>VWZE01017716.1:95785-141517 GCA_013396675.1 Eubucco bourcierii | reverse complement strand
TGTAGTCAGGGGGGTGGGGGGGGGGGGGGGGGGGCAGGGAACTCCCAAACAGTCACAGGATTAAACTCCATAAGCATGTTTAAAGTTATTTTTCACTACCTTCCTAGCACTGAAATTTTCAGCTTAAACCATAACCTAGTAGCAGTAAATTCTTGAAAAAAATCTGATACAGTGTATATCAGATGTCCCAAGGTAGACATGTATTAAAGATGCACTATTTTCCCAAATGGCAAAGACACCACATGACCTGTCATTTCCTAAAGTAATCAGATATCTTTTTGTACACAAAATGGTATACTACAAAGTAAAAACACATTTAAATGACCTGGACATATGTTCATCCAGTTTAATTAAAAATTTTTGGAACAGACCAGATGTGCCAAAACCTAGGCTATGAGATTTTTTAGTATTTTCTGTTACTTAGTGGTGAATTTTAACTCCTGGTTGTGATGAAAATTAAGACATTTTCTAGAGCTTCTGCACTGATGGATTTCAATTTTTAAAGGGATGATCAACAGTTAAGAATAGGCACTATAAAGTACTACATTCAACAGGCGTTGCCTAACTTAAAGAGTGTTTGTGGCACTCTTTTATGTCCAGTGAGAACATATTACTGGAGACATCTCCCAGGATTAACGCTCTGGCTATGAGATGCTGCTATTCAAGCAGCATAGGAAATACAGTCATCTTGTCAGTCAACCCAGATCTGCAGTTTGCTTTCATCTCCTTTGCAACTGTCTTTGAAAACAATATCTAATACCTCTTTCGTGATTCACAGAAATGGATTATCTCTGCTGTGAAAATACATCACTGATCTTTTGGATTAATCAGTCAATGATATCTCTTGTTCCCAGAGCTATAGTCAACTCAACAGCCTTTGGGAGTTCTAAGAGAACCAGTGTTTTTCATCTATGGGTTTTAAAGCTGTCTGTAAATGAGAGAAGTATCTTTTGAGTTTATCCTATCTTGTAAGAAAACTGATGAGACGGAAGATTTAAAAGTTGGTAAGTTATACCCTTCTAAATTGCCAAAATGAAAAAACTCACAATGAACAAAAAAATTCAGTGCAAGTTGTGAATGTTCATAAAAATATGCCTCTCATAAATAGAACATTGAAGTAGAATTCAAAACAAAGAACACTCACAGCACATCAATGTGACTTTGTTTCAGTACTGGCAGTTAAAAAAAACAAACCCACAAAAACCTTTATGGAAGTTTAGTTCATTTTCTTAATGATGAAAATATACTGTATACATATAATTAAGACAGATTACAGGAAAATCTCAGAAAGTGACTAATGTTTATGTCTGCAAAAAGTTAGAAAAAACTGCACACTCATTTTTGTTTCCAAGGAATGTACTTCTGTGCATGACTTATTTGTGGTGTATTTAAACAAATGAGCTGCACTACTTGTGATTTCACCAGAGATGGTGTTGCTCATTCTTGTCTGGAAGAGTTAACAGGTTGGGGGAAAAAACCACCACTATTCAACCCCACAGTTATTTTTTCATGTGTAGATAAAGGAATCATTTCTACAGGGCTTAAAAAATCAACTTCAGATTGATTGCTCACCCTGTAAGAGACTGTACATGACATTTACTAGTCATGTTCGTTATACGCTAAATGAACTTGCATCTTGGGCAGCTTTACTCACTTCTTTACAGACACATATGACAAACAAACAAATCAGTGCTTAATGATTTATGTGAAAAATGAAAGAAAATATCAGAAAGAAAGAATCTGTAGCAGAAATCTGAAAAGTGAAGGTAACATGGAGAGAAAACAGGGGAAATAAAAGGTTATTTCCAATTCAGAGACAGAAAACCAGGCATTTCTTATTACATGTTATAGAACAAAATATAAAACTTTAAGGAATGTAATGTAGAGGGTTTTTTTTTTCAGATTTTTTTTGTTGTCATTTAATTTTGTAGGCCTATGAACATTGCCCAGTTCCCATTTA
The DNA here is from genome assembly GCA_013396675.1 of Eubucco bourcierii. NCBI lineage: Eukaryota > Metazoa > Chordata > Aves > Piciformes > Ramphastidae > Eubucco > Eubucco bourcierii. The sequence continues at coordinate 139,557 of VWZE01017716.1, read as the reverse complement.
GAATGCAGACACACTATTTACATATTTGTTTATGCATTTTCATTTTTCCTTCTGCCATTTCCAACCACTGAAACATGATGAAGTTGTTCAAAGAATAGTAAATGTAATAATCTTAAAATCCCCATTGTATGCCTGTGGGGACTTTTAAACATTTTGTTCCAGTCAAGTGACTTCTTAGATACCTGATTGTAAAAATATATGCCAGAAACCCCTGAATCTTTAAGAACAAGACACACTTCCCAATTCATTAACCAACCTTGTAGTCACCAGATACAGGCATATTTCTTTCAGAACCGTGCCAAATGCATGAATTCTTTGAACAGAAAAAAAAAAAAATCCTTATTTCAGCTCAGTATGTTCTCACCCATAGTCTTGCAATATTATCTGTTCTCTGCTATGGTTTGCAACTGATTCATGTCAAGGTTTTAGGTGATGTGTTCATACAATAATGAGATATGTTTTTTATATGATTTCATATGCGGTACTTTTTCACACTTCTATGCTTTCCTTGTACTCAGCTTATAGACAATTCCTTCTTTCTTATCAGTACTCCCATTATAATTTTGTTACCTAAAAATTTGTCAGAAATTACTTCACAGGATTCCCCAGAAAACCATAAAAATGCAAAACCATTTACTGATAGATCATAGAATCATAGCATCATAGAATGGTAAGGTTGGAAGGGACCTCGAGGATCATCTAGTTCCAACCCTCTGCCATAGGCAGGGACACCTCCCACTAGTACCGGTCACTCAAGACCTCATCCAGCCTGGCCTTGAACACCTCCAGATCATTCTCTCTGGAACCTCACAGGAACCTATTTACTCAGAGTTGACTCCCTGTGAATAACTACATTTCAATTGCTACTCAAATAGTTTTCTACTGTGGTTTTATTATTTTGTCAGTATTGTGATTTAATTTTTTATTATTATGAATAAAGTAGCACCCATCAACATATCCAGCATTTTCTAAAGGTCTGGCATTATATAGATTCTTACATTTTTGTAAATCAGAATCTTGCTATGGTTAAAATACACTCTCTTGTGAAAGTGCATCTTCCCATAGAGACCATCATAATTGACTTCTATTATATATCCTTTTCCTTATGTTTATTAATGAACTCCTTCATCAGTTGTTTAGATAGCTGGACTAATATTTGTGAAGACCAAGATTATAAAACTGTTTTATGTTACTTGTCTTTTATTACTATCATCATGACATTATGTGAAGGTTTGGGAGTTCCCCACCCCCCACACTTTGTAAAATGACCCAGACTAGCACTCAGTCGGCTGGAAGTTAAATGATGAAGCTATATTTACAGCTCAGCACAATGTACAGCAGATATTTACACTATATACACAATATTTACAGAAATATACAAGTAAAAGGTAATACAGCAACACAACTCCCCTCCCAGAAATCAGAGACCCCAGGAGGGGCTCCCAACCACCCTTCCACCTTCTCCCCACCCCTGTACCTTACCCCAAGGTTTGCCTTACGTGCAAGGTAAATTAGGAGGATCGGCCAAGGGGGTTAGAAGAAAAGTGGTTAGTGAGGATTAAGCAGCAGAGGAGCCAGAGCCCAGAAGCTGCTAGATCCCACCAGCAGCTCCTGCTCCAGCAAGCGACAGAGAGCGACTGACTTATCAATTGTTTTGGTTAGTGTTCCCAAACAATTCTGCAGCAAGCGTATGAGTGAAGTAGACATCATGATGTTTTCCTTTCACAGCCTATAGTGTAATTTTCTCTATTAAAATATTCCAATTAGCCTCAAACCAGCACACATTAAGAATTTTCTCTTCTATTCGAACTTCCTTATTCTTTCCAAACTTACTGGAAAATAACATTAGCAATAAAAAAAAAAAAGGCAAACCAAACAAAAAAAACCAAACCAAACAAACAAACAAAAAAAAAAACAAACCCCAAAAACCCCAAAACCAACTAGTTCTTTTTAAAAACTTGGATGCAAGTTAACCTCTATTCATCAGCTGAAATGTCAAGTTTTAGTACTTTTTGTTTAGCATCATCTGTCAAAGTGGAAACTATTTCATCAGACTAAGAGTTGAGAGGGATTTGCCAAGAAGAAAATCATGTTTAATGTCTTTCTCTAACATCATAGCAACAGAGCAAAGAATATACTGAAAATAGATATCTTCCTTTTAATGAAGTATTTGACCACTTTATGACGATGCTACAGAAGTCTTCTGTTGACTGTAAACTGCATGCAAAATTATAACTGTTTCAATCAGTTATTAGCAGTGATCTACAATCAGTAACAGGATATATGTCAGTACTATGTTGACCTGAATCTACAAGTACTTCATATTTTCGAGACTAACAGACTTTCAGGAGGAAAGAAAGGTCATGTTGATTAAACTTACTGTTTAGAAGAGTAAAAGGAAAAATAAAAATTATAGTAAATTGAAAAAAAATTCAGGAAAAAAACACAACAAAGTCTGGATGAAATTCAGTTATAAGAAAACCAGCCACATAGATACAAGACAGAAAAAATACCCCAAACAAACAAACACAACAAACATGAAAACTCCAGGATGATAGTCACTTTTGAGAATTTAATCTCAGAGTTTGAGTGAATCATAAATTGAACAAAATTCAGAAATGTTCAGATGTTATGGAAAGGCTAACATCACAGTGAATGTATAAACAAGATGACATATGAAACAACCCTTCTGCTTCTCTTAGAACTGTTACAGTCTCAGTTGGAGTTCTGTTTTGAGCAGTGAATTGCAAGAAAGATGTGAAAATATTGGAGATAGTCCAAACAAGACTAATGAAAATGGTCAGAGGTCTGGAAAACATGACCTGTGATGAAAGAATGAAATAACTGGATTTGTCTTTCCTAACAAAAAGAACACTGAAGTGAGCTCAAATGTGTAAAAAGGTTTTGCAAGGATGAAAGTAATAATCTTTTTTCAGTAATCATGGAGGACTGGACAATAAACAGTGAGTTTAACCTGGAGCAAGAAATAAAAGATATCAGGAATAGTTAGATGGGAAACAGCTTTTATATGGCCAAGAATAGTCAGAGCACTAGAACAGATTGCCAAAGGAGGTTGCAGAATTCTCAGTGATGGAAGGTTGTAAAAAACACATCAGACAAACAGCTGCCATCAGAGACAAAGGTGTTTTGGGGGTAAGGCTATGGACTAGATAACCTCTTAAAATCATAAAAACATGTATTTCAATTATTTTTCTGTCATCTCTCCAAAGTATGAATGGAACCTCTGTTTTACAACTATGAAATGATTGTGGAAAAATGCAGAAATTCTCATTTTAATGTTCTATTAAAACTATATCTGACTGCATAGTTCCTGAACACTTCTATCTTTTTCATACGACAATTAAAATTCTGTCACTGACAATTGGAAAAGGATTAATGCTGCAACAATTCTACTTACTCATTACAGTCTTTAGTTTCCAAACTTAGTTTTAAGTCTTACTTTCTGGTTTACACTAATTTCTTCCAATTTACCTAATTTTCCAATACTTAGATATATTTTTTATATCTATTTTAATTTTTCACTCTCAGTTATCCTCTTTTTGTAATCATGTTGGGCTTCCTTTTGGACTGTAGGATTGCAGTTTCTTATTAAAAAATTAAAATATCTTTAAACAATTCCCAATTATTATTCCTACTGCTCTGCTTAGTGTGACTAATGTGAGAATAATTTACTTTTATTTCTGTTTTTATTTTCCATAGCTTTTTGACCTAAAGATTCTAATATAGGTTGCTAAAGCATTCTGAGGATAGTTTGTTACTATCCTTATGAGAAATATCATTATATGGCTCAAGCCAACAATTTTCTTCCTCCTCTTCATCTACAGTGCATACCTGTCCTTGAAACATTGATATAATTAGAAAAGACTACTTCTCTGGGCAACAGTAGGTCTAAATGATTGAAGGAAACAAGATTCATTGCAGAGAAACAGAACCTGGGGACACACTGTGAAAATGTCACTAGAGAATATGTGTAGTAAATAAATGACACTCAGAGTACAGTGTATTTTACTGAATGTATAAATGCTATGCAAAAAAGCAACTGAGATGAAGGTTGTTTCTCAAATTTAATTAATATGCAGATATCGAAGATCTAGCTTTGGATGCAAAGTCTAGAGGAAGCTACTTGAGTGCTCTGGTATTGTTTCTTGAAGAAATTCTGTAGTTTACAAGTCACTAATAGGTAAATAATGTCATGTGTGGATCAGAAATTAAATCCAAAGTTGAAAGCCTGTGATAGTCCTGAAAAGAGTTATATACAAATGAAACGCATGTGCATAAATGAGCACATTTTCATGCTTTCCTCTCCATTTATTGGAACTTCTGTTCCTACAGATTCTGTCAACACTTAATACTTACACATAATGTAGAGTCACTCAGATGGTTTTCAAGTCTACCTTGTATTTGTATACTACTCCATGCAGCCATCAGAGCAATCACAATGATAGAGTTATTACAAGGATACACGTACCATGTATAGAGAAAAACCTTGAGTATTTTTCAAGAGCTCAAAAGAATCCCCATGAGTGCCTTGAGCTGATAAATATTTCTTTTTACACATTTTGTCTAGGTCTGTAGCTACGCGATACTTGGACTAAATGCCAGGACTGAACACAAGGGGTATGACAGTCTGAGATCAAGCTCTCAAAGCTGGAAAGGCTGTGGGGGTCCTTGAGCCTGGGGGAGCTCATCTGCTTGACATAAATAGTGAACAAGTGAAGTAAAACCAGACCAAATCATAACCCTACCATCTTTCACTGCAGAGAGGATCTTTGTCTTTTTTTTTTTTTTCCTACTTAGCTAAGCACTCCTATGGTGTTACTCTTCCTGCTTTTGAAGCATGGTTGGTTGGCTGTCTTTTTGTGAGTTTGTAGGTGATATTGACATATAAGCAGGTACAAGCACAGAATGAACTTACCTACTGTAGGTGGAAAGATGTTCCTAGCTGTATACAAACCCAATCTCACTGTCAAGCCTGTTCCCCACTTCACAGTGCACTACTTAGACCAAATCAAGTCACACTGTGATTTCTTCAGTGTTAGCAAACTGGAGGAGGCACAACTAAACAAGTAAGTAGGAGATCAATTCAATGAGTGGCAGATAAGCTGTGTGGGGAGACAAAACACGATCAGGTCCTTTGCCTTTGAGGGCCTCCACTGCTCGTTCTCAGCATGCTGTTGGCTCAGGAGGAACAGCAGCCAACAGCAAGAAAGTGCATAAAGGGAGAGTACTGGGGGATTTTTGGCTGCCATCACCTCACTGATATTTTAAACCAGCTGTTAGGACTTAACCAGCTAACATCATGGGAGTGCCTCTTCCCAGAGCATGCATATAGGATTAAGGCATAGGAAACTCTGGATGTGCTGTGAGTTCAGACAAAAATCAACAGAACGTGAAATGACGATATGCTTTGTCTCCAAGTTTGGGGTTTGTGGGTTTTGTTTGTTTAAAATATGATGTATTTAAGAGAACACAAACCAGGGAAGAGAAGAGATTTATTGGTTTTAAATCCTCCCAGAAAGAGTGAAAAGTATAAAGCAGAACCTCACTAGCGCTTGCAAGACTCTCTAAATGTATGGGTCTGATTGAATCTCTAGTGTGATGAAGAGAAGCAAACACAAGAGATGGGCTTGAACTCTGACTTCCTACTTGAATCCTGGAAGTCCATACCCTGTGTTTTCCTAGCAAGGCGCACAGCTTTACCAAAATCTGGGAAAAACAATGGCAGTGATATAAAAGCATATGTGAATCAGCATATCAGTGTTCTTTTTACATTTGCTCATTCCAAAAAACATTCCAGTCCTTAGAACAACTTCTTTCCTAGCTATGTGAGAGGCATGCAATCATTTCCTAAATGTCAGTCTTGCAAGAAATCCTTCATAAGTACTAGTTTTCACATCCTTATGTTTTCAAAACAGAAGTAAATGGTGTCCATTTTCTCCTTGGAATCACTCTGGAATGTGTTTTTGCAGCTGACTGTTTACGCTCAGGAAAAAAAAAGTACAAAAAAAAAAAAAGAAAGAAAAAAAAAAAAAAGAGAGAGAGGAAAAAAACCCACATGCACAAAACCAAACCCAACAAAAACCTCAACAACCTAAAAACAAAAAAAACCCAAAAACAAACAAACAAAACAAACAAAACAACCAACAACCACAACCACAAACCCCCACCCAAATAAACAACAAAAAACAACAGAAAAGCCTTTATTTTGTTAACAAATTGCTAAGATCTATGGAGGTGACTGGCAAGTTTAAGTGTTGAATACTCAGCATTTTTTGAAAATTAGGTATGTGGAAATTGTCATAAATTCAACTCTCCCAAATTAGTAGCAATTTGATAGTGTACAGGTCAACTGATGAATTTATGAGAATATCTAAGTACAAATGCACATCCATTCTTATAAATACAATGTATTGACAGATTATGATCATGTGGGAAAGTAGAAAAAATTATAAACATTTATTTAGAGTGGTTGTTTTATAACAATACCAACTGAGAACTAACATTGTGCCATATTGCCAGATATACTCTTTACGATGCAGAAAAGTAGGAATGACCTAGTTAAACATGTTTCCCATAATTAATTCTCACAGAATAGAGTATTTTTCTGTTAGAACTTTTGTCCATGATTTTGCTTTTAGAAGAGAACATTGCAACTCAGCAATCCAGGAAACAAACTCTTTCTGTGGTTCAGGAGAAAGGAATGAAGCAATTAACTCTCTTTGCATGAAATGGAAATGTAGGTAAATGTGCATTTCATTGAATTTCAGCATCAGAGTTGGGGAACTATCTATCCACTCTTTGCTAAAAAAAAAAATAAATTTAAAAAATGCTAAGTTACTTCTCTCAACTTATCTCATGAATTATGGAGAGGTTTATATTATTGCAGGTTCTGTCTGAATATTAAGAGAGTCAGTCAATGGGAAATATCTAGAACTTAGTGAATTTGCAACTGACACAAGATTCTTCTCCACTGATGGAACAGCTTGCTACCTGTTTTAGATATTCACAAAGCAAATGAAGTATAAAGAGGTTCACTGTACAGACCACTAGTACAGGTCTGAAATTAACAAAAAAACAAGAGGAAAATTTGATCTCACTATGAAAATACACCTTGTTATCTTAGTCCAGAGAAAAACTTACTGAATCAAAAGAATTTGACAAATCTGGTTAGCTAACATAATTCTGCAAATACTCCACTCCTGTGCTTCATCTTGTGTCTTTCTGTAGTGTACTGCAAGGAACTTACAAGTCAGACCATTGAAGTGAAAAACAGATTTAAATCATCTGTGTTCTCTGGTTCCTCACCTCCTGCCTAGGCAGGCTGAGCTGCAGCATCTTCCTGGGGTTTCTTCATCCCTGAAATTGCTGAGATTTGCTGCATATTCCTGCATTTCATGCTCTTCTAGATGATGCTTGCTCTTACCTTCCCAGACTTGATATTTAAAAATGCTCAGTGTCTGCTTTACATCTTCTTTGGCAAGGAGATTGATACATAGCCATGTGAGGGCACTTACACTATCAGAACAAAAGCTAAGATACAGGATGTGCTTTTTTTTGTCTCATCATTGTAACCTTTTCAAGTAAGGAGACAGTTTTCATCTTCCCCACCTTCTAGGGCTATCTTGTACCGTTTTTGTATGGCTATTTCGTAGCATTTTCCCAGGTTTCTTGGTTATATGAAATTCGATGCCTAGTTTCTTAGTTTCTTTCCAGCTTGGTTCAGCTTTCCAGTCTATGTAAATTGTCTATACCATCCAGCACTTTTTGCTTCACAAGAAAAGGTCATTGGTACTGAAGGGTACTTTGAACACATACTTCATATGTGTCATAAGAAAAAAAAAAAGGGTTATTTCTGGGTTTATGATAACAGTATGTTTTGAAAAGAAAAATTAAGAAATTAAGATGCTTATGTGTTTTCACAGTTTTTAGCTTTAATGATGACACGTTGTATGCAAACTCTGGTAGAACACTGATTGGGAGCATGAAGAAACAAATGGTTTGAGCACATATGGGACTCATTCACAGAATGAAATCTTGCACTTCTATCTGTAGGAGATATGAATGCATTTGAAGCATTTTTCCTTCATGATTTCATTTGGTTTTGTTTTTCTCTAATAGAAATGACATCAAACAAAGAGAGGAAACACAAAAGGAAACAAGAAAAAGAAAACTATTTTCTGCTCTCTCAATAATACTTTCAAATGGAGCTTTATGAAGTATTTTCTTCAAATAAAATTACTCATTAAAAAAATCTTTGTCTTCTAGCCCACATATCTGGATGGAAGTGTTGTTCTTATTTGAATATTTTCAGCCATATGTCCATTTTAGGTTTCCAATTTTAGATACTGGGGTTTCCATCAATTCCCTGAGAAAACTGCAATGTTAATACATATTCTTGTCACAGTAATAATCTCACCCCAACCATACATATTCTAATTTTTTTAAAAGGTCCTTGACAGAAGAGACACAAAGAGCCTTTATGCAGACATTCTTGCTTATAAATGCCTGCATGGAATAAGGAGAGTCACTGAAGAGAGGAAAATGAAGTTCTGCATTTTTGGCAGTGGCACAGAAATACATAATTGCTTCACTGAGTTTTGCAAAAATAAGGAATTCATTTTTGTAAATAATCATAAACCCAGTTTCTATTCTTATCCAAATTTTGCTTTACCACAGCCTTCTGTGGCACAAGAACAAAGATTGTTAAATGCTTAATTACCAGGATAGCACACGTGACTGATGGACTGAGTTAGATCAATGAAACTGCAATTATTTCACCACAGTGTGGCTAACTAAGATTGATACTTGGCCCTCACTCAATGGTTTTGAACATTCCACCAGAAATAAACAGAACACAGACTAGTCTCAATATGATTATGCATCAGTTACTTATATTACTTCTGGAAATTCTGAAATTTATGCCAGTTGGTTGTGAAAGAGAGTACAGTTTTGATTTTTTTTCCCTCTTGTTCCATAACTCAGAATCAATTCTGATGCTCCATACATGGCATGCTATTCCTAAGAGCAGAGGCCCAGAAGTAAATGGACATAATTACTTTTCATCAAAATCATGAGTTATTCTGTTGCTTTTGCAATGATTATAAATGGATCTTGCAGGAAAACTAAAATATTAGTCCAGGTCTCAGTTTCTTTGAGCAAGTACATTCAGAATCAAGAATCTGACTGATATCAAAGCAGGCTACTCTGTAACCAAGCTTCAATTTGCATACCAAATGTTCTACAAAGTCTAGAAATTTGGGACACGCAAACTTTGGCCACAGTACTAAGTGCCTAACTGCAGGACAGCTCATGTAATGGTGCCAGTGATAAGTTTGTATGTCTTCAAGTTTATGTGCGGCCAGCTCAGAGTTCTGGCAAGCAATAGGATTCTGATACCTAAACACCCTTGTTTGGTTTTAGGTCTCTCTTCAATTTAGAAATACAATACTCCCTGCAGAAACAATACTGGGGATACTGGCAAAGNACTTGTTCTGAGTGGGATGAAATAAAGAGATGATAAAAGTCCAATTGTCTTTTATATAACAGTGTCTCCAGTGCATCTACCAATGTGGGAGTTGTAGAAGTACTGTTTCAATGGCAAGACACTTAAGAAAAAATTGCAACATAGACATGATCACAGAGATACAGCAAGCTGTGAAGTCTAGAGTTAATTAAAATAATTAAACACTTTTTCAGACTAGTCTATTTTTTTTAAAGAAACATATACAATTTGGCTCAGAATTAATACATTTCAAGTTATTTTCTTAATGCATTCTACATGTGCTCAAACAAGAACAAGCAAAAGTCTCCTTAAGCATATTTCTGACTTCACACAGAAAGCCCAGCCGTCTCTGTGGGGACCTCAATTTTATTTTTTTTTATTGACTTTCTGTAATCTAAATGAGGCCTAACACAACTCTCACATCTATTATATGAGGCTATTGTTCAATGTCACATGAATGAATAATTTCCATATAGTGGTTTTCTATTTACTTACCATGTTCCAAAAGACATCTTGTTTACGTGTATCGGGTTAGCTCTAAATCTGCTCTAAGTTAGCAATATCATGTGCTCCATATGTTTGTATGATTTTTTGTTCAATTTGGGATTTTTTTTTTTTAATCATTAGGATTAATTCATGAAGTGGTTGGTATGCAGGTTGAAGAATAACACCATCTTAAATGTTTTATACCCTAACTCTCAGTCATCAGTGGTCTACTTAAACCAGAACAAGTAAGCCTGAAGGCACAAGGAAAAAAGAACTGTCTGGTTTTACAATTAGATGCCTTCTCCACTGTGAATATAGATCACAGGATTACAAAGAAGCCAAACTATAGAACAGGATGAGGCAATGTAGCAGTTACTGACCTAGGAAATGGGGACTTGACTACACTGGAAAGAGTATTTTAGAATTCCTCACTAAATTCCTTCAAGACAGTTGTCTGGCCATAGTACAGTGTTCCACTTCCTGATGGAGAGACTTGCAGCTTCCAAAGCTAGATGAATTATCCCAGTGAACATGATTGGTGTGAGTTACCATGGTCAAAATCTACATCTGAGTGGAAGAATTAAAAAGTGGAGGCTTGGCACCGGTTTAGGTAAGACTCAGACTTACGGCTAATGTGATACTGAACAAGGCCAAAAGGAAGAAGAAAAAGGATCTCATCCCTCTATCTACAGGACTACTTCTTCAAAGTTACAATCTATTTTCCACACACATTTCAATGTTGGGCTCAAAAAGTTCCATTTTCAGCACAACTGGCACAATTCTTTTAAACTGCTTACCCAATGGAAAGAATAATATTGGAAATAATTAGAACTGATTAAAAAGAATTTGTTCCGTAATTCCTTTTCTATTGTTCCTGGTTTACTTTTTTCTTTTTTTTTTTTTTCTTCCCCATTTCCCTTATGTTAAGAGTTAAACCAGGACAGTTTTTTGTACATACAATGCATCTTTGACTTTATATGAGTTAATTACGAAGTATTCTAACTACCACCAGTAGTGATGCAAGTGGTTAAAGTTAATAATTATGGTGTAATAACCTGCCCTTGGTCAGTCTGAGAAATTGCATTGAAGCATTAGTTTATTTCTCTGGTTTGCATTTCAGAATATTTCAGGATATTGTTTTCTTTGAAGCCTTTTAAAAAGCCTAAGAATATATGTCAGTGTAAATTTTTAATCTTCCTCCTTGAAATCTCCTGGTTTTTTGTGTACAACTTGCTGAAGCTTTCTTTTAACACTAAAATAAGTCTGTGATAGATAAACTAAATAAAACCATCTGATATCACTTATATAAATTAAACAAAAGCAGATGATATCACTTAATACAGTTAGTTATTCATCAGAATACAATTTAAGGAGATGCTACTTAGCCTCATAATTAGAAACTTATAATTACAAAATACATAGAGATAACAAAATACTCTTGGAGCTAATCAAGATCTATGGAAAGGTTTTGAGGTTTATGCAGTTTGGTGCCACAAAGCCAAAATGTAAATGACAAGGTGTAAGCAAAAATAAAATGAATCAATGGGCTATAAGCTGGACTTTACTTCTTTCTATATGTAACATTTTGTGAAAGACAGTGTGGGCATTAAACAGCAAGACTTCAGTCAGAATGCCCTTCCCATGGATTAAGCTTGTTCTTCCACAGCTCCAACACTTCTTCTAGTTTCTGACTTACAATATGCCCACTGTTCACTTCATGACTCTTCTGCTGCCCTTATGCTTCTCAGTTCCATTCAGTCTTCATTTATCTCAAATCCACATCTTTCCGATGTGGAAATCAGGACGTCATGGAGAACAGTGTCAAATACTTTGCACAAGTCCAGTTAGATGACATTGGTTGCACTTCCCTTACCCATCAATGCTGCTACCCCGCCTTAGTGGGGAATACCACTCCGTTTGCCCTTATTGAAGCTATGCTGGCTGCCACCAATCACTTCCTTATTTTTCATGTGTCTTAGTAGAGTGTCCAGAAGGATCTCTTCCATGATCTTGCCAGGCACAGGGTTGAGACTCACTGGTCTGTAGTTTCCTAGATGTTTTTTTTTTTTTTTCCTTTTTGAAAATGAGGATTATATTCCCTGTATTCCAGCCAGTAAGAACTTCACCAGGTTGCCTCGACTTTTCAAGCAAGGTGGAAAGCAGTTTTGCAACTTCATTCTCCTGTTCTCTCAGGACCTGCAGCTCTTGTCAGGTTTCATGGACTTGTCAACCTTTAGATTCTTTTGGTGGTCTTGAACCTGATCTACACTTAGTGGCCAGTTTTTATTTTCACAGTTCTTGCTTTTATCTTCTGTAACTTGGGCAGCATGGTTAGAATCTTTGTTGGTGAAGAAAGAGTTAAAAAGTCATTGAATACCTCAGCCTTCTCCTCATTCTAGGTGACCAGGTCTCCCTTGCATTGCCAGTATGAATCAAATCTTCTAGCAGAGTCTGCATTTCTGACTCTCAGATGGTTCTGTACTGAATTAGCTGAACAATAAACACCATCAAGGTTTACTTTGAAGAAAAGCGGAGTGCAGGACTGAACCTCCATAACTGTTAAGTTGTTCACTCATTCTTATGTCATTTCCATCATGTCCATTTTGTGGTTCATGAAAGCCTTGTTAGCACATCAACAAAAACTAATCATAGGCACTGAAGTGATACTGAAGCCATTGACTTTTTTTTTTTTCTTCCAAAGGAGTCTTTGTAATACAGAGTCTTTGTTAATTAGTGAGTACTGGTAAAGGAAAACAGGCTGATGTGGAAGATGTTTATTTGTTGCATGGTCTCTTGCACTTCCATATTCTCATTTTGCTACTTGTTGGTACAAGATTTAACCACAGTCTCAGCTGGTATTAATTTCCAGGTTATACAAAGCAGATGGAAAACAGAATGAAGCAGCAGCCATTAACGCCTACATGACGCCTGAGACAGCTTGGGACTGTTACAGCGATGTATCAGTGTACAAACATAACTGCTACAGAACAAACCAGAGGACCATCTAATCTGACCTTCTGTCTTCAACTGAGCTGGTGCCAGCCATCACAAATGTAGAAAAAAAAAATGGACTAATACATAAAATTGTGCAATTCTCTGTCATAGAGGAAAATTATTCCTGACTCCAGCTGTTGCTCAATTATGTCCTGAAGCATGAGGATTAGTGGCTTTTGTGACTTTCCTCCCAGTGCGAGTAATTGAGAATGTCATCCTTACTCTGACTGATTGATAATTTTCTTCTGAACATTTCTCACCTTTCCTTTGTTACCTAAGATGCCAGAAGATATCACATCATTTTAAAAACACATACCAACCATATCCCACCATAGACCAAAGAAGCAGATCCTGATGTGAAACTGAATTTATCTACAGAGATCAACTGAAATGAACATTATGCAATCATTTGGCTACTGTCCCTGCAAATATCCCACTCAAATAAATATATTCTGCTGTTGGCCATCCTTGTCATGTTCCATTAAAGCCAAGGAGTTGAAATAGGATAGGTGAGAGCAGAGGTGTTGGCCCAGGTTAACAGTTAGCTACTGTCTGGAAGTCACAGCAGATAACCATAGTCTGACAGATGTTATTGACATATATATCCAGTCAGGTGAGAAAGTAGTACCATGTGTGCTGAGAAGTTTCCTGAGAAGTTTCCCTGCATAACCTGTACCCATGTTAATAGGTCATGCTTATTCAGGTTAGAAAGTTTTTACTTGAAGAAGAATTCTGTGGCATATTGTGTCTTCACTGTAAGTTGTTAGACAGAAAGGTCTCTATTAATGAACTAAAACTTACTCATCTGATTTTATCTGAAGGTACATTCATTGAAAAGGGAAAGAAAAGAAAACAACTGAAAGTGCCAAAGTGTCTTTGAGTTACTAAGGAAGCTTTCAGCAAAGTGTTTACTAAACCAATTGTTACTGGGAGACTGTGACTCCTACCTTGTGCAAGAGTGGGTTTTTTTTAAGTAGAGGTAAAATAAATGAGAAAACTTTGTCCAATTATTACTGAAATGACCAAAAGAATTAGTTGAGTAGGTAGACTAACTGGTCATAGTAGAAAGAAAAGCATTGGTTGGTTGTTTTGGGGATTGGTTGGTTAGTTGGTTTTTGTGTGGTGGGGTTTTTGTGTTTTTTTTTTTTTCTTTATTTTTAAAAGCTTGGTCAAAAAAATTAATTTAACAAATGTCTGTAAAGGTAACCTTTTTCTCTACCCCAGGAATGACTGTTGTCAAATATTTTTCTACATATGATGCATCAGTAGGTTTGTGGCAAGTGCCTTAGAAAAAACATTTCTGCACATTCTCTGCTCCTGTTAGGAGACACTGTTCCTCAGACTGCCATTTGGGTTGTGTTTGGCAGCCACAGTGACTCTCTGGAAAATGAAACACATTTTTGATTGTATCGAGCACACTCAGGTCTATACACATGATGATTTGATCAGGATGAAAATGGTAAAAAAGCAAGACCAGATGCTCAGAGTCACTTTTGGAGGAGCCAGACTCCTGACTTGAAACAAATAAACTCCCTGTAGCACAAATGTCATATTGGAAAAAGAAGAAACCTTGGGAAAGTACATTACATGTACAGAAAGATCACAATATGTTTAAAAGTATTATCACATACCTCAATTTGAACACATGGAAGGGATCTGCCTTCTGAAAACAAATGCACAATAATGCCCTGTGTAAATGCATGCAGATCTTCAGAAGAAACTGAAAAACACACTTCCCAGTGGGTATAGCTCTGACTTCTTCACTCAAAAGTGGATGTTGACAGAATCTTCATCCAAAAATATGGTCAAAATTGGATAACACAGGTAGGCACATGGAAGTTGCTAGCAAAAACTGGATAACTTTCCATTTAAATATGGAAGATGAGTTGATAATAACCATTGGGTGGAGAAAGTTTTTTTTTCTTTTGTTTAGAAATAGGGAGAAATGTTATCTGTTTCTGGAAGGAAAAATAAAATCTGAAGAAAACAAAAATAATTATTTATTCACTTATTTCTAAGTGATACTCTAAACAATAGATAGGCTTACTTTTCCCTTCAACCAAAACCCAGGCATTTACTTTCTGTTCCTTCTGTGATCCAAAGACCATTTTGACAATTTCAAGATTTTTTTTTTTTTTTCTATACAGGTTAAGAAAGACTCTGGTGGAGTACAGATATAAAGATACTAATTTTCAAGCCACGATAATTTGATATAGCCCAAGATAGTTTATAAGAGACGTCAAAATCTGCCCCTTTCCTTGGGGAAAAACAAACAAACAAAACAGACAAAACCAGACAAACAAACAAAACACAGAAAAGGTTAGAGTAGGATCCTGCTCACAATTCTTCTGATGACTCTCAGACTGCTAAGTGCTTTCTCTTCTTCTGTGTTAAATCTAACACCTTTTGAATTTTATGATTTTAAAATATCTCCTGAACTGCTTCTGCCATCTTGCAAAACTTAACCACACTAAATGTTCCCATCAGAAACCCTGATGCTAAGATAACCACAACCACAATCACTGTCCTTGGTTCTCGCTTTTTCTTACCAAGAGTTTTTGGTAATACTTTGAGCAGAGTTAGTAAAATGTAGTTTGTCACTTCATTTCCATTCTTTAAGCAAACTTTAAAGAGACTGTTCAGATTAAATGTCCACTGTGTGTTAAGTGAATGTACAAATTTCTTATAATGTGGATTCTTTCTGATCTCATAAACTAAGGCTGCCTTCTGTCAGTGAAATCTCAGAGAACAACAGTATTCACGGTGCTCCAGTGAGAATGGTGGTCAGGTACAAAAAAAAGTGATTTATTTAGGAAACTATCATCACCTGATTATATGCACATAATGTGGTTATTGTCAACAGAATTGGTTTTTAGCAGTTCTAATTGGGTTCAGATAATGTTTGGCTGTAGCAACCAGATATCATCTGGGTTAATTATAATTATGGGTAGGCAATAAATAAGATTATATTTAAGAGAGAGAAGGGAGGAGATATGATATAGCATGGGAGAAACCAGTCTTTTCCAAATAAGTATTACATTTTAAATAGCAAACTTTTATCTTTTGATCAGGAAAATTAGTCTAATTATTGTTAGTTTACTTAAATCAGCATGTAATTTTATAGTTTATACAACAGATATACTGTATGTGTGTTCCATTATATTAAAATGTGCACATAAATAACAAGTGTAAAGAGGTTAAAATACAAAACTAAATGAGAAAAATGCTATAAAGCACTCCGAACTTGTTGGCTTACAACATTTGCTTATAACTGTGACATTTCATATGAGGTGCAGCATTAGCCTGAATGGATCGGCTTCTGTCTGCTCTCACTCTTGTGATGGAATATTGCAGAGCCCTTGGTACAGCCAAGAGCTTGTAGAACAGCTTTCCTCTGTAAATTGACACATAATAAATCACATTTCTGGAACACTCCAAAACACGGATGTCCATGACAATGCTTTTCTAGTTGTTAACAAAGGGCACTGGGATAACATTATAAAGGGAGAAACTCTGACAACATGCTTAAGTGTCTGTTTTATGCCCTGTAACAGGTTATCTTGAGGGACTCTCAGTAGCATTCACTCTACCAAATAATTATTGTATCTACTCTAGTTCATTTAAGAGTTAAACCAGAAGGAGTGTGTTCAACCTGTATTGTTCCATTCTTGAGAGAAATCATTCCAGAGATGACTGAATATAAGAGCATATCCACAAATGTGTAACCCTTAATGAAATTTGTGATGATTATTATGTCAGTGGCTAGCCACAGTCACATGGGAAATTTTATTTGGAAGTTTAATTTGTCTGCTGAAATCTCTCTGTGCTTCATCCAGCATCAGTATGATGTGGAAAAGAGCAGGAGGGAAAAAATAACCCAGGCACATTTATGCTTTGGATATCTGAAAGAAGAGATACATGAGAAACAACAGCTCTCTACTTACCAGAAAGATAACACTGCAAATCAAGGTTTCAGTTAGAGATATGTCTTTTGAAGCCTATTTATGGGCAGAAAAAAAACCAAACAATTAAAAAATAACTGGTCAACAAGCTATTGCTGCAGCTTGCACATAGGACAAGGAGAACAACTATATGAATATGCATAAAACATGCGAGACTTGTTCTGCAAGACCACAGTATGTGGGTAAGCCAGTCTCAAGCTTGTTTACAAATGAGTAAGTCTTAATTAGAAAATGGAAAAAAGTCTGAATCTAAATTTAAAGTGCTGTCTGTTCATGCAAGTAATTAATTACTAGAAATAATTAAGACCATCACCTAACAGATGTGACAGATTAGCCATACATTTCCATCTTTGATGCAGTTTTTTTTTTTTCTGTTCTTGAACATGTTACAGTTTCAAGTCCTTTAATATTGCTTGAGATATATCTGTCATTATTTTGATTTGGTGTATTTCTTGCAAATGCATTTTGCACTGGCTGGCATTTAGTCTGTATAAACAATTGAAAGTGTTTACAATTAAGAGTACTTGTTCAAGCAAGCCACGGTACAGAGAAATACATTCAAAGCAAGACAAAAGCAGTGCAGATAACAAGATACATTTTCATATTTCCCTTTGTGCTGTTTTCTGCTAGGGTTGGATTTCATAAAAGTGAAAAAGGAAGCACAGTTTCATTCCACACCACCCCAATAAAACAAGTAACTTTTCTTCCAAAATTATATATATATATATGTCTGTCTGTGTGTGTATTTATTTATTTATTTATTGATTGATTTAACTTTTTATTTTTCTTCCCAGCCCTGAAAAGCTCAGATGTATGCTAGGATGTATTCCTAGGAGCCATTATCTCCCACCAAATACTTGTTCCCAAAATGGAAGGAAAAGTGGTTGTTGTTTAAAAAAGCTTCTGAGCTTTCCAACACAGATAATAGAATGTTGCAAATGGTAAACATTGTCAGATGATTACATATGTGGATGCAGTTCTATGAATTATCTTGTATGTTTCAAGAATACACTAAAATTGAAATTTGAGGCTTAGTTATGGCGGGGTAATTAATTGATGTGAGGTATGATTTTCAAAGATTAGTATTGTTTACTAATATTCAATATTCAGAACTCTCACCACTCCAACCACTAATTTCAGAAATAATCGGTTCTTCTCATGGTCATGGAAACTTTATACAGATAATAACACAGGATCTAGAAATAACTAGTAATAATAGAACATCAATTGGACTGAAAGAGAAGGTCCCTGCAATTGATATACTGCTTGCGGTCAATATACTGCTTTCCGACTAGATGGGCTCAAGGAGCTCCTTTCTATTTGTGGCAGAAGGTAATGGTGAAATGCAAGAGGTTTGAAGTATTTAGTCACAAAGTATCTCCCAACTTACAGGGTTAGCTACAACTTCAGACAGCACCCAAATACTTTCAGGGAATTCTGTTGCTGACTTGTCAGCCACTGGGAGTTCTGATTCTGCCCAGGCTGCTGGGGAAAGGAGGCATGCAGTCTCTGACCTGGTCCTGATCTCCTCTGGGCAATCTGTGTATCTCCAGGACTGCTTGTCTTGGCAGAAGACTTTCAGGTGCAGGCAGGATGTGTTGTGATGTGCAGTCTCAGCACAATGTCACACTGGCTATGCAGGCCAATATGCAGGCATGGAGGCATTTAGAGCCTGTTCCTGGTAAACTTGAGGTAGTGGAGTTTCCTGGCAGTTCAGGATACAATAATGCAGTGAGCAACAGCTGCAGGCGATAGCCAAACTTGACCATATTAGATGAATCCATAGTCTTGTTTTACCCTTTTTAGGGCAGAACACAGTCCTTGGACAATACTGGCACAAGCTGAGCATGTGTACCTTGTTTACTACAGGATGCAAAACAAGTCTGAGCAAGCCAGAGTCCTTAGACTCAGTGGCTCCAGGTTCTTTATCCTCTTTGATGCTGTTACTTCGCCACATAACAGAAGGAGGGAGAGCAGAAAAACATGTCTGGGTAAGCCAGGACATGTGTAAGCCTACTTTGGCCTGCTTAGGCCTACCACAATAGCCTACCTTACACAAAGTTGTGAAAAAGTAAGCGAAAGATGAGTTTCATTGAGAATCACCCAGCATCTCATTTTGTGCTAAGAAGACTTATGTTGGAATGTGTCTATGTGCATCAGCTGGAGGAAACAATTGGCCAATTCAATTAGCTTTTATAGAAAGTTATAACTGATGATGCTCTGTGTCTCCAGGTTGGCCAGGCTGTATAGTATATAATGCTCCTGATGTAAAATATGAAGTTACTTATGAGACTGGGGCTGATTGCAATTCCCTACCTCCCACAGCCTTGTGTAGAAGGTCTTTATCCTTAGCAACTGAGTTGAACTCTTACAACAGGCTAAGATAAATACATTTTCATGTGTTTCCTGTGTGCTGCTCTAGGAATTTCCATAGGATATACAATATTTGTCTGCCAGGGAGACGTTCTAACTTCAGGACATAGAGGCTGAATCCATCCAGAGTCCTTCAACCAGTAGTCTTCTGAAGGCCAGACACTTGTGATTTCCTTTGAATTTACATATTCCTGTGTATTGAAAGAACTGAAAACAACAGTTAGGAGAAAGAATTTGTGAAGCCTAATGTCAGCCCTGGGAACTTTGTCCTCATATTTTCACTCCCTAACACTTCCAGAGGACACATCTCTACTTCAGATACCTCCCAGCATAGCTTTTCTCCCTCTGTATGGACTACAAAGGGAGTCTAAGAAGACAGACTTCAGTTACAGTTAGCTTTTGTGCTTTGTCCATTAAACATTTTGCATACTCGTTTACCTCTCATGTATAGATAGTCTGGAAATCAGAGTCATACCACAAGTTATGTCAGCCAGCGTAGCTAGAATGAAAAAGTCTAAAATATAAGGTCATTTTTGTCTATCCTCTATTTGTGTGGGATTCTTTCCCACACGATTCATGGATATGCCACCCATAAAGGCAACTGGTAAGAGCAGCAAATGAGCCTGAATCACACAAACAAGGCTGGAGGGAAATTGTGTAAACTTTGTAGTATAAGAGGACATTTTCCCAAGTGTTTCAAGCACTCATCTTCTATCTGATGGTTCCTAGCAGTTGTAAAGCTTGCAGATTTGAGCTCAAATAGTGAGAATATTTCAGATGGCATTATAGGTTTACAGTGTCTCTTCCCATGTTCCCAAGTGATGCCATTTCTTCAAGAAAAACACAAATTAGGCAAAATTTCCTTATGTTTAACACTAAGTGAGCTTATCACAGCTTGTGAAGCTGTTAGGTCTGCACTAAATTCTTTCTAAAAGTGCCTGTTTAAGCAACCTCACTCTGGTTGAACAACAAGCTGTGATTCAAGGTATGACGGTGAGGGACAGGCATTAGTATAATGAGAATCTCAACATCAGGGAAGTGACTACTTAAAGACACATCTTGGTTTTCAACTTACATATACCAGGTCAAATGAACCCCAGTAATTTTCATTGTGTCCAAGCCATAAAACATCTGTATACTGGTTTAGAGATCACTGTCATTACTTAATATTTTTTCCCCTGTCTCTTTCTTGGCTTAATGATATCTTAAATATTTGTGAAGACATGAATTTTCATAGGACCTGTGGACTGCAGTAGTCTCTGAAGTAGTCTACAACCTGTCTTGA
Source organism: Eubucco bourcierii (assembly GCA_013396675.1). NCBI lineage: Eukaryota > Metazoa > Chordata > Aves > Piciformes > Ramphastidae > Eubucco > Eubucco bourcierii. The sequence goes on along the minus strand of VWZE01017716.1, from coordinate 118,934 downwards.
CAAAACTGACTGAAATCAGCAAGTGGATTTACAAGCAATGAAAATATTCCATAAAAAACTTTCAAGACTGAAGCACATACACAGAATCACTGAATACTTTTTTGTCTGACAAGAGTTTGGTTTAAAATATAGAATGATTGCATTTTGCAGTGTATTTATGTTTTAATACTACAATTTACAAGTCTCAGATAAAGTTCTTGTTTCTTCTTACTAGAAATGTAAGGCCAAAACTACCTCTAATGTGTATGCTAAATCATCTAAAGGTTGCACCATTTGGACCTTCTGAAAGAAAATGAATACAAAGTTCATGGTTTTATAGCTGCTTTTGCTATCATTTGCTAAATGAGTGATCAACATTTAATAGGGTGTGCTGAAGTACATTTTCTGACCATGCTTGAGTCTGGGAATATGAATGTCAACCTATTGGGAATGTCAAAACCACTGCTTATGTTACATAGAAGATTCTCAATGACCAATCTTGCCAAAAGAGGCAGTCAAGTCTAAAGAAAGCACATCTACATATTAAAGAAAATTTATAGAAATGCTGAGTTAACACTTTAAAAGCAGTTTAGCTAATTGTTGTCTATCTAATGTTATCTAAGGTTCCAGTATAGACTATGTTGTTTTAAACAGGTTGATACTAGCAAACACCCTAAAGATCTGTAAACCCAGCTATTCCATCTCAATGTCCTGATTACAGGAAGCTCTCTTTTGGAGGATGAATGCAGGTGGCTGGAGTCAAGAAAAAAAGACCTTTTAAAAATTTTTATAAGAGAGTGAAGTGATAACTTCACCAGTCACACACAATATAGAATGATTTCCTTTTGACAAAGCATCATTTCTCATCCTATTGCAGCTGACACCAGGTAGTAAACTCAGGTTTTCTGTCTTTAGTCTTCCTTGTCACTTCTCTGCAGGGTTATCTTTCTCTAGTGCAACAAGATCCTCTCAACTCTACAAGAATTCACCATAATATTAGCAATCAGAAAAACAGGCTTCTCTTTCTTCTACATCCTACTTAAGAGGTAATTTAGTTTTGAGTGATGGCCCAGATACTCTTGTGTCCAGTTCCATTCAAGTCTGTGAAAATGTTTACTTACCCTCTAGAAAAGAGTGGCTCTTTATGTAAAAAAAAGAGTTGATCTCTGAGCCAAATCTGTGGTCAGTTGTCTCTTCCCCCTGATATCCACGAGAACGCAACCCAACCATTAGTTTTAGAGCACAAAGAAGTGGAAAGTTTTCTACAAGTGACTGTCTGTGCCATGTGGTTTGGGCTCTTCATGTAACATATCACAAATTCTGGTAAAGGATGATGACCAAAAAACCAGGAATATTTACACTGCTCTGTTTAGACCATTCACTCACTTTTGGGAGATTATACAGCATATTGCTAGAGCGGTCCATTTCCAGGATTTAACCCAAGTACTTCAGATTGTTTTTTTTCCTTGCTAAGAATGCAATTAAGATTGCTAAAGAGTCTTTATACATATTATGAACTTTATCTATAAAGCCAAATAGCATTAAGTAGTCAGGAAACCATCCTGCCTGTTTTTTGACCAGAAAGGCTTATGTTTGACTTCTACCCAGAAGCTGGAATTATATGTACGCTCTTGCGTAATGTTTAGAAATCGATGTCTTATAAAGCAGGGTGGGCAAAAACCAGCCACAGGAAAACTTTCTTGCAGAGTCCTGTTTCACATCACATATCCTTGAATGCTAACATAAAAAAAATCCAGGACTTGCTATCATGTTGAAGAGACAAGTAGAAAAACATAATTTTGATTTCTGGAAAAGGAGATCTGAGCAGTAAACTATCCTCTGGAATATCAAAAGGCCCTGAAAATTAAGCAACTCTGTTGACTTTAGTGCAGTTGGGTCAAAGAATATTTCAATTTAATGTGGTTAAATCCTTGTACATGTACTTTTGCCAACAAAACGAGAAGAAAAACCTTCTGAATCTCACACTAAAAGTGGCAGCACATTGTCTCCTGCAATAAAAATAATTCTCCATATACATTAGGTTTTAATATAAAATGTATTGTTTGTGTTTTGTAATTTTATTTATTAGAAGTACAGCAATAAAAAGAACACTCTACTGAATTAAAACAGCAGTGGAAGAATTTTTTAAATTATGTTTATTTTCTGCAACTTACTATAAGTTAAAAATTTTCTCCCATGTTTCAGCATTTTGTGGGTCTCAGCACATCAATAGAACCAAGCAAAAAAAAAAAATTATAATGCAAACAACACTAACATAATCTGCTTCTAATTACTTAATCGTATATTTGTCTTTGTTTTTAACATCTTTTCTTTACACATTTGTCTTTAGACATGAGATCAATTTTATAATTGCTCTATTATATAGTCATATGTTTCACAAAAGCTGAGGAGAAGAGTAACTAAAACTATGCTGAAAATCTCTGTGGGAGCTGCTTGCTGTTAGACAGCTCAGAGTGTTTGTTCCTTGCAGAGTTATTAAGAAGTCCCTAAACAAAATACTTTCAAGTGTGCCAGGTTCATGTTAGATGCAGATAAACATGGTGGGGTTCACTCCACCAAAAAGAGGTATCTAGTTATTGAGGCTTATAAAATGAATAGGAGACATGCATATTTAAGGGCCATGTATTTTGAATACCAAACTTACAGTGAAACAAACTATTATTTGGAGAAGGCTAGGTTTGTCCTCTAATGAGAGAAGGAATTTAGATGGACTAGAGAAGATCAGATACTCAAATTTTAGGCTGTGAAATTAAGGAGGGATGGAGTCTGCCTCATGCATTTACAATTAGTTGTGGCTTTTGCCCTTATTTCCTAATTTACTCAGTGAATATTTCTGTATAAGGGCTTGTTAACTTAGAGACAAGAGACTTGAAATTACTACCTTGAAAATAAGTATAGTCCAGATCGGTGGGTGTTCCCAAAGCATGGAAATCCTAGGAAGGTGAGAAAGCTAAACCAGAGGAAGAAAACAACTCATGCACATACATTATTGAAATACTGGAACTGTGTTTTATGCTATAAAAAGCAAAACTGTATGGGATAGATTCACACCGCTCTGAGAATGGGTGCCAAGTTCAAGTCCATACTCCTTCAGCAAGCAGCTTACCCATAGAAGCAGAAGATTTACTTGTATGCATTTTTTTTCCTGGCACCTGCTATATCGGCCAAGCACTGCAACAGATCCAGCTTCTCCCCCTGCTAGATGTGGATGGATAAGGTGCAATTTGGAATGATGTCCCTGCCCAATTGGAATGATGTCTCTGCCCAGCAGTTCAGGATGACGGTGAATCAGTAAAGACAGCCCAAGCATTGTCCCCTGTGCCTGCCTACACGGTACACATCCAGTGGCAATCTTCTCAGACTGTGCTCTTCTGGCAGTGTGAGTGCACCGAAGCTATGGGTACATCCAAATCTGTAACCTTGGAAATATTTTCTTTCTTGGAAGGATCTGGGAACTTGAAGTCATTTGCTGTGTTGATGGGAATCCGTGAACAGCAGAACAAACTTTTCTGTAAAAGGTGCCATTTGGGTACATTCTCCTTGTTCCCACGTCTTTTTTGGAAAGTGCAGTACACTTGTATCACAGTGGAATTTCTTAATGTTAAGTAAAGACTTTCTATTTCATGAATACATATGAAATATGTATAAATAATGTTTTAGAAGTGTTTCTTTTGAAAGTGCTTGCTCTTTGGATGTATAGATACTAGACCTCAAAAAATGATTTAGGTGTTTTTCTTAAAAACAAGCCAAGTATTTTCAAGGCATCTGTTTTTGGAGAGAGCACACTGATCATTTTGTAGAATATATATATATATATATATATCTTGGTACTTACAGACTTTTTAAAATGAAAATATTGATATTGTGGTTTCTGAATCAAGCAACATTAAGTATGTAAATAACGAAAGACAGGACATTTCTTTTTCTGGTTTGTTTTCTTTTTCTTTAGGTTATTTTCTTTGAGACTCAAACTTAAATGTAAAATTACTTGAATGAGGTCAAATGTACGTAGGTGCCTTCAAACATGAAAAAATAAAGGCCCATCTGTTTGTTTGAGAGAGAGACATTTTGTACAAGTTGATTGACATTGAATTAGCCTTGAATTTCCTTTAATCTAAGTAAGCATAAATTACAAATATTTCAGCCAAATGTGAGACAGATGCAACAGCTAAACTGTAAAGATCATGAGAGTAATTAAGCCTTGCTCATATGAATGAGCGGTGGAATTTTTTTATGAAGTTCACAGACATGTGATATTTACTTCTTTCTATAGAACTAGTTTCTGTAGCAAACCAGTTCTAGAGGCTTTGGGGGGGACAAAGGAATACTGGAAAGATTACTAGCCTTTTTTTGAGACAAGTATGTTTTAAATTGCTTTCATAATTCTCAATTTGTCCCAGATTTGTCAAAAAGATTTTCCAAGTTTTGCCGACCCTTGAAATGAACTCAGAGTGAATTTACAAAATATAGACTGACTGTCAAGTTAATCCACTCCCAAGACCCACAGAAAGTATACAGTTTTGTTCCAAACCATGGAAAACTCATGATCATGGTTGAGTATTGCTTTGAGTTAAAATCAGCAAGCGTGTGAAGCCACAGTAAATGAAACACACACACACATACACAAGAAAAAAGAAAAAATAACATATTGAACCCTGGAGATTTGAAACTGTCAGAGTTGTCAGAGCCCCAGTATATGAAAAAGAATGTTATTATAGCACCAGAAATGTTCATCAAGAGAATGACACTATTTTTAAAAACACTGAACTGTCACATTGTTTTTGGAAAAGATACAATGATTTGCTAGCTTTAATTCCTTGTACATATTTTAAACTCAGCCAAGAAAGAAGAAAAAGCTTGTAATTTTTTTTCCTAATCTATATGGAATTTAAATTACGGAACACAATTAAAGGTATGAAGAAATGTATTTGGATACATTTTAAAAGCTGCATTATATAGGCACTTCATAACTCACTCTCTTTCATAAATCTTACATTCATGAAGAACTGTTTAATAGATGTGATGGAGCATTTTTCACCTCTGTTACTAGTTCCTGAATTCCCACATGGAATGATGCCATAGTCCTTTCCATATCTGCATCTTCTTTTAATAATAGAGTGCACATGAAAATGTAAGTCTGAAGGGTTGCTTAGTCTGGGGACAGTTTAAACTAGTTTTGCTTTTTTTTTTTTTTTTTTTTTTTTTTTTTTTTTTTTTTTTTTTTTTTTTTTTTTTTTTAGTATGTTTCCATCTTGTATATTAATAACTTACAGTTTATAGTTGTTCTCAAGTTTACTTATCTCTGAGAATGGAAACAGTAATGAAAACTTATGAATAAAGGAATTTCAAGAGAAAGAGGATGATCATCACATCTGTAAGGAAATCAGAAGAATATGTAAGGGAAAAATTAGAGTCATCACAGAATCACAGAATCACAAAATGTGAGGGGCTGGAAGGGATCTTGAAAGATCATCTAATCCAATTCCTCTGCCAGAGCAGGATCACCTAGAGTAGATTACGCAGGAACACATCCAGGTGGGTTTTGGATATCTCCATGGAAAGTGTTTGAATATCTCCCTGAAAGCATTTGGGTACTGTCTGAAACTGTAGTCAGCCTCGTGAGTTGGCAAATACTTTTGTGAGTAAATACTTCAGCCTCTTGTAACTCACCATTACCTTCTGCCATAAGCAGAAAGGAGTTCCCTGAGTCCATCTAGTGGGCACTTGGGGTATTGACTGTAAGAAGTGTATTGACTGCAGGAACCTTCTCTTCCACTTTAATTCATGTTGTATTTTATTGCTAGTAATTTCTAGATCTAGCTATTCCTTTGTATAATGAGTCCATGATCATACAAAGAACCTAATTATTATTAAAAAAAAAAAAAGTGGTCAGGGTGGGGAGAGTTCTGAATATTGAATATGAATAAACAATATTAATCTTTGACAATAATACCTTGTATCAATTATTTACCCCTCCATAACAGGTCACACGACAGTCTCCGCCTCATAAGGAAGATGTTCCACTCCCTGAATCATTTTTATGACTCTCTCAAGCAGTTCCCTGTCCTTCTTGAACTGAGGGGCCAAGAACTGGACAAAATATTCCAGATGCAGCTTCACCAGGAAACAGCAGAGGGAGAGAAGAAACTCTCTCAGCCTACTAACCACAACCCTTCTAATACACCCCAGAATGACATTGGCCTTCTTGGCCACAGGAGCACATTGTTGGCTCCTGGTCAACCTTACATCCACTAGGACACTCAGGTCCTTTTCCCCTTCACTGCTCTTCAGCAGATCAGGTCCTAATCCATACTGACACCTGGGGTTGTTGTTTCCTGGGTGTAAGACTCTACAGTTGTCCTTGTTGAGTTTCACTTAATTTCTCCTTGCCTAACTCTCCAACCTGTCCAGGTCTCACTGAAAGGCAGCACAATCTTCCAGTGTGTCAGCCACTCCACCCAGTTTGGTGTCCTCCGCAAACTTTCTGACAGTGCTCTCTGTTCTCTCATCCAGGTCGTTGATGAATATATTGAATAGTACTGATCCCAGTGCTGGCTCCTGAGGAACTCCACTGGATACAGACCTACAACTAAACTCCACCCCACTGACCACAACTATTTGACTTCTTTCATTCAACATCCATCCTTTTTTTCCTCCTTACTACCTGATGGTCCAGACCATACTGCCTCAGTTTAGCTGCAAGGCTGCTTTAGGAGACAGTGTCAAATGCTTTGCTGAAATCAACATAAAGCATATCCACTGCCCTACCATCAACTGTACACCTGGTTAAGTTCTCATAAAATACTATTACTCTGTGAAACAAATCTAGCAAGCACTTCCACAGCCACTACATGCCTGTTTCTGAGGTAGCTGGCATCCTATTTCTTTTCTTTGCTCAACATGTTGCTAATTGCAAGCCACTAGGAAGGTGCAGGTAAACACTTTAATCAGTAACAACTGCTTGATGATCATCACTTTCTCACCCAGATTCTACACTTTGTCCTCAGCCCTGGCTGAATTCAAGAGGAATTTTGTCTGCATTGCTTCAAGTGCTGTAGCACTTAGGTCTCTTTATTTTCCTGAGAAAATATGGAAAGAACCTCTCAGAGGAAAAGAAACATTCCACACTGTTTAAAAAGTAATTGTAGTCAATTTAAGAGTATCTTTATGCAGAACTTAACATACAGTGAATTATGGGGATACAATTGACCACGTTTTCAGAAAAGCAAAAAACTGTTAACATGAGTGAATAACACACATTTTTGTTTTGAAAACATTACAACAGTTTGCCATCCATCAGGTGATATTCAGAATCCTTCCAGACAGCTCTTGTTTCTTTATGGTAGGTGATAGGATATACCTGACAAACATGAATGATAAAGGAATTCAACTCACCTAGTTTTCAGTGACCAAAGACGCCGGCATCCAGTCAATGCTTTGTCTGTTTGTTTGAGGAAACTTATTCTTCATTTAAATGATCTTTGCACACATGCATGCATAAACATATAGAGAGCAGTCTGATTTAATGTCTGTTTGTGATAATATGGTATTTATGTCACAGGGTCATAAATTACAATGTTTTGGATTCAGGAGAATGAGATATTTTCCTGTGTGATTTTTGGAATCCTTAGTTAGAAGTATGCTACAAATTACTGAAATCTGTAGAATATGTATTTTTACCTCCCTACAAAGAGAAATGCACATAAAATGTAACCTATATATTTTTTTCATGTCTAAAAATAATCCAACCCTAAAATCAGGAAAGAGAACCCTGGGTCAAGAAGCCAGCTTGTGTTAATCAGTACAGTTCCACTGAAACCAGTGAATGTACTCTAATGTGACTACCACTCTCATTTTGTTTGAGGTTTAGGTAAAAGATTGATTTCAAATTTTTGATCCTAGTTGATTAATTTCAGCTATCAGTACCTGTAACTAATGGCATACATCTGCAATAGATGATATTCTACTTTGTGAGAGAAGTTTATGTTTCCATGTCTCATTTATTGTAGTTGCATATAAGACACTCATAAATGATGTCTGGCTGAGGTACCTCCTGAGTAATGACAGAAGAGTTTCGATTTACTGTGCCGCTTAGTCTGAGGTTTACAGCTTCTGTTTCAGACCTGAAAAGAGAAATATGTGCCACAAGCCTAGCCTTCTCAGATCCCAAAATCTAACCCAGTAATAATAATAATAGTAACAGTGAAAATAATGGTATCCTGACACAATTAAAATTTCTCCTGTATCCCTCCTTTGACTGGGAGGTAACATCATGACTGGGTAACATCCCAACTACTCATAACAACACTCATTGTTTTTGTCCTGTTCCACCAGTCTCTTTGAAATTAGGTGGTGGATGGTGACTTTGAAGACTGCTATCAAAAATTACTCTGGTGGCTATATGACATACCATACATGATTACAAGACCAGACACATTTTCATAGATGAGTGTTTTATGAATATCATATATCCAACACAAATGAGTTTAGTCTTTCAATTTCTTTCATCAATGTAAAATGACTCTTAGAAGACAAGTACTGGAATCTTATCCTTCCACTGCAGGCTGCACTGTCTTTTAAATATGCTGATGATTGCAGCTACAGCAAAATATTTAACACCTCTCTTAAATTTTTGTATATAATTTATCTTCACATTTAATACATTAAATATAATTTTGTGGATTATTTAATTTCTCCACAATGTTTATACATTGGACTCTATAAATTATGGCAACTATAATTCTGTCTTCTCATATACGTTTACTTTTCCCTAGTTAAACACAGATATTTGATAAAGAAACAAATTTCCGTTCCCACATGTTGGAAATATCACAGGTAACATTCATATGAACTGTAAAGATTTCAGACCATGGGCTGGATTTGTTTATTTAGTTTACATTTTGCAGAAGTGGAAAGAGGTAAGAATGATCTTTCCAAAGATATACAGAAAAATAATTTTAAATACTCTCCAGGTATTTTTGGGAAAAATGAAATTTTAAGTATGCGAGCAACAGCAGGGGTTTGGAGTTGTTTTGGGTGTTTGGGGGTTTTTTTTGTTTTTTTTTTTTTAAATTTAATGTAATTAAATAAATACAATTAGAAAAGGAATGTTTGCATTTCCAAATTACATCAGATTAATACACATGGGCAAGGTTAAGTCTGCCCTAACTAAAGTTATTTAATGATAACAAGTTAATGAGGCTGAAAGTGACAAATTTTGATTGCATTGCAGATGACATTTTAAGCTGCATACTGCTTAATTATGTTTTTGGAATGAAGTAGACATTAGACAGTAAAATGGCCTTAAGATTTTTCTTTTTCCCTGAGAAAGGTTTGTTTTATTGGAGTGTCTTTTTAAATGAAATTCATTTAACATGGCTGAAAATTCCAGAAGTCCATTTTCCAACTGGGAAAATTTGTTTCTGATTTTTAAAATTTGGCTAGTATGGAGGATTTTTCCAAACACCATTTATTTACTGTTTAAGAAGACATGTCACCAGTACTGCTATTGCATGATGCTGACATATTGTAACAAGGCATAGCTGTGGAAATATTTAATTTCAGTCTTACAGAATTCTTGCTTCATGTTGATTGAAACAGCTTTCCTTTTTCTATGACTGAATACTCCCCGCCTGAATTATGTTTAAACTGTTTGCCTTTTAACACAAGTGATATATGAGTGGAAATGACCTTCAAAAGAGCAAAACCTCCAACAGAGTTGGAAAGACTCCAGTTTTCATCAACTGTTCAGCCAAACATTATTGAGATACACTATGTTAACTCCAAATTAATTTAAAAATTTATGTAGGAGATTATAAAATTACTGGTCATAATTCTGTAGTCAGGACTCGAGTGTCATATTTATACACTCTTTATATCCACAGACTTGAAACCTATTAATGCCTGCAAAGAAAACACTGGGAAAAGGAAAACATATATTATAAATTTTGCTTAAGTAAATATAGACAACTTAAACTAATATGTACATTTTACAGTGTTAAGATGATCATGTCACTGAGGTAAGGAGAGGTGGTCTGGAGATGCTCTGTTCTCTCCTCAGCCCTGATCTAGCCTTGCAGCCCTGCAGATAATCCCAGTATGAGTACCAGCAGGTTTCTGCACACCAATAATAGGATAAACACATGACCTCTCAGGTGATTACTGGGCAGGTGGACATGGTCCCTGCATATACTCCCTACAGTAGCAGAACAAGAAAGCAGTAGTCCCTGAGATAAGGATGCCCAAGATTGCAGTGTACAGTAATCAAAACAAGTTTGGGGATTTAAAAAAAAATAAAATAAAAATATATATATATATATCATAGTCAGATATCTGTCCCTCAGTGTGCTGGTTTGAGGCTAATTGGAATATTTTAATAGAGAAAATTACACTATAGGCTGTGAAAGGAAAACATCATGATGTCTACTTCACTCATACGCTTGCTGGAGAGTTGTTTGGGAACACTAACCAAAACAATTGATAAGTCAGTTGCTCTCTGTCGCTTGCTTGAGCAGGAGCTGCTGGTGGGATCTAGCAGCTTCTGGGCTCTGGCTCCTCTGCTGATTAATCCTCACTAACCACTTTTTCTTCTAACCCCCCTGGCTGATCCTCCTAGTTTACCTTGCACGTAAGGCAAACCTTGGGGTAAGGTACAGGGGTGGGGAGAAGGTGGAAGGGTGGTTGGGAGCCCCTCCTGGGGTCTCTGATTTCTGGGAGGGGAGTTGTGTTGCTGTATTACCTTTTACTTGTATATTTCTGTAAATATTGTGTATATAGTGTAAATATCTGCTGTACATTGTGCAAAGCTGTAAATATAGCTTCATCATTTAACTTCCAGCTGACTGAGTGCTAGTCTGGGTCATTTTACAAAGTGTGGGGGGTGGGTAACTCCCAAACCTTCACACTCAGGAACCAGCACTGGGATCAGTACTATTCAATATATTCATCAACGACCTGGATGAGAGAACAGAGAGCACTGTCAGAAAGTTTGCGGAGGACACCAAACTGGGTGGAGTGGCTGACACACTGGAAGATTGTGCTGCCTTTCAGTGAGACCTGGACAGGCTGGAGAGTTAGGCAAGGAGAAATTAAGTGAAACTCAACAAGGGCAACTGTAGAGTCTTACACCCAGGAAAAAACAACCCCAGGTATCAGTATGGATTAGGACCTGATCTGCTGAAGAGCAGTGAAGGGGAAAAGGACCTGAGTGTCCTAGTGGATGTAAGGTTGACCAGGAGCCAACAATGTGCTCTTGTGACCAAGAAGGCCAATGTCATTCTGGGGTGTATTAGAAGGTTTGTGGTTAGTAGGTTGAGAGAGTTTCTTCTCTCCCTCTGCTGTGCCCTGGTGAAGCTGCATCTGGAATATTTTGTCCAGTTCTTGGCCCCTCAGTTCAAGAAGGACAGGGAACTGCTTGAGAGAGTCATAAAAATGATTCAGGGAGTGGAACATCTTCCTTATGAGGAGACTGATGTGTGACCTGTTATGGAGGGGTAATTAATTGATACAAGGTATTATTGTCAAAGATTAATATTGTTTATTCATATTCAATATTCAGAACTCTCCCCACCCTGGCCAATCCCCAATGTTCTGTGATTCTGTGAACAGAAACATATTTTATATTTCTGTCCAATTTCTCTGTCCTTTTAGAGTTTACCATCATTTACTGTCCTTTAGATTTTGATGTTTGCTTAGAAATTTTCAGCAAGCAGATTTTTACCTTCGAGGTATAAGTATCTACAGGGGGAAGGAGGCAGGTGTTTAAAAGAATTTGGAGTTGAAACTCTTCAAATTAGAAAGTGTGTCTGATGAGAAAGCAACTTTTGTTTGCTTTATGACTTTATCTTGAAAGAGATCAGAAAGCTGTTGAGGGTTGTAAAGTATGTTTATGTAAGGTTATTCCATTTGATTTAATATTTGACAGGGTGTATAGACATTTGAAATCTCTCTACACACTTTGAACTTCCAACTGAAAGGCAAGAAGCCTTTTCTCTCTGAGATATAGTTGCTCAGTTTACATTAAAGAGTTCACAGATTGAGTAATGCAGAAAAATGCTTTGGTTTTTCTTAATCACAATATGTCCAGTGGCTAGCCCTGGATCATAGTAAAATGTAAGATTAAGATTATGAAAAGAGGTCATACTAGGAATTTCATGTCTGAGGTTTTTTTGAACCTAATATATCAAATGAAATAATTTAATCTCTGTCAAAAGGTTATGATACATTGAATCCTGATCACACATGTAATATCACTATTTTAAGGTATAGGTTGAGTCCTTGTATATGTTAGCTCCTCAATAACAAAGGATCAGTGATCTAAATGCACTAGCAGGTTGGAGATTCCAGTCTGGATCAGAATTTCATGGCTTGGATTATGAAACAATTTTGCCTTGTTACTCTGAGAACATTTGCTTTCATTTAGTATCTCAGTTCTCTGGAAGAAACAACTTGTTCATAACACAGTTTCTCTTTTCAAATGAATCAGAGAGTTCGGCACACAATCTGTTGTTTGGCCAGGTCACACTGTATGCCTAGCAGGGTTTCTCTTCCACTTAACACTTTAAAAGAATTATTTAGTCAGGGGTCACTGGCACAGACAACAAAACATACTCCCTTATCATTGTTCTAAATCCATATTTTCATGTCTTGATAGTTAACTTCAATTCGTTTCTACTAAGACTCCCTGCAGATAGGACAATTTTCCCCACTAATGCCTGTCAGTAGAACGTAGGATTTACCTCTATCTAGCTGAATATGAAAACTGTATCCTTTATGATACTTTTTTTTGAGATTTCTAAGATTTATTTCTATGCTTCTGATAGTATGTCCTTCTGTCAGAGTGTCATTTATGCTTATGCATCTAAAATTTCGATTGCTAATGGAGCATAAAACCAGAAAAACATTGTTATTTTTTATTCCACATACATGGTGAAAACTCAGATTAACACCTTGGAATTGGCAAGCAGATTTATCAAACTCATGCTCTGAAGAGAAATCCCATGATAGTCTCATCTCTCTCACATTAGACAGAGTAATTGTTGAACTATAGACTGTTTCTCCAGGATTAGAAGCAGGGTTATGGATCAAACTGAGATACACATTTGGGTTTATCTGGCACAGCAAGAAAAGGGTCACAGCAAGAAAAGAGGATGTTAGCTCATGTGACTGCTGAGGGTAGAGTACAAATGTGTCATTTTACAAAGTTAGAGATTCAATGTAGTTTTACTAGAAATCATGTCTGCAGTTGCATGCTGAAGAATTGATACATTGAACATGCAGGTATTGCCCATAAAAGTGTGCAGAAATGCACATCTAATTGAATGTCACTGGCAATGGATTCCCATAGCTGTGTCCAGGAAACACTGAAAGGTCGTTTTAGAAGAACAGAAAATATTGTTAAATCATACAGTTTTCTTACTCCTGAAGAGCACAAGGACTGTCGCAGGACTGGCTATATCAGCTGATGAATTCATCTAGCTTTCTTAGCGATACTTCTCACTTTAAAACCACCATCCAAATTCAGCTGATATTGTCACATAAGGATCTCCTAACCTGCTGTAACCAACATCTCAGCTGAAAGCTGTGTTGACTTTTTTGTACATATCAGAAAGCAGGGATAGTAAGTAGCTGTTGAGGGAATCTAGGACAGTAGCCAGCTCAAGAGAAAGAGCGAATGGACAAAAAAATTTCTCAGATGGAAGACATTTCAAAGGCTGCCATATTATGAAGACTGCACCAATTACAACACTGTTTCATCTTATGAAAAGGAGATAGCACACCAAAAGAGACAAGAAATTGCTGTCAGAAATGAGAGAAAAATGTACATGAGGTCTTGCAATCAGATTGGTTTCTCTTTGACAGGTTAGTAGCTCGGTTGAAGCATAGACGGGTGGGTGGGCATGCAGTCACATACATATAAATCTCTTAGCCACAAAAGAGCAGCCAGGGCTCAGAAGCTGCCAGTGTCCTAATAGAAACATTCTAAAATACAGGCTGTGAAATGGTTATGTCCCTCCAGAGGATCAATACGCTGTGCTGAAATCAGCTTGGTGCTCTGCAGACGCTGTGATGAAGGACACTTGACTAACTATTAAATTGAAAAATACTTTCCCTTTGTAGCCTCCTTGATCCTTCTTCTCACACTGCCAAGTCTTTTCCCAGGCAGGATACAATTAGCTGCAGTTTGGTCTGACAGACTTTTCTTGTCCCTGTAGGCATGTATACAGGCAAGAGCTCTCCTAAGCAAGCAGAAAGTTCCTCTGTATATCTGACCTTTGCCATGCGGGATTAGAGACAAATCAAACAGTATCCTCTTCCCTCTTTTGTCTGAGTATTAGGTTTCCAGACTACATACCTCAGTTCTAGATCAGTTCTGAAGGGTAAGGGGCAGCCCAAATCACTCTGATTCATTCCTTAGGTCTTTTCAGGTTTTTGATATAACTTGAAAAAAGTGCTTGCACAAAGAGCTATTGATTCTGCTGTCACTAGGCCATTAGGAATATCACTGATTTTTCATTCAGTCACCAATCAGACACCAGCGTGACTTATCACTCCAACTACTGGAGAAAAGTGTAAGTTCACACCTTTGTGAAATCTTTTCAGATCACATTCTGACAACATTGTGCTTGTTTTACTGCATATATAAGAGCTTTTACATTCTCATTCTAACTACTTTGCTCTTCTGTGTGGTAGCAGTCTCCTGTGAGGAGTTCCAGAGGAAATCAAAACCAAACCAAAGCAAAACAAATGAAAACTCCCCACGAACAAGCAAACAAAACTCCAACCAAAACAAACCAACAAAACCCAAGCTAAACCAGCCAATCAACAAAAAAAACTCAACAAGAACTGAAAGAAAAAGTAGGGTCACAAGAAGTGGTTTGATGGGAATTTTGAAAGCAGTCTTTCAAAATTCTGAAGTCAAAGATGTGAACTTTGGAACTCTAAATATGGCAAAATCTTAGCAATAGCACCATCCGGCTTACATTTTTCATGTTATATTTTCTTTACCATCTGCAAGAAAGAAAACAGATGGAAATAATAAGTTGCGGGAAACCAGGTGTTGTGTGGCTTAGTAGTACTGACCAACCCTGTATGGTATCTATCCCATGCTTAGGGTTGTTGTGGCCCAAGTGCAGGACCTGGCATTTGGCCTTGTTGAAGCTCATCCCATTTACATTCGTCCATTGATCCAATCTGTCTAATGCTGACTTCCATACCTGAATTATGAACAATAACAACAACAAAAAGATTATCTGGATTATTCTTGATTCTTTGTCTTCCTGTATTTTATTCCTCCAATTCATTGAGCCAGTGGTTCTCTGTTGTGTCTGTAGAGTGCTTGATCTAGACTGAGCTCACAGTTGTGCTAGAAGTCTAAACAACTTCACCTGTACAAATGTGTCTGAAGCTATACACAGGAGAGGATATTTGCCTTACTTTTGCTTTCTGGTTGTAACTAATGAAATTATCTGCCAGTGTTTTATTCCCACTCCTTTAGGAGGGGAGAGAATGACACATTTTGTCTTTCTCTGACAGATTCCAGGATTTTGATGTGTATCTCTTTAGATAGGACAGATACTATCAACAACTACTTTACAACCATTTTATAACCTTCTCTGACTAATTTGGTGCTGATCAAAGTTGGTTAAAATGAAGCTGCATCGCTTTTCACTTCTGTTAAGAAAAACTGAAAAGGGTTATGCCAAGAAATATCAGTAAAGTTCTTTAATTACTACAGTTGTATGAATCTTCCCATTGTAAAAGTCTTGTTTCTAAAGGGTGGACTTGGGAGAAAACATATATTTTACCTTGACTGTAAAGGACCATTTATTATTAACAACAATTAATGGTATTTAAAATGTCTGGTTTTTTTCCCTTTAGTTCTTGTGCATTGAATGCACTGCAAGTAAGTGGCAATTGTGTGACCAAGCAAATGTACAATACAGTGAAAAATATCACAGTTAAGACTAATGGAATATTTATGGTACACACATACTGATTTTCAGAAGTATTTTTATCTGGTTAGGGTTTTTTTGATGGTTTTACTTGGTTGATTGTTTGGTTGTTTGGTTTGGGTTTTTTTTTAGGTAAGGCCTTCAAGACAATCTTAAACAAAAAACTTGTAAAAGACTCAAAACAACTGATCTTTTATTTTATTCCTGGGAGTCAGGCAGTCATATTCTTCTGGCAGTCTGGGCCACAGTTACTCTTGAGGTCAATTAATAAAATGCCTGAGTAGTTCAAAAGGTGATGTGCAGGGGATAAAGCAGCATTTTAACATTCAGGGTGGATTATCTAGTAAAAACTGAGAGTCCCAGAGGGTTTCCATATATCACCACAAGAATTCTGCCTGTGGTAAATTAGAGCTGTTAATCATTAAATCTGTTTCTCTTAAAGATTATTTTTCTCTTAATAATACTTTCTTGTTTATTTCTTGGACCTGATAGTGTTTCTTTCAACCAACCTGCTTTCCACAGGAATGTAATTAATTTTTCCAGAACCAAAACATTTATATTTAAGTCTTGCCTGTAGGGACTGGAGTGACAAAAAGCAGGACAGAAGTGACAGATGAAGCAAAATGCCAACTTGAAATTTTCACTGATCCTTGTGTCCTCAGGATCTTGCTGTGCAAAGCTGGGCTTCTTTTCAACTGTTTGTTCAGCCTCAGATAGTGAGGGACTATTCTGGCTGAGCCTTACAGCAGGGTAAATTTGGGGCATGTTGAACTTAGTGGATTCGAGCATTACAGTACCCCAACCACTCTCTGTGGTGTTTTCAGAACTTGGATGTGAAATCTTTTGCTGAGTAGAAATTCAGTAGTAAAACAAAGAGACAAGTCAGTTCCTGCAGTGATAAGTTGGTCTCGTTTGACTTACAGGTACAATAAGCTAGTTTTCATACTCAAAAAGCCTAGGGCTCAGGATCTTACAAATTCAGGTCAGCCACTCCCTTAGAGAGAGGAGTCACTCCTCAGATGCCTTCCCAAATCCAAAACCTCTCTCCTGTTTCTGACATTTCCAATTCCTAATTGCATGTGAAGCAGGAGGAATTTGAGTTCCAGAACAGAGGGATACTTCTGGTACAAGCACTCCACTTTTTGTCTGAAATGTCTGCAATTAACCCTTTCCTCTGTGTGAGGCTTCACACCCAGACAGATATAGGAAACCAATCACAGCAAAGGAAACATTCATCACATACAGGCTTTTCTGTTAATCTGACTTCAAATAGGCTAGAACCAGTTCCATCAGACTCATTGCTACTGCTTTTTTTATTCCCATTGTAATGTAAAATTAGACACGCTATGCCCTGATACAAGCTGTATGTCCATCTCGCTATTTAAGTACTCAGGAGTCTTTTTACTTGGATAGTGTGTTTTCTGGAAGGCTAGCAATCAGCCAGGGTTTAACCTGCTGTAACAGAGCTGCTTGGTCTCTTGAGAAAAAGAGGTTTGGGCTTGTAAGGTCTGCAGGCTGAAGTTTGTGAGTTCAGGTTGTTTTTATCTTGGGTCTGGGATTGGGATTGGTCCTGGGACTAGGACTGAGTGAAACATTGAAAGCTGATTCGGTCTGAATTACAGTTTATCTCAGTCTCTCAGAGTTTTGTTTGTTCACCTTGTGAACTTAGTTTGATAAACACCAAGTATAACAGAAAGAACTGAACTATGCTTGTTTTCAGCTGTTTTGTTTTGGTTTTTTCTTTCTTTTTAACTTGAGAAGTCTCCTGTTTAAGGACAGTAAAAGCACACTGAAAGAGAAGACAAGAATTCCATATTTTGATGCAGTGCAGATTTAAGAGAACTGGAAGTGACAAATCAATAGAATTGGAAGCAGATAAAGGGCTTGATGATCTCTTTGGGTCCCTTCCAACACCTGATATCCTGTGATCCTGTGAAAACAAAATGAAACAAAACCAAAACAACCAAAAATAAACCAAGCAAAAAAGGTAAAAATGTCTAAACAATATAATTAAAAAAACAACAACAACAAAAAAAGAGCTTTTAAAGTTACTTTTTTTGTGCGGTTGCTTTTCTCCCCTTCTAAAACTGTTACATAATAAATGTTGTCATTTTTCTCTATTAACTTTAATGAACACAGCCCCCAGTATCAGGAAAAATTTCACCACTTGGTACCACTTGCCACACTGCATCATATTGCATGAAGGACAGAAGGTAACAGCAATACTTCTGGTAAAATTTTTGGAACTTCATGACCAAGGTTTCAAGAAAGCATTTAGCAATTACATGACATTGTTCCCTATATGTTCTGCTTGGGGTGTATTACCTACTCCAGTGGCACTAGCCTTTCTGGCAGGGTCATCTCTTTCTGTATATGAAAGCACATACACTATCTCAGGTCCCAGAATTATTGTTAGGTCTCCCTTAAACAAAATCCAACACACAGCTCATATTTTGCTTAAGGTAGATAGTCTCTGCTGTGTTTTCCACTTGATGAAACAAAACTAAACACCCCTGTTTTGGTTTTTAAAAACCCTGTAATTGACACTTTTGCAATACAGGGAACCTTTCCAGTATCCATATGGGCGGGCCAACTTTTGAGCCACTCAGCTTGTAGGAAAAGTATAGATTTACTGGCACACCTCAAAAGGTTTCAAAGTAACTCAACAGTAAACAAAACACTTTAATATGTATTAGTGAACTTAAAATACAACAAGGAAGTTTTATAGCAGTAATATTCAATTAACTCATAAAACATGGAATTTTTTTTAACCTGCAGAACTAAAATTCTTGAAAAATAATTGAACGAACTCAGGATGTAAGTATATCTGCAACTGCAGAGAATGAAAACAGTTCTCTGATGTCGTTAGTATGAAGATGATATGAAGTGGGAAGCAGCAAGCACTCTGGAAAACATCTGCTACTTTTGCATTGGTTGTTTTTTTTCCTTTTTCTTTTTTAAAGTTGTACAGGAGTTATGAAACCACATGCAAAGGCTATACTTTGGATACTTTATTGTTGAGTAATTAAGAAGAGAGAGGAAGATATCAATCTTTTTCTTTTTAGAGTACATATGCCTAGCTTAAGGCAACATTCATAGAAAAAAAATAGGCTATGGTAAGACTTATTTGCCACCTGTGTATTTTAAATTTAATTTTCTCTCATTGTACTTATGAGGCATAGCAATTATGCATGCATGAGTAGACTTAATTACAAAATATCTGCTCAGATTTTAACATCATTTACCCAAAAATATGTTGCTTTTCTCAGTTCTCTGGAAATTATTTGAAGAATTTGGACTGAACACATCCTCAGGATATCTGTGCAACCTCCATCTAAGCAGAAAATCTGAAGTTTTCCCTTTGTGCAACCATCTTAGCACATTACAAGAGAAAGTCTTAACTTGAACCAGTTTATGGGTTGGAGATGCAGGTACAAATGTGTGCCCTGGGACATTTAGGTTGGATATTAGGAAGAATTTCTTTACTGAAAGGGCTATTAGGCATTGGAAGGCCTTGCTCACTGAGGTGGTATAGCTTCCATTCCTGGAAGTGTTTAACACTTGTATAGATGTAGTGCTTAGGAATATGGTGTAGTCAGGGACTTGTCGGTGTTAGGCTAATGATTGGACTCAATGATCTTAAAGGTCTTTTCCAATTTAGGCAATTCTTTGATTCTGTGATGTTTGAAGGGATGTGTCACCGTTTTTTGTCACTCCCATATGACTGGATATTAACTACCCTGACCAAACTCAGCTGTAAAGACCTTTTCTGCTCAGAGCAACTAAGATGTATAGAAAAGTGGTTACAATCGCTGGGGTTTTTTAAACAGAAATTATTGTATTAATATTTTTTAAAGAAAGTTTCTTTTATTTATAGTCACAAATTTAGGAATACCAAGTCCCACTATGCAGGGAGAGTTTACAGGTATGGTGATATAAATATCACATAACTCAGGATTTGCCCTGGTTTATACAGAACTTGGCCCTGAATCTCAGATTTGCTACTGAGTCCCTTGTCCGGGTCATGAAAATATTAAATTTGTGGCAAGGCAGTGGCAAAGAAAAAGAAAGATATGGTAGTGAGGACTGGTAGTGGAATTCCTCGATTTAACCTGCAAAAATTATAATCTACCTCAACTTTTACGTAATGTTTTTGAGCTTCAGATAAGGACTCTGTTGAGTTTGGCCTCTCAAGGCAGCAATTTTGAGTAGAAGGTGACAATAAAGAACAGCAAAAAAGATAGAGAACAGATGAAAATTCTCAGGTCTAACACAGTAGAAAGAGGGAAATGGATGCCTGGGAGCTAGTCCTCAGTTAGAGCCACGTTGACTAATGATTAATTAGGTACAAATTGAAAGAAGACACAAGACATCTAATTCCAGAATCAGTGAAAGAGAAGATGATATTTGGAAGATGATCAAATCAAGCTGCAGGCAGGGAGGTCTTCAGCAAAAACACTTTAAACAATAAATTGTGGTGTTTTGAGGATTCTGACAGAAAGCACTAAAATTTACTGTGCTTTTATACATGAAAGTACAATGATTGTATAACTGAATAATGAAAAGTCTGAAAATGTTAAGGATCGTTGTGTCCACAAAGTTGGTCTGCAATTTTGCACAACTCCTCAAAACCCATCAAAAAAGGTAAATCTTCTAGGCTAAATTCTTCTCAGTTACATAGACATATTATCAGTGCCTCAAAAAATATGAAGAAAAGTCAGTGTAATTGTTGGGAAGAGAATCCTGAAACAAAATTTTCACAGAACCTTTGCATCAGAGCCCAGGAAAGTTTTCTTTAGATGATAATAACTCATAGTTGCTGAAATAAGTTTATTTGCTTATCTGACAAGCTTTGGCAAATTAGCTATGCTGTACAGCAGTAAAACTCCTGGTGCGGTTGCTGATGACATCAGAGAGTTGGAATGTGTCTGCAGCACATCCACTGCGAAGTTGCCAGCCATTCCCTGAAAGTAGACGAGGTGTGAGAAACTACTGCACTTCTAATGAGGCCACTTCTATCTTTGTTAAATATACTGTTTATATTAAAGATGTTTTATGATCATTTAAAGTCAAACCAGAGTGTGAATTCACCTGACATGAGAAAGTTCAGCTGGGAGAAAGACTTCCTTTTCAGTAATATTTTTGCTTAATGCCTTCACTCTGGGAACTTTAAATACATTCAGTTATTTGTCTTAGTTCAGCTTCCTCTTCCAAAGTTTGTTTTAAAAGCTCGAGTCATTAAGTCTGTCTTGAATAAATACTGAAGTGTGAATAGATAGCTAGAGACATGAAGACCCAAACACCTCCATCTCTGAAGAAGTAAAAGTCAGATCTAGCTTCTACCTCCATTTCACACGCATTTGACACCACTTATCAATAGTAAAACTTTCAGACAAATTTCAATCAGTTTTCACATCATCCCTTTTCCTTGAAAGAGTTTAATGCACATTCTGCAGAAGGAGGAACTGCAACAAAACACAGATGAAAAATGTGTTAGCACTTACACAGCAGGATAACACAGGACAGAGTTAGAAGTGACCTTCTGGCAAAACCTGTGAGCCAATTTGTAGGTTGAGGGTTGTAAAAATCATCTTTAATGAGTTGCAGCAGCTCCTGAATACATTTAAGGGTTTACCAAGGACCCAGCATGCATGTGAGGACTGTGTTCCACCATGCCACCTCTGGCATCACAGGTCCTCCTTTACCAGGATACTCTTAACTGAATGTGCACAAGTCCATGGGGCCTGATGAGATCCACCCACGGGTCCTGAGGGAACTGGCAGATGAAGTTGCCAAACCACTGTCCATCGTATTTGAAAAGTCATGGCAGACTGGTGAAGTTCCTGCTGACTGGAGGAGGGCAAACATAACACCCATCTTCAAGAAGGGTAAAAAGAATGACCCTGGAAACTACAGACCAGTCAGCCTCACCTCTGTGCCTGGCAAGATCGTGGAGCAGATCCTGCTGAAAGTCCTGCTAAGGCAAATGGAAAACAAAGCAGAGGTGATTGGTGGGAACCAGCATGGCTTCACCAAGGGCAGATCTTGCCTGACAAATTTAGTGGCTTTCTATGATGAAGTCACAGCGACAGTGGACAAGGGAAGGGCAGCTGATGTCATCTACCTGGACCTGAGTAAGGCATTTGACTCTGTGCCACATGACATCCTGGTCACCAAACTGGAAAAACATGGACTGGATGTGTGGAGCACATTTCTATGATATTCTAACTCCTCTTCCTCCCTCTTGAAATGCTAATATTCATTTTCTTAAAGCTGAAGCTAAAGCTTGGATATTCCAGTACCAAATTTATAATTGCGCATGAATTTCATGCTGGTCTATACTTACACTCACCTTTTCCAGAAATTAAAGTATCAAAATTATCCATACAAATACATATTTTGGTGATTCTGCAAATATATTATTGAATAGCATTTCAATTTCCAATAGCTGACATACAGTAGTTACTTAAACGACCTCTCAGACCAAGTCATACTTTTATCTATTTATTCTTCATTCTTTTCACTGTGAAGTAAAATAAGAGTTTAAATGACTAGGTCAAGCAAAATCTCTTTAGTCTGATCTCAGAAATGTAGGGATGACTATAAATACATCTGAGAAGAGTCCTTTAACTGATATTGTGAATGGTCCTGTTACGCATCCAAGAAAATAATCTTTAATGTTTTCTTTCTGAAGTGTTGTGCAAAGCAGATACAAACAAAGTAGTTTAGGAAGTTCCAAACTCTTTAGGATACTTTTAAGCATAACTACAAGTGGTTAGGCAGCTTAGATAAAACTGTAGCTAAAATAACTCAAATGATGCTTTAGTTAGGAATCTCTGAAATGAAGAGTGATACTACTCTTTTTATATCCATGTAGTCTCAATATCAGGATTTCTTTCAAGAGGCCCTTAACTCAATAGGAAGGTACACTTCCTCTAGACATTTTCTGCTTGAATACTCAGGTAGCTGCAAGCTACATGCTCCAGTGCAATGCGAAACTACTTGTGAGTTGAGTAGTTATGTTGATGGTGTTAGAAGATATTTTTTTCTGGAAGATATGTGCAATGCCTCCTGCAAAACTTGGAAGGTCAGTTGCAGATTCCTCCAAAACTGTTCCTTAATGGTTAGGAGCCAGTGTGACTTCAGAGTACAAAGACCAGGAGAGAAAGTTGTGGACTATTGATGCCAGAGTTCAT
>VWZE01017716.1:0-95749 GCA_013396675.1 Eubucco bourcierii | reverse complement strand
CCCCCCCCCATTTTAAGCTCTTCTGAAGACTGTATAAAATATTTCAATATAGAAAATTAAATCTATGCAAAATGTTTACAGTGAAACACAAACCATATTATAAATTTGGAATTCAGCATGGGGTTTGTCAAAGCTTGCATGCATTTTGTGAAAACTGTTGTGAGAGAAGTCAGGCTGATGTATGGTTTTGAGCTTCAATTGTGGAAAGCAGAATGTTTGGTTGAGTTTCATATTGCATCCTCTGAGTTCATTTCAACCTGAGAATTATGTAGAATTGGGAGCATGAAAATTCATACGGATCAATACTGGGAAATACACTGAAGGACTGTTTCCATGATTCCTACAAGCTTCAGGGCTAGCATTTGGTGTTGCTTAGTGCATGGAAGCTGTTTGTGATTTTCATGACTAAGGCTTTCAAGAAAGCTCTGCTTTGATGAATTACTGCAGATTACTTTAAGATAGCTACTCTATGTCTATTTTGTTCCTAGTAACATATTACAGAAAGAGAATGCTTAGCACGAACTTCAGCCTAAGTATGTATAGAAGATATTTCTAGAACTGACATGCAAATTGTATTTTGAAAGAAGAAAGCATAAAGTTTTAGACATGCCCAAGGGGTGGCAGAGGTGGAAAAAGCCTTGATAATTCTATGCAACTTCATATGTCCCATATACAGTGTAGAGTCTGTGGGTGGCAAGAGTAAATGTAATATACAAAAAAGATACTCCATGAAGAAATGGAAAAGGCCAGAATAATTTGGAACTTTGCTGGGAAAATATGTGCCACCCAGAGTATGCCTGAATAAAATTAATTTTTTCCTAGTAGTTGGTACAGTGTCATGTTTTGGATTTAGGATGAGAATAACATTGACAATGCACTGACATTAGTTATTGCTAAGCAGTGTTTATACTAAGCCAAGGACTTTTCTGCTTCTCATACTACTCTGACAGTGGAGGCTGAGAGTACACAAGGAGTTGAGAGGGATCACAACAATTGACTCAAATAAGCCAAAGAGATGTTCCATGCCATGGGCTGAGGCCAACAGTAAGAAGTTTAACAAGGCTGAGTGCAGGGTCCTACACTGACAATAACAACCTCATGCACTCTATTCATGTAGTGCTCTACAGACTGGGGGTTGAGTGGCTGGAGAGCAGCCCAGCTGAGAGGGACCTAGGAGTGCTGGTTGACAACCAGTTGAGCATGAACCAGCAGTGTACCCAGGTGGCATGGAAGGCCAATAGCGTCTTGGCTTGTGTCAGGAATAGTGTGGCCAGTAGGACTAGAGATGTACTCAGCACTGGTGAGGTCTCACCTCAAGCAGTGTGCAGCTCTGGATGTCATGTGGGATAGTGTCAAAGGTTTTACTCAGGTCTAGATAGATGATGTCAGCTCTCTTCCCTTGTCTATTGATGTTGTGACCTTGTCATAGAAGGCCACCAGGTTTGTCAGGCACTATTTGCCCTTCGTGAAGCTGTGTTGATTGTACTCAGTCACCTCTTCATTACTCTTCTGCCTCAGCAGTACCTCCAGTAGGGTCTGCTCTGTGATCTTACTGAGCATAGAGGTGAGACTGCCTGGTCTATCGTTCTCTGGTTCTTCCTTTTCCTTTTTGAAAATGAAGAACTATGCTTCCCCTTTTCAGGTCTGTGGGGACTTCACTGGACTGTTATGACATTTGGAATATAATAGAGTGGTTTAGCAACCTCATCTGCCAATTCACTCAGTACCTCTGTGTGTGTATCCTGTCTGTCCCTTGGACTTACACAGTCTCAGGTTCAGATGGTAACAAAGCTGATCTTCATTTACAATGGCCAGTTCCTTCTTCCAGCCCCTGCCATTATCTTCAGTGATTTTGAAAGTAGCATGCCTGGAACCCTTGCCAGTGAAGAATGAGATAAAAGAAGTCATTGAGAACCTTAGCCTTCTTCACATCACTTGTCGCTAGTTCTCCTGTTTCCTTTCTGAGGAAGTCTACACTTTCCCTAATCTTTTGCCATTAAGGTACATATTTGGCATTCCCTTTGATCTCTCTGGCTAGCTTTAATTCTAACTGAGCTTTAGCTTTTCTAACCAGTTCTCCTCTTGCTTGGATAGCTTTCTTATATACCACTTATTCTAGTTGTCCTTTCTTCCACTCCTTATACAGTTTCTTTTTGTGTGACAGTGTGTCTAGGAGCTTCTTGTTCATCTAGGTAGGTTTCCAAACATTCTTTCCTGCTTTCCTTTTTGTCCATATCCTTTGTTCCTGGATATGGAGAAGGCGATCCCTGAATACAGATCAGCCATCCTGGACCCTTCTTCTTCTCTAGGGCTTCATCTCTCTTGACCCACTGGTCACACTTTTTTTTGATTCAGCCCAGGATGTGATTGGTTTTTTGGGCTGTAAGTGCAGTCCAGATGATCTGTGAAAGTTCCAGCTCTTCGTAAACAAGAACTTGTATCTTGTGGTTTTCCTACTCCTGTCTGTTCTATAGTCATAACTGGAGGTATCTTTTAGTAAAATTCTCTACTTTATTCATGTTTCTTACCTTTTACCTTATGTTTGCCCTTTGAAAGGAAGTCTGCAACACCCTTCTTCCTCAAACAAACCCCACAAAACCCACATCATACAAATACAAAAAAAACCAAAACACAAACAAATAAACAAATAAAAAGGACAGATACATTGATAAATTAAACTAGAGAAGGAAGGAGCAAGAAGAGAAAATTGTCTTTATCATTAACTACTTAGAACTGATTAAAAGAGTCTACACAGTACCCCTTTTCCTATCTGTACCTTCATGGCATGTCTGAGTAGGAATGAGATCTCTCATCATCAAACATCCATACCACTTTAGAACAGAAAAACGTGTATATACTTTTTTTCCTGTATCGCAATTCAGCATACAAATGGGTGAATTCCTCACTGAGTGCATTAGTTCATGATGACTCTGACATCTCTTTTCCAGAAGCAATCTCTTTGAACATACTTGAGTATTGCAGGTGAAATCGAACTGTTATTACTAACTGAGAGAAAGTTTACTTTTCAACTGATGTTCTACTAAAACCCACAATAAATTCTGTAATGAAATTAAGTGTAACAGTATTTCTCAAACCATCTGTCATGTCAGAAGAACTCTCGAGGAGATAGAAACCTTAGGCGTTTCAAGGTTACAAAGGGCTGGCAGAACTGAAGTGAATCATAGACAAAGGGGTCAAACGTTTTTCAGACATGTCAGCACATAACTGATGAACAGTTAATCCTTCAGTAATGGGTTAACTTGCTGCCCTGTTCTAACCATGAGAAATGTTCCTGTGAGGAGTTCCCTCACTTGTCATTTGGACTGTCAACCTGCTTTAATGAGTTTACTTCAAAGATCAAGCTAGTTTACATACTCATGCTACTTTTCTTCCTATTGATGCAGACATTTTATTGTTAAATCATTCTTCCCTTATCGTCATTCTTTCTCAAATGTTTTCCCAGAGCCTGATGGTTAGTGGGAAAATTATGCATTGGGAAAGCCGCTAATTGGTAAAGGAGGGGGAAAAAAGTCAGTCTTGAAACAAAATTAAAGGCCTCTTTGTAGTTTAAATGTTCTGAATTTGGGCACTTGTTAGTGTCTGATTGCACTTTTGTAATTTTTCTTGAAACTGTAGTTCAGTTTAGATGGTTGCATACTATGTTTCATCTTCAGATTAGTGTGTTTCAACACTTCATAAAACATCACATAAACCACTGGTTAAATTACTCATCTGAGAGGCAGGAAATTGAGAAGCAAGGTACAGAGCACACCTTATAAATGGTCTGTGTGACACCTGAAGGAACTGGATATCCAAGCCATAAGTCTATACTTTCCATAGCATTGGGTGAATGAAACATGTAGTTTAATGTGCTAGTGGGAAACACAAAGGTGACAAAAACAATTCCTCTAATTCTTGGGTAAATCACAGCTGTGTTGTAAACAACTCAGAGCCAATATGAGTCACCAAACCAATGATGAAAAATAATGGTCATAGCAGGGAAGTATAGTTCTGTTTTTTACTTTCAAATAATAGAGTGAGCTCCTGGAAGAGGAATTTCTATGAGAGTTTCCATCAAAGACTTCAAATCATGTCAATGTACCTTGTAATTACCTGTAGTCATAGCAGGAGTATGGTACACAACTGTGTGCGCTGCATTGACAATACATTCAAGTAAAACAAAATCCACTAATACCAGTAATGAGCCCTTTCAAGTACATATTACATGGTAATTTGTACTTTAACATGGAAGGTATGACCTGCATTTGACTTATTGGCAAAATCTTCTCATAACCTGTCAGATTTTAATCTTTCATCTTTCAGTGGCAGATAATTAATTCCAAATAAGATTTTTTTTTTCCTTCCCCCTCCCACCCATAAAAGACAGAGTTTCCTAAGTCTATGAATTTTTGGCCAAAACTCTCTTTCCACTGCTGATCTTCTTTCTGCTCTTTGCCAATTGTCTGCTTGGATTCCAACCTCCAGCTGAGAAATGGAAGCATTTCAAGGATGGACAGAGTAACTCTTCTGAGTATCATTTGTAAATTGTTCTGGGATGGCAGAAGCTATATACCATTACTATTAAACTGTCATTCAGGAGCATCATCATTTTTTTTTTTTTTCTCTTGGAAATAGGATGGAAATAATCTTCACCACAAAAACTGGTTGATAAGATCTATTGAAACAGCTGATACCCTGCTTGTTTAATAGAGAGTGTTCCTATGTGAAGCTCAATGAATGAAAATGACAGTGAACTCTGTTAATGTTTCTTAATATGTAGTTTAGATATCTTTTGTCAGAAGGATTTCTGGGTTCCTGCCTCATGTTTGCTTGGTCATCTAGAGCTTTTAACTGTATCAAATCAAGTGTTTGTGGAAGTTGCTATGTAGATCAGGTAACACATCGTTCTACTTGTGCAGTAGCATGAATATTCAAAAACATGTTTGTGTGGCACATTTATGAGTGTGGATTGCAGACAAAATACTTGATTGAACAGAGGCATAAACCATTACCTTTCTGTTGATGTTATCTGGAAGGAGTGAAGAGGGAGATACTGTTCTAAGTAACCATAGGACAAATCATAGCTAAGACAAATCACAGCTGCATATACCAACCTCTAGAAGCTCTGTAAGTACAAAGTTGGGCAGGCAATGTGACACAAGGTGTTACAGGTATCTGTTTCCCTCATTAAAAAAAAAAATAAAAATCATCATTTAAAGGAGCTGGTTTCTTTTTGGATAAGATAGCTGTAAAGCTTCTCACTGTCTGCAGTGGAAAGGCACTGTTAAGCGTGTATGAGTGTGTGTATACATGCCGGTCTTCCTGTAGGAAGACTGAGGCTTCCTGCAACAAGGAGCATGCCAAATAAAGGGTTTATTTCTAGAAAGAAGCCCAGTTCAGCCAAAAACTGAGTAGGGAGCAGGGTGAGGAGCAAAGATAGAGGGAAGGTTTCAGTTTGGGACTTGATTGATCAAAGTTCACCTGTTTTTATCTAAAAGAAGATCTGTCTATACAATTCAACTGTTACAGAATAGGGTCTGTTACAAATCCAGACTTGGCTAGTAAAATCTGCAATAAAAAGATGTCTTTGATGTCCAGCCCAGTACATAAAAACCAAAAGTATGCTGTTACCAAGGTGAATGGGTAAATGGTTTGGGTTAACATCTGAACAGTTACAAATGTCACAAGCTTGGAGAGATTTAGAAAACCAATTGAAACATCCACCGAAGCCAACTTTCTGGTTTAAATTTAAAAGAAAGAAAAATATCTACTGTATTTTACAGAGTTGTCAGGCATGAAATTGCATCTTTGAGAGTCTGGAAAACACTGAGAATTTAATACATGTAGTTTAGGTAATGACATGCAAATAAAAGACATAGCAAATGATTCATGATCCTAAATACCAGACTATGCAGCAGGGATGATAGATCTCTGAAGATAGCATGGGGCAATATTATGATATTGGTTTTTTTCATTCTAATAAGTACAGACTAAGAAAAAAAGCACATTTGACAAGTTTTGTCCTCATGTGATGTGACCATGATACCAAACAAAGTCATCACAAGTTTTAATCTACAGAAAAATGTCTGTGAAGCAAGGTTCTCATTTCATGGGATAAACACCTTCCCTAATCCTTCCTTGGGAAAATTATGAGGTTTTGCTATTGTCCCTTTCTTCTCATGAAGGAAAGCAAAACTTCATTGGACAGAGCTATCTCCTGTCTAATCATGCTTCAATCCCTGTGAAAAAAGGGCATGAGAATGAGAGGAAAGTTGATCTCTGTATATTGAAAGGGAAATGCAAGTGGGATATATAAGAAACAGTAGCAGCAGGCACTTTTAACTGCTAAGCACCTCTCCATGAGTTTGCTTATTTGTTTGTTTTTTTCTTATTTTCCTTGAATCAGAACACAATCCTGAGGGGTTCAGCTCTAAGTTTCCATTAAAGCTGTGCTCTCAAGAACTGTACAATTGCGAGTCATAAAATAATACATACACTTGATATTTTTCTGCATGAGGGGAAGAATGGGGGTTTTGTATATTCTTTGGGATCGGTGCAGTTTTCCAATATCATTTTCTGCTCCTTTGAAACTCCACAAGCAGATACTAATGGAACATTATGCACTCTGCCTCATGATGGTAGTATACAGCCAAAGGTCAGTATGGTCAGTATGGTTTAGAAAATTTCTTTTACACAAAATTCCAAATAAGGAAAGAAGGCCAGCTTCCTAGTTCAGGTGATGTAAAAGAAAGATCAGGTAAAGTAAAAGTGAACTGAATGAGTTCAGTAAAACTCAGGAAAATCTTTGGCAATACCTAAGAGGTTCCTGCACTATCAGTGACTGTATCAGGAAGCCATATGTGAGCAGTTGGATAGCAATATTTTGATCTAGAAAGACAAAATGAACAGGAATCTCACGTGGTGTTAGGGAGAAGAATATGTGGAAACCTAAAGGTCTCGTTTCTTTGGAAGTGTTTTATTATGCTGGCTTTATGCTATCCTACAACCTAGTATACATCTTTATAAGGTACAAACACTAAAAGGTAAAGGTATATCAAACCAGAAAAGTTGAAAGAAGTAGACTGATTTGGAGTCTACTTTGGAGATGTAAACCAGAATCTGAGAAGACAGTGAAGTGAAAGTTTTGTGTGTTTAAGCAAATGAAAATGTCACTAAGTCTTCAGCATCATGATTCTTTGTCCCCACCTGGTGACTGAAAAACTACAGAAGTCTGTGAAACTTATACAATGTTTGGATTCGAACAGAAGGTGATGGCTGTTGTTGCTATGTCTATTTGGTTTTATGCCCAGACAGTTATGATTAATCTTGGACTCTTGTTTGCTGTTGACAAGCCATACAGGAGTCTCCTGTTTCATGACCAATACCTGACAAACCTAATCAGAGTATTTCTGGTTATGTGTGAGTTGTCTTCTGTGTCTAGCAGATCTCAATGGAGACAGAGACAGGTAGAATCCTTTCCCGTAGCTAGATGATTTGCTCCAAATGGTCCTTTTTCATGGAATATGATAGCAGTGCACACTGATGTTTCAGAGTCAAAAAGGTGCTTTTTCAAGGAGAATTGTGACTGTGTCCATACTCATGCCTGTGTGTTTGTAGTGAGATGAGTGGTCACTTCCAGATAAAACTCAGAGGAATTATGGGGATCAGCCCATTTCCACAGCATGACTCTATCATATTTCCTTGCTAAAAACCCAGTTATTCTTAGGTACCTATTAAAAGCTTACAGATCTGTTCAATAGAGTAAGCATTAATAAGGGATTACTACAGTGTAATATGGGGCTGAAGACACCAAAGCTGTGCCTAGCTTATAGATATCTATACACTGTTGGCCACTGCAATGCATTTAGTCACCCAGTTATCCTAAAAATTACAAGTGGACAGAAAGTGCTCCAGAAAAAAAAAAATGCAGGGGAACTGGGGGACAACAAAAGGAAGCATGGCAATTGGGGAGATTCTCAAAATGGGCAGTAAGAAAAAACAAGGACAGATGTGAGTCTGAGGATCTCTCTTCCCCTGCCTATAAAAGTTACAATGCCCACATTTGCTCAGAGTTTGTATCTGTGCAATTTCTCTTACTTTGTTGAACACAAGAATGCCATGCAGAAGGATCTGGACAAACTGGACTGATGGACTGAAGTGAATTGTTTGAGGTTTATCAACTCCAAGTACTGTACTTGGATCACAACCACCCCTTTCAACACTACAGTCCTGGGGTAGAATGATGAGAAAGTTACCTGGCAGAAAAGGACCTGAGGGTGTTGGTTGACAGCTGGCAGAACATGAGCCAGCACTGTGCTCAGGTGGCAAAGAAGGACAGCAGCATTCTGACCTGTATCAGAAATAGCATGGCCAGCAAGAGCAGGGAAGTGATCGTGCCCCCGTACTTGGCACTGGTGAGGCCACATGCTGAATATTGTCTTCAGTTTTGGGCTGCTCAGTACAAGGACGTGGAATTGCTGAAGCGTGTCCAGAGAAGAGAAATTCAGCTAGTGAGTGTCTAGAGATCAATTCTTATGAGGAGCAGCTGAGGGAAATTGAATTGTTCAGTCTGAAAAAGTGAAGGCTGAGAAGAGACCTCATTGCTCTCCTGAAAGGAGGTTGAAGAGAGATGGGGATTGGTCTCTCTAGCATCAAGGGATAGAAGAAGAGAAAATGACCTCAAACTGCTCCAGAGAAGGTTTAGATTGAATATTAGGAAAAAATTCTTTACTGAAAGAGTGTTCAGGTGTTGGGATAGGCCCAGGGAGATGGTGGGAGGTGTAGAGCCACCAACTCTGGATCTGTTTAAAAAGCATGTAGACATGGCACTTTAGGACACAGTTTAATGACCATGGTGGTGTTCGGTTGACAGACATGATATCTTGGAGGTCTTTTTCGACAAAATCAATTCTATGACCCTAATGTAAAATGAAAGGTTGGACAAACCACTGCTGGTCAGAAAAGATAATGGTGGTATTGTTCCATTCTCCCCAGTATCACCATTTGGGTGCTTGGGTCTAGAAAGGCCAACTTCCTGCCCCTTCCTCTTTTTGATATGAAACCAGATCTTTTACTATTTCTTTTGGTGGATACTGGTGTTTGTGGCATGACTTACCCTCATCCAACTGGCTGAAACTGTACCACTTTTCTGTAAAATGTATAAATATTCACCCAGCTACATCAAGAACAAGTTGCTAATACAGTAATCCAGTGTTTAGAAAACTCATTGGATTTGTCTGTCAAGGAAGATCAAGTTCTTATGCCAAAACATATATGCAAAATCGAACAAATTTTCGATTGAGGAAAAAAACAGAGGAGGGAAATGTGATGTTTAAATTTCCCCCAGCATAAAAGGATATTTGATGCTTCAATACTTCAACACTTTAAGCAGTTATTCTTATAGCTAGTGCATTAAGAGGGCATTGTCCCCTTTTAGGTGTGTCTGCTGTGAATCTAGGTATGCCTAATTTCGCTTCTTATATAGGCCCTTGAGTACAGTAACCAAACAGTACTGTAGATATGAATTTTATTTGGCAGTTAGATATTAATTTTATTTGGCAGTTGTAGCATTTAACTTCTTGCCTTTAACTTCCTACCAGTTGTGGCATTTAACTTCCTGTCATTAGGATATATGCAGTTCTGCTGGTGTCCAATAAGAAAAGTATAGGTATGGAGAGCATGGTCTGGTAGTCTGGCACCTTCAGAGTAAGGAGTGTTTATTTTTCTTTTCCTTGGTGGTACTGTATGTTTGATACATGCATTTGAAGTGGCACTGATGAACCTGTTGCCCTTGGGAGTCTAAGCTGAAAAATCCATTGCAGGTGGAACCAACTTAGTTAGGTGACTTTCCACCAGCCAGTGCGACACTAGTCAGCATCTGGATCTCAAACATTAACTGAAGATACTGTTTGGAAATCTTCTCAACCTGCTTGTTTACTACTTAAACAGAATTTCAGAATTTCCAGAGTGATATGTAATCACATTATTTTTCACTCTGTGAATGTTTGTACAGGAGTCATCTTTCAAAGAGTCTGTCACTGCATCTATGTGGCTCAGCGTAACCATCACACAGGCTTCTTTTAGGATGTCATGCTCCTTCAACATTTTGGGTGCACTGCCTCTAGTTCATGGAAGTCAGAACAAATCCACAAATTTAGCAGAATGGTGGACAAAAGAAATATTTTCCAGAGTTCATAGTAAGGATTGGAAAATATATTACCATTTCTAGTAATGTTAGGCTTAATTTTGTGCATTATACCACCAACAAGATACCCTACACTATCAGCAGTGTGTATGCCATGAGCATGGCATACTTAAATAAATGGACACATGACTGATGTGATGGTTTGCAAACTACTTGTAGATCCTGACTTACATCAGAGAGAAATTCAAAGTATAAAACCCCTAGAGTTTCGGGGGCTTTTTTTTAATATTCACTAACAAACACAGTGATTTGAGGAAAAAAAAAAAAACTACACTAAAAAAGATTGAATTATTGTGAATGTATCAAGGGCCTTAGCCTACCTATTTATCTTCTCATGGAGCCTAATAGGAGTCAGAATTATACCTTCTGCATAGCTCCAAAGCGCTGCTGGAGGTCTGTCTGCCTGTTTGCATATAACAGCTATAGCTTCTGAAATGATTGGAATGCCCTCAAATATATCATTTCAAAGCATCTAAATATTCAGAAAAGTAAGAAGTAACACTGTAAAGATCCTTGTGTCTA
Organism: Eubucco bourcierii; assembly: GCA_013396675.1. Lineage (NCBI taxonomy): Eukaryota > Metazoa > Chordata > Aves > Piciformes > Ramphastidae > Eubucco > Eubucco bourcierii. The sequence goes on along the minus strand of VWZE01017716.1, from coordinate 85,023 downwards.
ATTACTGAGTTCAGCAACATCTCTCAGATATTCAGTCTGTGACTGATCAGGAAGAGTTAAATCTTCAGGAATGTTGGAATGATATATCCTTGCACACTCTTTGTGACAGCTTTGCATTTTATTTATGACAACTGGGAGGTAATGGCATTCTGTCAGGTCACATATGAAACATCTGGCTTCAGTTTTGGTAAAATACTGCATCAAAGGAGTTAAAATTTATTTGACAATGTTTGGCACTGATCAGAAAATATTTGACTGTCGATACACGAGATGGATATATGGTTATACGTGGATAGAAAGAAATAGTTGAACAGATCTTGAGAAACAACAGTGCCCTTTTCCTTTGGAATTTCATTTTGCTTCAAGTCAGCTTCTAGCAACAGATGAAAAATACATCTCTTTTTGATGGTACAGTACAGAGTAATATGAAAATTTAAAAAACAAACAAAAAAAAGAGAAAAGGCTACTATTCTGTTAACAGATGGACAATTTTTTGTTTTGATCACCCTTCATGTATAAGTTAGATAAATAAAAAGTATTTTATGCCAATGCAACTCCTGAACTTGAAGTCATGTCTTAGTAAAAACATTTTGCAAGTACTATATTAACGTACTGTAACATATTCTAATTGAAGGCAGCAATTACAGAATGGTTAAAGTTGGAAGAGTACCTGTGGAGGTCACTTGTCCCAGCCCTCCTGCTCAAGCAAGTCTGTCTGCTCAGGATCGTGTCCAGTCAATTTTTTAATATCCCCATGGATGGAGACTCTGCAAACTCTATGGATAACCTGTGCCAGTGTTCAGTCACCTTCACAGTAGAAAAGGGTTTACTGATGCATTTATGTCTACTGCCTCTGGTCCTGTCAGTAGGCATTATGGTAAATAGCCTAGCTCCATTTTCATTGCCTTTTAAGAAGTTTATGTTCATTGATGAGATATCTCTGAGACTTCTCCAGGCTAAACCACATACAGAATCACACACAGAATCAAACAAGTTGGAAAAGACCTTCAAGATCATCAAGCCCAATCTATCACCCAACATTACCTAATCAAGTAAACCATGGCTCCAAGTGCCACATCCAGTCATTTTTAAACACTTTCAGAGATGGTGACTCCACTACCTTCGTGGACAGCCCATTCCAATGGTCAATCATTCTTTCTGCAAAGAACCACCCCAACTCTCTCAACCTTTCCTCATATGACAGATGGTACAGCCACTTTATCATCTTAGTGGTTGTTTGTTGGACTTTCTCCGCTATGTCCATGTCACTTTTATGCTGAAGAACCCAGAAATGGACTTAATACTCATTCAGACATGGCCTCAACAGTGCTGAGTAAAGACGAGAATCACATCTCTCAACCTACAGATAACACTCTTGCTGATACAACTCATGATACCATTAGCTCAGGTCCTTTACTGAAAAGCTGAAGTGGTCATTCCGAACAATGCAGTGTTACCAAAAACTTTAGCAGTTGTGAAACAAGAGACAAGAAGAATAGAGAAGATTTCAGACTAAAAAGCAAAATAGTTGTTTTGATGTATTTTAAATTCTTCACTTTTTTTCAGTGAAGTTTAAGCAAAGCTTAAGCTAACCATTTATGTGAGATTATTTTGGAAATCAGTACTTCAGTACAGTCTTAAAATATCTAGAATTAAGAAGTTAAGGTAAAATTCTCTTAACATTACTTTCGTTTGAGCCATCGCAGGCCCTAGGTTTGTGCTGAAACTCAGTCTGAAGAACCAAAAGGAATTTGGTACTCGATGGGGACTCTTTTTCTCTTTTCCTCAAATTTACTGACAAACATGACCCATGAAAACTATTCAAAATTTCACAAGGCTATTTGAACACTACTTTTAAATTAATTTTACAGTAGCAGAAAACAGGTGAAACTTCACAGAAATGTGGTTGAGAACTGAAGTGGGGAGCTTGGGGACTGGAAGCAAGTGACAATGTACAACTACCAGAATGGTTAGTTTGCTCAGTGAATACATCTCAATGAGTTTTGCATTCAATATTTTGTTTTGGTTTTATTCCAGTGTAAAGGATTGGGCAGAGCCTCCTTTCCTTGCACATTATGAAGGTATCTAACACACAGGCAGTTTCTACAGTTAGTATGGAGAAAATGTCTGGAGAAGTACAAGGGGTCAAAAAAATAAAAAAGAATTCATAAACAGAAGCCTCAGATATTAAATCATTCAAATCTTATGATTTACAACTTTAGAGAAGTAACTATAGGGCTTCTGAGGTGTGAAACACAGCTTTTTTTTTTGCCAAGCTAGATCAATTGGGAATTGATCAAGGATAGTTCTAGGCAAGTAGAAATGATGCAGAGGGTATTTAATGGAGGCCAAACCCACAACTTTATGACCCACAAAGGGAAGCATAAGTCTTTCTAAACACCCTGGCTAGAAATAAGTGTAACTGGAGACATAAGTTGACAAACAGGTTTTTTGCATTAAACCTATTTGAAGGAGGGTGGTATGGGAATTAAGGCTAAAAAAATTCCCCTAAGGGAGAGCACTGATGGAAGAAAAGACATCGCTACAATTATTTGAAATGAAAGGAAAGTAACAGTATTCAAAAGTGGAATTCTTTCCTTGAAAGGAATCTACTTTGGATAGAGGATGATGGAAAGGACAGTAGCTGGAGGGGAAGAAGTGGCAGCAGGGTGAGAGAGGGTGAAAGGAGAGGGAAACAGCTGGACACCTGGGCAATCTCATAGAAAATGATACCAGAAGGAACAATTTGCTCTGATTTTAACTCTGTCATTTTCTGTTTTGCAACAGATTTGTATTTTGCCTGCTACCACACGGATTAACATCTGTGCTATTTTTCTGGGGCCTGAGAAAAGAATCTAATACATTTTGTATTTGCGACATGTCTTGCATCCATCATTCCATGGGCTGGACAGGGCCAGATGACCCTTAATTCATCTCACAACCAGTCTTTTTAGGTTCATAGGCTGATTTGTGTTGGAAAGAACCTCAGAAGCTCTCCAGTTCAAACTAGAGAGTACAGTCTGAAGTCAGACCAAGTCGCATAGAATCTTGTCAGTTGCCTGTCCGGTCTTGAAAGTCTGAGAATGCAGACAGTTCAGATTTTCTGGGCAAACTTCTCCATCTCTTGACAGTAGTCATGGTGTACTTTTTTTCCTTAGTTCTAATCTGAATCTTTCCTTTCAGCTTATGTGTGTTATTTCTCATCCTCCCACCACTCACTGGTGGCCTCATCTTGTCAGTGATCTCCTCACAGGTACTGGGATCTTCCTGTTAGATACCTCCAAACGACTAGATAATGCTAGAAATACTTTACCCTCACAGTGTCACAACACCAAAAGGCTACAGGGTACAAGTATCTTCACTAGATCTATACTTTACCTTTCGCTATCACAGTAAGAAGTTTCTGAAGTAGGCACATAAAGAAAGCACCATAAAACAACCAGAGATTTAGTCTTTCTTAATCATTGTTGCTTCTCCAGATTTTTATGTTTCTGAAATGAAAATCTCACACGAAAGATACTTCTGAAATTTCTGCTATTTCTTTATTTTTTCATCCTTGATGTCTGACCATGCAATTAAACCAAGCTCTGTAAATAAGGAATGTGTAATTAAATAATTTTTGAGAAAGATCATTTCTTAAGGCTTTGTACAAATTTCTGACCATTTTTTATGCAAAGTAGCTAATAGTGTCTATCAGAGATGATCCAAAGAGGTGAATGAAACAGAATCATAATTAACTTTAGTAACTGCCTTTGCAAGAAGATTCTCAGAGAAATTCTATCTTTTTTTACTGCAAACTTTCAAAGTAACTTGTCAAGCTACCCAGTGCTTTGTACATTCTCTCATACCAAAAGCAGAAAATTTATGTTAAGTTTTATATAGCATGTAATTTTCCAATAAAATCTGTACTGAAAAAGATAAAATATCAAGCTCCAAGGTTTGGGGAACTACATGAAAGTGTTTACAGTAGGTTCAACATAGATTTATTGAAGAAAAAAAATATAAAAGGCTGAAGTAAATATGTCTTACATTAAAACCTTGATCCCAAACTTCACACTTTGACACACTTTATAGAAGAGCAAAACCAGAAATTAAGGGCTGGTGATTGTAAAGGACTCCCTGAAAAAGACAAATCTGAAGACTTATAAACATTTTAATGTCCATCTCCTAGGGCAAAGCTTCTTTCTAATAGAAAAAGGAAGAAAACTTCAGATAAAGACTACGTAAACTATGTGATTCAGGTCCCACCAGGAATTTAGAAAACTTTAAAAAAAAAAAAAAAAAAAAAAAGTAATAAAGGAGGAAATCACAAACAAGTAAACAAACAAAACCCAAACCAAACCAAACAAACAAACAAATATCAAACAACCAGGAAAACCCCAAGCATGGCTAAACTTCTCTGCGGCAAAAGTATTTTAGATCCTGTAAAAAATGCTTACACTTTCCAAGATTCCATCTCTGAGACAAGGACACAATACAAGACAAGGATAGAATCTGATCAGGAACTCTATAATTTTTCACTGCCTCACAGTCTTCACTGAAATATTTGAATGTAAATTACTGGCAAGCAGGCTTGGAAAAAATATATTCTGTGATGATAAACACTTAAAATGCGGAGCCTGTGCCAGACTGCACAAATGAACTGATTCCACTCATTCTTATGAAAGCAAAGAGAAAAACAACGTTTTCCTACCATAAAAAAAACCAGGAAAAAATCCCTGGTGTTGAAGAAAGACAAGGTTAGTTTTTTCTAAAGAACAGATTTTCAGGGAAGAGGGTTATTTTTTTATTTTCTACCTTTTACTGACACATAAGACAGGATAAAAAAAAAATTTCAAAATCATGTTTGTGTTTAAATATTTGCAAGGTCATTAGATGTTTTATAGTTCAAGGCAGTTCACTGAAAGAAAGAGATTCAAGTAATACCATGCTGAATCTCTGTCCTTAGAATAGAATCTATAGACACATTTAAAATAATTTCTAATTTATAACTTTGAATACTTGAAACTATACCTTCTTCAAATTTTTCCTAAAGCCAGGTTGGTAAAGCAAAATGCTGAAGTCATAATTACCCTGTTGAGACATCTCCAGTAGTGTGGGGAATATATATATTGGATGTAAATGCCTATTTGCTTGATTTCTTTTGTAATTTAGCATTTTATATATATAGCTATGCAAATTTATGTTAGATCTACACATATATATTGTCCTAAACTCATGGTCCCATTCCAGCAGAAAATGCAAATCTCCGGATGAGAAAGACCAGTATTTCATCTGTCACTCATTATGAAATGGTAAGATGACAAACCCTCATTATTAGTTTAAATGCATTTTAGGGATTTTTGTAATAATTATTTGAATATATTTGATTTACTTTTTACTGAGCATCTCCCAGAAAAAGAGTGAGAGTTAATTGATGTAAATGACTTATCAGAGATGAGAGCTTTCCCCTCTGTAGTCTTTTTAATTCTCTCTAAAATAATTCTAGCACTCTGACACAATTTTACATCAAAAAGATGGGAATATCGTCAAGTTTAATTTCAAAGTTTAAAATCAAATCATTGATCTCTTGAACAAATCATGCAAAGGAAATTCCCAAAGAGTTTTCAAATGCTTGTATCAACTAGTGCTGTGGTCATCAGGTTCATTCGCTAACATCCTGTCTATATGCACGTAGAAATCAAACACAAACAAGTTTAAGAAATATCTTAGGAGAAGAGTGTAAGGTTACTTTGCCTCCTTCATCATGCATAAATGGGAAGTACGTGTGTATATTAACCTCAACTTGATCTTTGGCTGTGGTGCCACCATACACCCAGAGATTCCCTGAAGCCAGTGCAACACAGTCAATTGAAATTTCCGTTCCAGTACAGCTCAGCTGTCCAGAGCTGGCAAAATGTCTATAGTGGGTGATGAGTACCAGTGGCACTACCAGGGCATATGCAATCCCCTTTCCTTTTCCTGGTCCTGTGAATGTGTCCCATGCTTTGCATGGCATGCAAAGTGGTTTTACAGTTGAAGGATGAAAAAAACACTACCTTCCACTTGTGTGGTACTCTATGCATACACTGCAGCTCTGTTGACTGAAATAACTGTCCCAGAAGACAAAACAGAATGTGCACTGAAAAACCCCCCACCAACTCTGAGTGTATTTAGTCCCACTCCTGCTTTTGAGTTACTCTTATTGTCTTCTCCATCGCAGAAGCCACTTACTGATGGATGGAGTCTCTGTCTTCAGTTCTCTCAGCTCATTAGTGAACCATTTAATGTGTCTTCCTATACTGATGCCAATATATATTACTCCCCATGGAGGGGAAAAAGAAACATGCATGAGAGAAGCAAAAGAGCAAAGACAGTAGGGAAAATATTATAAATATATTTTCTTAGCTTTTTACACTTATTCTGTCAGAAAGATTAATAACTGAACAACAACAGGATAATTAAAAGGCCATACTTTTGGAATATCTTCAGAAACCTCTGTTTCTAGCATATTGTTAAATAAAAGTCAGCATGAAAAGTTACAAATGAACCCTATTTTTATTTTCACTCCAGTGAGGTTCCCCCCTGCTATTCTGACTCAGATTTCTTTCTTCTTTATGTGTAAAACTGAAGCAAATGAAGGGCACATCAAAATACTTCGGTTAAGAGAGGAATCATTTAAAGGATGATTGTTTTAATGAGGACCACTGACTTGCTTTCCTTATTTTCTACAATTACCTTAATTTTTATTCTGAAGTCAGATGTTCCCATGCAAAACTTCATTTAAAAGACCTGCAAAATTGCCTTATTTTCTTGCAGCCCATATAAAACCAAGCTCATATTCTGAATAAAAGCATGGATTATTTTTGTTTCAAATAGACTTCTTAGGGTCACCAGATAACTTATTTCTAGTTTTAAGCCACATATACCCAGGTCACCCTTCAGGAGCAGCCTGTGGTCTGGCCATTTTCAGCCTTAACCTTTTAGAACAAAAACCAGACTGAGTAGTTAAATAGTCTTACAGATTTCCACTTTAGCTATCTGAACAAACCCCACAACATTAAAGCAGTTTAAGGCTTTTTGGTTGAGGTGGGTGGCTGTGTTTGAACAGTCCCATGTTTCCCTTGATATTCTACCACCTGTCAGTTGAATTTTAAGAAAAATTGTTTCTCTATTTCTTTACTACACTTTGTGAGGAGTTGAGTTTTCCTCAGTGTCAGAAATCAAAAACAGATCACTGAAAATTGAATACAGATATTTCAGTACTCAGATCAGTTCTGACTTTGACCCACCTCTGAAATGTCATTAAAAGAATATGGATGCAGATTCATGGCATTTATAGGGCTCAATGTTATAGTATGCTCCCAGTTTATGACCTCCATTTATGATGTTTCATAAACATCTTTTCTGAAATTCTAACCTCACTCATGATAACGGCAAAATTCCCATGGATGCAGGGGAATTGAGGAGTCACTGTTTGACTCTTTAAGATTCTTGTGAATTGTTCTCCATCCTTTGTCTGCACTGTGGAGTTTCTGTTATCATGGTTGTGTTGATAAAAACTGCAAATGCAGAGTTTTCTTACTGGAAAAGTGTTTTGTGGGTATATGTAAACCACCTTCCTGAAAGTCATAACCAAAGCCAACCAGGACTCCCTTCTGGTAGCATAATTTTGTTCATCTCAATAATTTTTCTTCCATATGACCATCAGTTTGAGGAGGATGAATGTGGGAATTTCATATAAATCAAATGTAGTTATGTCAGGGCAACTTTGTAGGACAGGCGCAGCCCATCTGAGTGGCTTATGGAATATCTGCATTTTAAAATTAGTTGTTATGGAAAAATGTTTTCAGAATAAAATATCCTAATTACTTTGATTTCTGTTATCTAATTACTCAAATGTTCTGATTATATTCTAGGATCCCCTACTGGTAAAGCTGCCTAGTACAGGATCTGCATAAAACACCTACAACACATATGGAAGTCCGAGTAGAATATAGATCTACAGATATTCTAGGGACGTGCATAAAAGGCTTTGGCACAACATCAGCACTAAAATATTTTTAGATAATTTTTGAAAAATAGAGCTATAGCAAGGGCTCAGAAGAACACTAATAAATTACTGTCATGGCTAAAATGACTTTCCTGAGCGTGAGAGCAAGTGCAAAAATGATCTCACTTGAAAATGTAATAAACAGCTATAAAGGTTACATCATAGGCCAGTTAGAGGTTGCCGCCATTTAAGGTTTGTGCTGGTTTGAGGCTAATTGGAATATATTAATGAGATAAATCAGATCATTGGCTGTAAAAAGAAAATAATAGTGAAGTCTATGTTACCCATTGTTTTTGCTTACGGATATAAAAGCAAGAAACAGTAACAAAGATAGTCAGACCTTGTCTGTCTGCCATCTGCTTTGCTATCTCTGCCTGAACCTACATAACTTGAACTGATCATTCTCCTTCTAACCTCTTGCTGATCTTTTGCAGCTCTTCCTTGCATGTAAGGGGGATTCTGAGATAAGGAAGGGGGTGGAAAGAAGGTGGGAGGTTGGTCGGGAGTCCTCCTTGGGAAGGCTGCTGTTCAGGAGGGGTTTTGTATCTCTGTATAACTTTTAAATTGTATATAGTTGTAAATATCTGGATATATATTGTATATATACAATTGTAAATTGTGTCAGGCTGTAAATATATTGCTTCATTCCTTAACTTCCAGTTGACTGAGTTAGTCTGGTGAATTCCTAGACATGGGTGGGGTGGGAAATTCCCAAACCTTCACAAGGTTTCAGGGCAAAAACCCCACAGGACAGAATTTGAGTTACCCACCTCTCCCCATCCCTCTCCCCCCTCAGAAAAAAAGATAGGCAGAGAAAGTAAGGGGTAAAGAAAAAGGGCTTGCATGGAACTGGAAGAAAGTAATTTTAACAGATAATAATAAGTATTAAGGGAAAAGAGATGTACAGAGAGATTGAGGGAAGTGATATACACAGATATACAAAACCTGATCTCGGATGGCAATGGATTTCTCCACAACACGTAGATGCAAACCCAATCGTGCCAAGGGTTTCAGCAATAGCTTCCAGTCTGGCAGCAAGGTGAAAGGCAAGAGAGAGATGAAGGAACTTCCTCTCCCTTTAACTAGAGGATAGGCAGGAAAGGAAATTACTATAAGGGTTAGATGGAAGAAAACCATGAGTGGTCTTGGAAGTGAAGTCACTTTTTTTTTTGGGAGGGACACGGGGAACCATCTGTGAGCACAGGGAAAGCAGTACCAAGACTAAAGCAACAGGCTGAGAAAATGATCAACATTTTCATCAAAATGTTGTTTCATCAAAACAACACTCTGAAAGGCTCTGACCAGGTCAGGAGAAAGGATCTGAGCATCTGTACGACTTGAACTTCCCATTACAAATCTTGTTGAAAGATAAGATTGCTTGAAAACGTAAGATGTCAGAAAATGTCTTGTCAGTAGCATAATGGATTGTACACATTCACATGGGCATAAACAGATTAATTATTTCAGCTCTTATTCAGGACTATGGTTTTAAACAAAAATGATCACTAGTGGAAATCAGTAGATACAGTCTGGAACTGAGTATAATTTAGTAAACATGGAGTCTAAAGTATCTGAAATCTAAATCATGGTTTCTTCCTTGTTAGGACAGTTGATCTATTCACCTTAATAATAAGGTACAGTAAGTACTGTGGACCTTAGACTGTAACAGAAAAAATATCTATATAGCAAAACATCTAAAAGCATAAAGAAACTTAAATTTTAAGACTTGCTTGATTAGGCTTGCTAAAAATGAGGTAATTTATGACTCTGTGGTGCTACTGAAATGTGTTAGAAATATATGCATGATGAGCAAGCCTTCTCCTAGTACACCATCCAGGATACACATGTCTACAGATCTAGGCCTTGGTCTGGAAAAGGTCAGTAAACCACCAAATATGGTGTCAATTATGAGTGATGGGCTGCTCACTGAGAGAGTGCTGAAATCTGTTTTACCAATTGGGAAATCAGAGATAACTCTGGCAAAGAGTTAGAGGAACCACAAGCATTTTTTGAGAAAATAGTGGGTAGGTACTTGTTTTGCAGAGACCTTGTGCTAAATTTTGGTCAACAGTGTATTTACTTTTAATTCACCACTGTATACCTGAACTGCAATATTTTAAACTGCATTTTTCGACATAGGCAGAAACACAGTTTCAGTACTGTGGCACAGACCCTGGTGAACTCTCCTAAGCCATGAATGTTCCAACAGACCACTATTTTATTTGGTCTCTTCTCTGACTAATGCAGAAGGCAGCAACAGCATAGAGGTCTAGGGGAAAGTGAAAAAGTCCTTTTCTTTATGCTATATGTTTTGCTATATAATCTTTTTTCTATTACATTCTAAGGTCCACAGTACTTTCTGCATGTTATTATTAAGGTGAATAGCCCACTGAAGTATGCCATGAATGTTGTGTATCTATGGACAAACATTGCCATGTTAGAGCAGCAATTCTCTTCAGAAAGCTGCTCTAGTTGTGTCATGCAGCATGACAGGCAGCACATACTGAATTTCAGGTCTGTAGTAGCAAATGAAACATTCTCACTTCACTGTTTATACTCCAGAAGAACCAGTTCTGGAGGCCAGCTCTGTACTGAGGAACGGTTTCAGATTCATTTTGTTCTTTACTTGCTTTACATTTGGACATGTAGTCAGGTCAGTCTTTGTAGTCAGAATCTTTCTTATGCTGTTATGCTTTCACTTATTTTAAAATTATTTTTAAGAGATGTTAAAAATGGAGCTGTGGGAAACTGCCATAAAACTTAAAACCACACAGAAGTCTTGTCTGCTGAATAGAATCTGAGCCTCAGAGGCCTTTGTTGAATTTTGGATGATTTGCAAGAGTTTGCTCCAGGGTCACCTTGAAGATTCTGGCTAATGTGAAACTATCAAAACAAGAAATTCCAAAGAATTTTAGGTGCTAGAAAATGATGAACAAAAAAACTCAACATCCAAAGATCCATAGGTCCCAATGGAGCAAACAGCATTTGGAATCCTTTTACTTCAGAGTGAAAGGATTTTAAAAAAATGTATCAGCAACATTTAATGATTCTTTACTCTTAGATGGCCTGATAAGCCAGGCTGAATTTAGGAGCTTTCAGCTGAGGTCAGTACTCCCTGGATTGCAACCACATAGTATTTTTAACTGAAAAATATGTAAGACAACAGTGAAAATAAATTTATCTCCCATTTCCACACAGTAAAATTAAAGCACTTAAAGGCTCAATACCAATGTAGGAAGAGGAGTATGAATTTCAAATGGTTGATCTCAAGATTTATCCTGAAAATAGCACTGTTTAATTACAAGAAGACTGACTCAAAAAAGTAATGTTGGATACTCACTGAATGCCTACTTATGCTACTACTCTTATTTGTATGGAAATTGGAAGAAAATTAATACAGTGTTTGCATAACAATTTCATCACAATAGAAGGAAGTTCTGAACTTCTACTGTCTTCTGGAGGTGACAATTGCATCTTTTACTTACAAACTACAACTGAATTAAAAGTATTTTTATAGAGCTTTTGAAAGCAGTTACATAACTGGATGATGTCACATGCTTCACATTGAAATTCAGCTGACCAATATTCAGTCTTCTTTTTATTGGTTGTGAATGAAAAAAAAACACCAAAAAATAAACCAACAACAAAACCACAACATAAAAAAGCCAGATATGGAGCTCAATAAAGATCACCAAACATTTTGGAGATCTACATAATGGGATTTAAATTTTGGCAAGAACACTGAACAACTATTTTGTGATATAGAAAGTTTTTTTCTTCATTTTCCCTTGGTTGAGTTTAGTGTCTCACAAATAGTAATTTCTATATACCTTTGTCAAAGGGACATGATATTTCATAGTTACATAAAGTATGAATGTTTGTATGAAACTGGGCTGATTTAAGGCTCATTGGAATATTCCAACAGGAGAAATTAGATCATTGGTTGTAAAAAGAAAATAATGATAAATTCTGTATCATACACTGGTTTGCTAAAAGGGATCAAAAAACCAAAGCACAAACAATATTTTCCTCTTTGGTTCTGGGCGCTTGCTCCCTTTACTTCTCCTTCACCCTGCTCTAATGTCTTACACTAACTTATGTAATATGTAAGCCTTGCTGGTTGCTTTCTGTCTGGGAGAGAGGAAGAGGATGGTGTTGACCCTTTCTGGGCTTCTTTTCTTTGTCCAGGAGGGAAGTTTGGATTTCTCTATTATTTCTAGATTATATATAATTGCAAATACATGTAAATATATTGTGTGTATATGTTTTTAAATTTAACTTTGTTGTAAATTTAGCTTGGCTGTAAATACAGCTTTATCTTACTTCCAATCCATCTGAGCTGGTCTGTTAAATTTTAATTGGTGGGGGGAAGTTCCTGATCCACTACAGAAATATACATGTTTATATGGAAGCTTCATGCTAGGATCTACATGGACGCTACTGTTACTTATCAAAGGAATGGAAGAAATTTTTACCAGATGCCTAAGGACTGTATTTCTCCCAGACCATTCACTAGCAACCTTTTCTTCATTGGAAAATGGAAAAATGGAAACAAGGCTCTCTCATATGGCAGCTTCACAACGAAAACCCAATTTGCCCACAGTTTGCCCACAATATCCAGAGTGGTTCAAAATAACTGCAATCGACTATAGTGGTACATCCTAATTGTTGGGCCAAATAAAAACCGTGAATTTGCATTGACTTAATCATGGTGAAGCTGAAGTCATACTACACCTTTTTATTACAGTTGTGATAAACTTCAGTTTACATTTGAACATTTTTCATCATCACAAGCCATTACTGTCTGGGAATTGGTGCAAATTAGTTTTGTCTGGCAAAAAAACCCAAAAAACAAAGTAGATCACAGGTGCCTCACACAGTCTGAAAGTGCCAGAACATTCAACACCTAGATGGGCCTCTCCTGGTGGATCCACAGAAAATATTAACCCCACCAAAGTTAATATTAAGCCAGTATCATACATCAAGTGTATGACAGCAATGGTTGGAAAACAAATATTTCAATATATATACATTTATACACTACAGAGACACACATGGATATACACACCAAGTTTCACCATTTGGTTTTATTTTGTTCAAAGAAGAATCTGGGATATCTTGAAATCTTGAAATCCTTTTTTTTCTTTTTTTTTTTTTTTAACCCCTGAAACTCAGTAAAGCACTGAAGTGTAACAGTAAAGAACTGCTACCCTAAGCTTCTGAAACCTAACCACCAATAGCCTGAGAACTCCAAACTCCAAATAATTTGTTAGTACAGAACTTGTTAGTCAAAAAAAAGTAAAAAAAAAAATGTTTAAAAGTACAGATTTTCCTAAAAATTTGCAGTTTAAAAAATCGACAATTTCAAGGTATTTAATACCTTCCAGTATCTGAAGGGGGGCTACAGGAAGGCTGGGGAAGGATTGTTTACAAGGTCCTGCAACGACAGGACAAGGGGCAATGGGTTTAAACTGGCAGAGGGGAGATTTAGACTAGATGTTAGGAGGAAGTTCCTTACAGTGAGGGTGGTGAGGCACTGGAACAGGTTGCCCAGGGGGGTCGTGGATGCTCCCTCCCTGGAAGTGTTCAAGGCCAGGTTGGATGAGGTCTTGAGTAACCTGTACTAGTGGGAGGTGTCCCTGTCTATGGAGGGGGTTGGAACTGGATGATCCTTGAGGTCCCTTCCAACCTTACCATTCTATGATTCTATGATTCTATGAATAATAATAATAAAAAAAAACCTGACTGACTTCAATATGAAAAACTCTTTGAAAACGTGTCAGTTGGTAGCTTGATCCGTGCTGCATGCACATGTAATTTTGTCATGTCTTTTATTCTAAAAGAGTAAGAAAATAGTCCTAGAGTATCATTGGCATGATGCAGATGGTTCTGTTTTGCCCTCAATAGATCTGTGAACTCCACTTGCCCTTCAAACCAGGGTAACAGAAGCTTGTCCTCAGGTTGAAGTGACACTCCAAACTAGCTGCACATTTTATGGGTCCAGGTTAGAAATACAACAGTAAATATGGCACATGACTATGGACTGGGAATTGCCTTGGATTTGACTTCAGTTGATGGTGACGGTAATATAACCTTGTGCATTTGCATAATATTCCTTTTTTTTTGGTTTATGGCTGCATGCATTTCCTGCAAACATGTACTACACCCTCCTAAACTCAGTTTCTTTGAATAAGCCTATGTTCATAAATGGGCTCATCCACATCAACAGTGATAAATATCATACAGGTTGCAGTAAACTCCATCTTAGTCAGAGCCAGAGTTTTGTACCAATCTGGTAAATTTCTCATTGGAGAATTAACTCTAATAGCTAAGTATCGAAGTGGCTATTCCAGGAAATATGAGAGACACATGCATGGCTTGTTTTCATTAGGTGAGTCTGTAAACAGTGGAGCTATGTTGGCTGGCACCAGAATAGGACTTGGCCTTCAGCACTGCATAGAGAACAAAAATTTGGCAAACCTGCTTTAGAAATCATGTATAAATCAAAGTAAAAACTGCCCAGCAAAGATGGTCCTGTTGCTAGAGCTCCTATTCCCACACACAGGATTAATCTTTGGAGACAAGCTGCCTTAAAGATGTTTTTGTTTAAACACTGGCAATGTAAATATTTAGGTTTTAAGGAGTTTATTCCCTCAGAAAATATTTTTACCAGACAAACATCAAATCTATTTTTATACTGTTTTAAATTTTCTTTGTAGAACCATAAAATTTAATCTACAATAATCTGATGAGGAAAGAATACACATAGGTATTATTTTTCTTCATTACAGCCACTGTATCACAATTACTCTCATCCCACATGGTTATGGATATTTGTTTTCCTCTCTAACACCCATATATGTCTATTACTTCATATGTGTTTTGAGACACATGAGACACATGTTAAACTTTTATCTTGTTGGGACAGAATATTAAATATGTTGGAATTAACATGACTTTGGGAAAGGACACTTTCTGGTCTATCTATCATATGCTGCTTGTTTCCATGAAGGCTTGTCATTAACAAAGCAGGCTTCATTTTTGTACTTCATAGAGGTTTTTGAAAAATAAGATTTTTTTTTTTTCTGATGTATTCTTGTTGCTTCTGGACATTCACACTTTCAAGTGAAGTTGCAGTCACTGGGCACAATGTTCGTCGGTTTCAGTTACCTCTCACAGGATGTACCTGAGATGCAGTGATCATGCACCGGTGGAGTTCACAGTCCTAAGGGATACGAGTCAGACAAGAAGTATAATCCGGGACCTGATTTTTTAGGAAAGCATCTCTTCAGGGAGTTAGTGAATAGGACCCCATGTGACATGGTCCTTGGGGGCAAGGGAGCAGAACAGATCTGGTAGATTGTTAAGGACTGTCATAGTTTTTAGAGAGCAGACAGAGTATAATTTTACTCCCCCATAAGAGTAAAATAAAATGCTTTCAAATTGAAAAGGAATACAGAATTTCAAAAAGATACAGAGAAATACAGAGCTTATAAATCCTTAATGCCTAATGACAGGACAAGAGGCAATGGGTTTAAATTGGAAGAGGGGAGATTCAAACTAGACGTTAGGAAAGGGTTCTTCACAGTGAGGGCGGTGAGACACTGGCACAGGTTGCCCAGAAAGGTTGTGGATGCTCCCTCCCTGGAGGTGTTCATGGCCAGGTTGGATGAGGTCTTGAGTGACCTGTTCTAGTGGGGGGTGTCCCTGCCTATGGTGGGGGGTTGGAACTGGATGATCTTTGAGGTCCCTTCCAACCTAAACCATTCTGTGATTCTATGATTCTATAATATGTAGGGAAAAACTTTGTATTAACTGGACATGTGAGAAATCCAAGCTGATCAGATAGAGTGAACCTGGGAAGTACCAACCTGTCAGACTCACCTGTTTGCCTGGGAAGATCATGGAACAGATCTTCCCAGATCTGATAAGGCAAATGGAGGACAGGGAGGTGATTTGAGACAGCCAGTATGGCTTTACTGACAGCAAGTCCTGTTGAACGATTTAGTGGCTTACCACAATGGAGTAACTACATCAGCAGATGAAGGAAGCACGATGGATGTCATCTATTGGGACTTCTGCAAGGCCCTTGACATGGTCCCCCAAAACATCATTCTCTCTCATCCTGGGCTGCAGAAGACTAAGAGGTGATTCTGCCACTCTGCTCTGCTGTGGTGAGTCCCTACCTGGAATACCGTGTCCAGTTACGAGGCCTTCAACTGAGAAGGACATGGATCTGATGGAGAGGCTCCAGAGGACTGTCACAAAAAAATGAGGGCTGGAGCACCTTTGCTATGAAGACAGGTGGAAAAGAGTTGAGGTTGTTCAACCTGGACATGGGAAGGAGAGAATCATTGAATCATAGAATAGAATGGTTTAGGTTGGAAGTGACCTCAAAGATCATCCAGATCCAAATCCCTGCCATAGGCAGAGACATCTCCCACTAGAACAAATCACTCAAGACCTCATCCAACCTGGTCTTGAACACCTCCAGGGAGAGAGCATCCACAATCTCCTTGGGCAAGCTGTTACAGTGTTTCACCACCCTTGCTGTAAAGAACTTCTTCCTAACATCTAGTTTAAATCTCCCCTCTTCCAGTTTAAACCCATTGCCCCTCATCCTGTCATTACAAGACCTTGTAAATAGTCCCTCTCAACTCTTGTATCCTGTCTTCATAGGAGAGGTGCTCCAGCCTTCTGATTATTGTGGCACTCCTCTGGACTCACTTCAACAATTCAATGTCCTTCTTGTGTTGGAGGTTCCAGGACTGTACACAGACCCAGTAGCAGCCTTCCAGTACCTGAAGGGGGCCCACAAGAAAGTTGGGGAGGGACTATTTACAAAAGCACATAGCACTAGGAGAAGGGACAATGGTTCTAAGGTAGAGGAGGGTAGATTTAGATTGAACATTTGGAAGTTCTTTACTATGAGGGTAGTGGAAGACTGGAACAGGTTGCCCAGGAAGGTGGTGGAGAAATTCAAGGTCAGGCTTGACTAGTCTCTGAGAAACTTGATCTAATTGGGGATGTCCCTGCTTGCTGCAGAGTGGTTGGACAAGATGACCTTTGAAGGTCCCTTCCAACTCAGTGTATTCTATTGTTCTGTGATTCTACAAATATTCAGAAATCACTTCTGAATAATATTTGTTTTATGTTCAAAATCAAAGTGGACAGTGACTCAAATAAGATTGTATTTTCTCAGATTTAATTCATATAGCTAATAGTTTAATTATTTTAATCCTTGTCCTTTTGCACTACCCATGAATGAGACAGTCTAAATCCAAGCAGAAACCACTTACTCATGAAATCATATATAAAACTGGCTCAAATCATTCCTGTACTGCAGTCAAATTTCACTGATTTGCACAAGTGACTAATGTTTAAATAAGTATATATGCATATATAAATGTATATATGGCACCATGTAGTTGAACACTAGAAGACAAAGTGTCATTGGTTGATTTGAATGTGCTGCTAATATTCAATACCATGTTGGCATCATGCTAGCTTCTAAAGGAAAGTACTGACTGGAACAAAGTATCATGGAGCTTGAAGTTCAGATTGTAACATGAAATATTTCCTGTTCTGGTTGTTGCTTCCATTTTCTGGGTTTGGGGTATTGGACTTTTCCAGTGGGTTGGTTTCTGTGTGTCTAGGTGGGAGGAACTGCTTTACCTCTGATTCCTGCTTCTGCTTTTTGCTCCACTTTTCTGCAAATAGGCAAGGGTAGTTGTGCATCTTATCATCTCATTAAACTATTTCAATCCAGAGGGTTTTATAGAATCATAGAATCATAGAATGGTAAGGTTGGAAGGGACCTCAAGGATCATCTAGTTCCAACCCCCTGCCATAGGCAGGGACACCTCCCACTAGTACAGGTACTAGTACAGGTACTCTTGTGTTACTTTCCCTCGCATCTATGTGGGTGGCGGTGGGGCTTGTGAGACCAGGTTGTGTTAACCCTGAACACAAAGTAATACTTATCCATGGACTACAGTATTTCCTCTTTAGACTGGAGGGCGTTTTATCTGCTTGAAGAGTGAAAATATCTCTTAATGAAATTATCTACAAAGACAGTTTTCATTGATGAATTTGTTTTAAAGTAATATACCCATCACCAGTAATAATCTTAATAATTAAAACAAACAGATCACATCAGTCGTAAAACTGTTTGAACTATGAAGGCTGTAGGCACTATTAAAAATTGCATTTGTTACAACTGTTTGGGAATAACTTAGACTACTAAATGTATAATTTAACATAATTTCTTATGCAACAAGAGCTGTTAAATGAAACCAGTGCAGTGATAAGGTTCTCAAATACCTTTACCAGTTAATCAGTGGAGAAGACTCAATACTGACACTTTTCCCCAAGCTGTGGAAATGAAAATTATACACATCTGATACTGCATTTTTGAAAGGAAAATCATTAACATTTTTCATAGCAAATTGTTATTTAAAGGGAAAGGTGTAAGAGATGAATGTTAAGCACTCACTGTATTTTCTCTGTGTGACACTCCCCCTTAAAACATTTGTACAGGGTACACAACTTCTACAACAGTGAATTTTTCAAAAGCCCCGTAGAAAGGTGCTTGCCAAACTCCTGTCTAGATTTTCAACAAAGGGTGCACTTAGAAATCTGATGGATTACTTACAAAGCAGAGGAGTGGAACATGCCTGGAACAGAGAAAGGTCATTCTGGATGCTGTGGTCTCACAAAAGGATGAAGATAAGTATCTATTATTCTTGTCATCTCACTGATGATTTAGGGGTTTTTTGCAATTGTTCTAATTGGAGATTAACCACATTGGTACTTAATATCCACTAACTGTATCAGAAAACCCTATTCAGAGGAAGAAGATGCAATTTAAACTGAAGAAATACAATACAAACAGAGCTGAATTATATTAAGCATCAATATTAAATCAGATCTAATTATACAAGCACTGACTTTTGATATGGAGAAGCATGTATGGTTCCTGTGGGGAACAGCAAGCACCACAGTAGAAGAAAATTAATAGATACAAAGTCATCAAAAGCAGTATGTCAGCAATGATTTAAATGAAAGAAATGGGTGCTTTGCACATTGGAAGAAGAACAAACCAAAAAATCACATGCAAGGACATGAAGAAAGAACACAACAATAAGCAAGAGTGGACAGGGCAGACAACGACAGGATGCAAGACAAGAGGGTAAAGCAGAAATGAATCTGTTGGTGCTTTTGAACCTAATGTAGAAAGAGTAAGAGAAAAAAAGGACTGATCTAACTGAGGAGGAAGAAATTATTTCACAAATCATGGGATGCACTGGGTTGGGAAGGTTCTTCAAAAGTCATCTAGTCCAACGCCCCTGCAGTAAGCAGAGACATCCCCAACTCCATTAGGTTTCCCAGAGCCCCACCAAGCTTGACCTTGAATGTTTCCAGGAATGGGACCCCCACCAATCCCATAGTAAAGAACTGATGAATATTGGGTAGGTTATATTAGAGAACCTGTGTGCCAGAGAATGCACAAAATGCCTACTCAAGTAGGCAATGAGGACAAAATGATGAGTGACACAGAAGAAAAAGAAAAGGACATGTTTAGAACATTATAGAGGCAATGAAGACAATGTCATGTTGACTTGTGTTGACTAGAAAGTGAGGATTGAAAAATGGTCTCATGGTTGTCCATCTGAGTGTCTGGGAAGATGGAGGAGTTGTCAACACTAATGAAAGGTCCTCCTATGAGGACAGGCTGAGAGAGTTGGGACTCTTCAGCCTGCAGAAGAGAAGGCTTCGAGGGGACCTGATAGTAGCCTTCCAGTATCTGAAGGGGGCCTACAGGAAGGCTGGGGAGGGATTGTTTACAAGGTCCTGCAACGACAGGACAAGGGGCAATGGGTTTAAACTGGCAGAGGGGAGATTTAGACTGGATGTTAGGAGGAAGTTCTTTAGAGTGAGGGTGGTGAGGCACTGGCACTGGTTGCCCAGGGAGGTTGTGGCTGCTCCCTCCTTGGAGGTGTTCAAGGCCAGGTTGGATGAGGCCTTGAGTAACCTGTACTAGTGGGAGGTGTCCCTGTCTATGGCAGGGAGTTGGAACTAGATGGTCCTTGAGTTCCCTTCCAACCTTACCATTCTATGATTCTATGAAAGAAAAGGGAAGGGGAATGGATTTGGAGGTAGGACAGGAATTTATCCTCTTTCTGACTAGTTAAACCAGGGTGGGGACGGAGGAGTGGGTAGAGAAAACATCTGCACAGAGGAAGACACTGTATTTGAAAAATTGGATGGCAAAATGAAAGCATAGGCATTAGACAGGGCATTGAGACTGTAGTGAGCTCACCCAGGAGAACAGTACGTATGGAAGCATGAGAAGATTAAGGAGCACTCAGACCAGAAAAAGAAACTCAATTTACAAACCTGCACCATGGCACCATGCCAGCAAGCTACCACTGCTGCATCAGCAAGGCTGACATATGAGAAAGGTTTTGAGTTTTCAGTTTCTCTGAGGTCCACACTTGGCACAAGTCCAACAAATACATGTCAAGCCACAAATTGTCTATATCTTAAAACTACTCATTCTTCAGAAACCATTGCAGATTTCATGGAAGCCATAAAACAGTTTCTAAGATACTTTAGTCCTGGCACCTAGAGAAACTAAACTAAGAGCAACTTTCCAAAAGTCCTGTTTCTGCATTAAAGAGAAGAGTTTGCTCATATATGACCACGGTTATAGTGTTAAAACAGCAGAAGCTTCACAAAGTGGTGAAATCAAGTTCACATCTCTGTGTCATCTGCCTTGCAGTAACTTACACAGAGACCTCTGTATTTCTGTTCTACAAACTTTATGTATCAGTACTGGTTTTATGTAAAAAAGGAAAATCTATATAATATACAGGAGATAAGGGTTGTTTTAATCATCTAAGATGTTTACATGAACCATTAGGATAGCTGGAATAAAAATAATTAAAGTTAATAGAAATGTTGGAAAGAAAATTAAAACTCCCACTTCCAGTTTTCCATGCCTTTTGTAAGATAACCAATTCCTTTGTTGTCTCAAACAGGGTGAGTTTGAGAGAGAGATTAAGAAAGAGTAGGGTAAAAAAGGAGAGTCTTTCTAGAGAATGCCTACCTGGTCTTTAAACAGTCAAAATTAAGCATGGGGGAATTGAATAAACAGAAAGCATAAGGTTCAATCAGTTTGTGACAGCATAGAGCATGATAATGAATAAGAAGCTTGTCTGGGGAAAAAAAGTGTTACAAGTGTATAGTCATGGTGCTTCCTCCAGAGACGTTACACAACATGAACTCAGTAGCAAAAGCAGCAAAGACTAAGAGAGAGCTGAGAAAGCATTCAGTCTGAAGGACAGATGAATCATGGGGAAAGAGGTCAAATATCTGTCAAGCATGAAACTGATGATAGTGTTGAGGTTGGCAGGCAATACAATCTATGATTTCTCCAAGCTCTCCAACAAACTGGGTTATTATAGTTTTATAAATGCTTGTAGTTTGGCATAACATGTCTGAGGAAACACTTTTGTGACTATGCTAGCAATCTGATTCCCTATTTCTCCTCTAATTATACTGCCTTTGAGTTCCTGTATCCTACAGTGGTTACACCATTTGCTCTTGACTGGTGGTAGAGATGCTGCGAAGAATTGTTTACTGTAGGATTTCCATCTAGAAACACCTGAGAATGGGTTCAGTCATGTCTGAAGGTAAAATTCACTTTTTCAGACTGTTGTTAACACAGTAGATGTTTGTTCATAAAAAAAACCAAAAGGACAATTTTCTTTTTGCTGTAATTTATGTAACCAGTCTTAGAATTGTCCCTTGGTGATCTAAACTAAGTTGAATAGGTCTTTCCACTCATTCATGAGATTGACGTAATACACAGAGGGTAGAGCTAGTCTACTGACCTTTGACATTCAAAATGCAAATTGAATCCTGGCATTGACAAGAATGTTTGGATTTGATGTACAAAAATACTTAGTCACAGTTAATTTTGAGTTCCTGATTATACCAGAGCAAGAGGGTTGAACAAATACCAAAAAACCAGCAGTTATGACTCCTCTCTGTGAGGGAAGGAAACATGGATAGCCCATTTCTCACTCACATGCACTTTCTGTATTTCAGTCCTCTGAGCTGCCTGAAGAGACACTTGAAAGTGAGAAGGTACATGGAATTTCAAATTCTTTCTTTTTCATTCTGGTATTTGTGCAGAGGAGACTTGTAGAAGGAAAAGCCCTCAACTAGTGACTGAACAAGTCTTTCACTGACACCAAATGGCATTTCACATAAAACCATTCATGGTTCTTGCATAAGACTCAAGTTGATCTGACTCCTTCTAAGACCTTGTGCCACATTCGCAGGATGGTTATGTTGTCGTGCCCTACATGCTGTGTTTCTGCATGTTTTCTGGTTTATAAGGCAATTATGGGTGAGCCTTTACAGATCTTCAGGTGAAAGTACTAATACCAATATTAGTCATCTTTAGGGACCCAGATGGAAAATTAATGAAGCAATTCTAGTTTTAGCACTCTTGTAGTGTGCTCAAAAACCCCCTTTCCCCCTTGTCCTTGCAGAGTTGGGATGGGGGAAAAAGAAATGGCTCAAAAAGGGTCAGGAGAAGGTGCCTTCCTATCTAGGGCCAGGGTCGGTGCATGTGGACCCTAGCCTACACCATGTGTAAGAATTCCCATGCTTTGGCAAGCCCAGGATGTAATAGGTTGGGTTTTCCTGCTTCTTTTAGTGTCATTTGGCACGATTATTCTCAGAGTTAATAACTACAGAGTGAGCCAAAAGGCGAGCACTGTGCTGCTTTGTTGCTGCTACTTCTCCTTGCTGAAAAACTGCTTGTTCCCGTTGGAAGAGTTTCCCTAAGGCAACGTGTTTCTCCTCGCTGCAAAGCTACCTGGCTGTAAAGTGTTTCCTCATCTGTTAAGTGCTTCTTTGGCTGCAAAGCACCTTCGTGGCTTTATGGCTGCATTTTTGGTTTTTGTTTGTGTCATGCAGTTTCTGGAAGGTTTCATGAAAAGCAGGAGACCAGTACCATGCCACCTTGTGAGTTGAACTGGAGATTTTCCTAGAGTCTCTAGGGATAACCTGCCACTTGTTAGTGGGGAAATATTCACTCCTTGTGAATTTATCTCCTGTTTTCCTTAAACTGTTTGTTATTGTTTACATACGTATTGCAGGAGTATTTCCCAACTGAACAGTCAAATCTGTAAATTCTTCCCAACTCATATATAGTTTTGGGGTGGGGTTTTGAATTAATAAATAATTTATATTTTTATTAATTTCCCACCTCACTCCCTATAAATTGTATGGCAAACATAAAAATAAAAATCTAGAAAATCAATTTTTAAAAAGCAAACTCAATTCATCTTAATAAAATAAATGGACTTTTTTTTTTTTCTCTCTGCTATATTTGCATTCTGGTTCATGAACACATAAAACATAATTGTAAAATTGGAACAGTCTCAATTCATATAGAATTAATAATCTATGCTAAATCTTAGCTTGCAGGAGGTGGAATTCGTAAAGGAAATGAGTAGCACTTAGTATCCTGTATGCAGTAATTGTACCCAAATAAATTCACTGGCAACTGAGGGAAGGCAACAGGAATTGTATATTGACATTTTCTCTTTCTTATTAATTAAGATTCATGGTAAACCTGTAACTCAATTGTATTTCATCTTTGAAGGGGTTATATGATGGGGAAAAAAAAATAAAATTGATAGCTTAGAACTCATATCTGTATGAGGAGGGGAAATGCAAAAGACTACTGAGAATTCCTGGGGTTACCTCTTATCTTGAAGTTAGTTTTTACTTGATTGCTGACCACTCTTGAGGACATTTTAGTTTCTTTTCTATATCTGTTATGTACTATACAATCAGTAAAAGAAACAAAGGTAGAGTGGTGAATATTTTTGCCAGGAAGTGAAGGACTGTTGTCAAGGGAGTTAGTGTTTCATCTTTAAAGATTCCTTCATGGGAGTCATTAATTATTAATAATGAATCTGAGAGTTTTACTCCATTTCACAAAGTTTAGCTCATTTTAGCAAAAGTTGCATTGCCATCATTAACTGCTGTGTCTGAATAAGGACTGAACTTATGCTAAAACTAAAGGTAGAAAACTATGCAGGAGAGACCTTCCCAAAATTGCCTGACCTTCTATGAAGGTATGACCAAGTAGACAGGTAAGAGAGAGCACTGGGTATTGTCTATCTTAACTTCAGGGACACCTCCCACTAGATCAGGCTGTCTAGAACCTCATCCAGCCTGGCCTTAAACACATCCAGGGATGGGACTTCAACCACCTCCCTGGGCAACACATTCCAGGGTCTCACCACCCTCATGGTTAAGAACCTCTTCCTAACATCCAGTCTGAATCTAACCATTTCTAGCTTTGTTGCATTCGCCCTAGTCCTATCACTACCTGACATCCTAAAAAGTCCCTCCCCAGCTTTCTTGTAGGCCCCCTTAAGATACTGAAAGGTCACAATAAGGAAAGGTCACAATAAAGGAAAACACATTTGACACCCAGATGGCTCATAGGAGAGGAGCACTACTTCATTGTCTCTTTTAGACAATCTTGAGATTGCTAACAGAAGGAGGAAGATTTTGGTCCTTCAAATGTGCTGTTTCCTTATAAAGTTAATTTCAAACTCCTGATAGGCTTGCAGGGGTCTTTTATGTGAAGGGCAGCTAACCCCTTTTCCAAATGGTTATGGAAGGATCTTGTCTAAGAGGAGCACTCAGAGACTGAGGCTGATTTTTCAATATGCTGAATATTTAATTTTTTTGTAAGACTAACATAGAACATTTTCATATCCACTGGGTTTTTTTTTTTAATACATATACTCAGTGAAACATATAATTATACACTACCATTTTAAAAAAAGTGAGCTTAATGCAATGGCACCACACTGGGAGGCAGTAAACTGTCCTGGATATTACCATACAGATCACTGAACCCCATTTGGTTTTGAGTTCTCATCCCTGTAAATATTTTTCCCGGGGTCTTATAACATCACAGGAAATACTCAGATCTTCTGTTTCCTTCACAGTTCACTGCTGCTGGAAAAGTTTAGGTAATTTCGAAGGCAAGACGTGTGTGGGGAAAAAAAAATGTATTTTACCTTTTTTGCTCAGTTTTTTTGGTTTTGTTAGGGGTTTTTTGGTTGGGTTGGTTGGGTTTGTGGTTTGGTTGGTTGTTTTTTTTGGGGGGGGCGGTGGTTTTTTGTTTGTTTGGGTTTGGTTTTTTTTTTTTTTTTGTAGCCTGTCTGCTGAAGATATTTGTGCTTGGAAAAGTCTCTCCTATGTGAAACAGCATTGCACACAGATTTGAGAAGGTAAAACAGCACAGCACCTGGCAAAACCAGAACCGAATAACGTGTTAAAGCTCAAAAGGATTTTGAAGTCTTCTGCTGGCAAACTTCAATGTAAAGCACCAAATTTCGCTTTGGTGAAGCAGGGATTGAATTAATGTGGGAACTCCTTGCTTCTCTCCTTCCACAACATAACTGCCCATCTTTTGGTGATAAAACCAGGGATTAGGTTCATCATTGACACACAGAGGACCCTTGGGTTTCCAGCTTTCATTTTTGTTATCCTTCTTTCTTTTTTTCTTTCCTTTTGCCTTGATTTTTTTTCGGTGTAGTCCTTTTCTGAATTAGTCACTGTCAATTCCCTTCACAGTTAATGGAAAGAAATAGGTATTTCAAGGCTGTGATTCATCAGGGACCTTTAAGATCTGTGACCGAGGTTTAGATGAATCGAGACTGAACTTAAATGACCAGGACTTTGTTGACTGTAACAGGAAAATTGCTAGTTGTAGTGAAAGTGTCCAAAGCACAGACAACAGTATTCAGCCTGTCAAAACTTACCCTTTGTCTTTTTCTTCACAGAGAAAATTAACATGATATTAAAGAGTATTTTCTGTGACACTCCAGGGAGTTTACTAGGGGATCTAATGATTTCTTAGCCTTCAGAGATTCAAGCTGCCTGTCAGCTCATAAAATTTATATGAGTTTGCCTGAAATGTGCAGTGGGAAGTTTTCAGTACATCTTGGAGGGTAAATTACATACTCTAACTTTCTTACTTTCAAAGGACATCTTAATCTAGCTCTACTAGGCAAGCCTCATAAATTGTTAGCAGAGTGTAGCAGGTGTGTTCCATTTCAGGTTCTTCAGCAGCTCTTGTTTCCTTTGCTTTCTTAATCTCTTCTCCCTGTGAAGCTCACATAGATCTCTACCTACTGCTTTCTGAAGAAAATTTCCATTCCCCACGCTCTTCCTGACCATTCCCATTAGAGACACTTTACTGGTCAAGTAGTTCACATAGAAAGCTTGGGACTCCTCAAACACGATCCACCTTCCCTACCACAGATTCTTGCTGGTATCTAAGCCAGCTCTTATCTTGCCGGAAGAATGGTTGAGTAATCACAGGAAATCAAATCCAAAGCCTTTATATTTCTCCTGCATTGTCTTCCCACTCTCCAGTACCTCCCCATATCCCTTCTCCTTCTCACTAGTTCATAAGTTTAACACGATTCTTTTTTTCATAGATTCATTGATTCATAGAATGGTTTGGGTTGTCAGGGGCCTTAAAGGACAACTAATTCCAAATACCTGCTATGGGCAGAGACACCTTGCACTAGACCAGATTGCTCAAGGCCTCATCCAACCTGGCCTTGAACACCTCGAGGGAGGGGGCATCCACAACCTCCTCGGGCAACCTGTTCCAGTGTCTCACATCCTTCACTGTAAAGAATTTCTTCCTAATAGCCAGTCTACATCTACCCATCTCAAGCCTCAATCCATTTCCTCTTGTCCTATCACTACAAGCCCTTGTAAAAAGTCCATTCCCATCTTTCTTGTAGTCCCTTTCCAGGCACTGGAGGGCTGCTATAAGGTCTTCCTGAAACCTTCTTTTCTTCAGGCTGAACAGCCCAAACCCTTGAAGCATGTCCTCATCGGGGAGATGTTCCAGTCCCCTGATCATCTTTGTGGCACTCCTCTGGACAGGGTTCAGCTGTTCAATGTCTCTCTTTCTGTCTTTATTCACTTGTTACTCGAGCTCATGTCTCTTGTAATTAAATATAGCTGTTGAATGGAGTGTGGAGTATGGTCCACAATTGTTCTTCAGCTCTTCTTGACCATGGTTCTATCACGGCATACTTTTCCTGAAGCAGGCTTAGTTTTCTATGCATAGAATCCAGCAAGGCTGTTGATAGGATTAACTGCCATTCTCGTTATTCCCATCTGAATCATAGAATCACAGAACTATTGAGGTTGGAATCTTTGAGCTCATAATCCCACCACTACTGCTAAGCCACTGTCACTAAGACATGTTCCTAAGCACACCATGCATCTTTTAAACACCTCCAGGGATGGTGACTTCACCACCTCCCTGGGCAGCCTGTTTCCAATGCTTGATGATCCTTTCTGTGAAAGTTTTTTCCTAATATCCAACCTAAAACTCCTTTGCACAACTTGAGCTGACTACCTTGTCACTTCTGCTTTTTACAAGAAACATTGAGTCATTTGTGAACAAGCTGCTCAGTACCAGCTCTATAAATTTATGATTTTAATCTTAAAGTCTGGTGAGTGAGCCACACAAAGGACTCTCTTGATTCTCTATGTCTACAGCTGCTTTCCCTGCAAACACTATTTCCAGAGTGCATCATACTGTTTTCTGAATAAACAGAGACAGAAATTAAAAGTAGGCTTTGGAGAGTCTGCAGTGCCACTGGCTCACCACCTTCTGCTTTTCCACAGAAGAAAACAAATAATCTCAGATTATCCCACACAAGTAAATACATCATAATCAGCTAGAGAATTTTGTGGAGACTAAAAACATGCATAGTACAAGCCACTACAAATCAACTTCCACCACTAAAAGAAAACAGTCTTCCCAGTCAAACTCTCTGTGGAGAAATGTTCTTCTCAGGCACCGAGCGCTTAGAGTGGTAATGTTTCAGTCTAGGACAGAATGCAATTATCTTGGTGAAAAAACTACTGCATTTTACAAAATTTTTGACTTCAACTGACTTAAAAATCTATGTAGATGATTACGAGACCATTTTGAGATACAAAAGATAGTAATTTGTGTTTCCAGCTAAATTTCCTGTAAAATAAAGTAAACTTAATTCTACATTGTCAGGAGGATTCCTTCAGGTAACCACATCTGCAGAGAAGATGACACAATCTATGCTTTTAGTTGAAGAATTTTTGCTATGGTGTTATGTTAGTTTAGCTATTTGTAATTACAGAATAACTCTGCACATTAAGAGCATTACTCCTGATTTATACCAGGACAGAGAACAGAATTTAGCTTTCTTTCTGACAGTGGTCATTTCACAAATAGCACAGCACTTTGATAGTTGCGGTGGGTCCTTTATGTTTATTTTTTGTGTGTGTCCATATCTGTTTTGGTTGCTTGCAGTAATCTTGCTACAATCTAAAGTCCCAAAATACCACAAGAAAGGCTGCCTTACTGTGTCTTCAGCCTAGCCAAGAGTAAATAATTCCTAGGAATACCACAAGAAGTTGATTTATAGTTTGATTTCTCAAACAAAGAGCTCTGGACAAGATTCAGATAAGCAAGTAATGTTATGGATGCTTATCTGGATTAAACTGGTATATCTCTAGGGCTTCACTCAAGACCAAAATGACCACAAGACAGAAAACAGAGAAATTGTAAAATATGCCTTATATGAAATCACTGAAAGGATTTAGAAACAGACACACTTCTCCTCAGGTCACTAGTACAGTTCAGAAAAAAACTAATTAATTTTAGTGTGTGTAATTGTTGCTTGTTCCTCCCCCTCTCATTTTTAATTTTCCCTTTATATAGCTTATGAGCCAAGACTCTTTTAAGACTGTAAGGTTAACCCTGAGTCCATGACATGTATAAACCAACTTTTCAGTAGTAGGATTTATGTGAGGGGGAGAATGCAGGATTTGCCAGGTGCAGACAGATGCAGATGATGCCTGCAGAGCTTTAATAGGTTGATGATGGTAATTGCAAACCTGAGAATACAGAAAGACAGTGAACGTTAAGGAATCAGTCTAAGCCTTACAGGATTCATGAGTTGCAGGTAACAGAATGACAATTCTACTTACATTGCTACTGTCTTAACTTCTGTTTCTGACTAGGCATAAAAGGAAAATGTCCCTTGTTTGCCCATGAAGCTGAGCTCTACTTAGTTCTGCATCAGCTAACCCAGGTGCTTTCAACTGTTTTCAAACTGCTTTGATTTTGTATCCTGAACACTCTTATTGCTTTCCAAGGATAACAATGTTTTGTTTGAATCTGAGTAACCTTAGGGCACCCAGGGGCACACATTACCTGGAATGAATTTGATTGTGTTTGGCTATTCTGCTGTAGGGGTAAATGATGGGGAGTGCTGGGAGACCTACCGATTATTTGCAGAGGCTGAAGAGGATGAGGGAGAAGATAGGCTACAGATGGGGAAAACCCACTGTGACTCTTAAGGGTCCAGGATGACTGGCATGGGCATATCATGGCTGTCTCTCTAAATACTTGTTTTTGAGGACATGATTACTTGAAGTGGTAATCTGTATGTGTTTGTATTCTTGTTGCTGATTGACTGTATAAGGCATATTATATTCTGTAAATATACATACTTGCACTAAGTATGTAGTAAATTAGAGAAACAGAGAATATTTTGACTTAACGCAGGATAAGACATGTGGCATATTGGTCAAATTCCTAGCCACAGATCTGGGTGTGTGCATCCCAGGGGTACCTTTATAATTAAGGTGAAGCTTTGAATGCTGTCATCCAGGCCACAGACTAGGTAATATGCCAGTAACCTATATCATTATTCCATCTGAAATCACAGCATCTAAGGTTTAATATTTTACTACACGAAAAGGGAAAAAACTTATTCTGGTTTTGCAAAGAGACTAAAAAATAGTTTCTTGGAAATTACCACATTCACGTAAGAGTTTAAAGACAATCTATACAGTGTGCTGTACAGAGAGAGGAGAGTGGTGTTGTGAAAAGTTTTAGCTTCCTTTTATTTGGTATGATCTGTGTAATTCACTTAGGGCTTTCCTTCCTGTGATTAATCCTTTGATCCAATATGAATGACTGTAAAATCCTTCTGCTGCATGATGTAATATGCACTTCAAAGTACAAATGACACTAAAGGTCATTTTATTGTAGTACAGACGGCAGAATGATGTTAAAAGATGAGTATAAAGTTGAAAAGTTAAAATTTTAAAAGTGGGGAAAAACACCTTAGTTTGTTGCCCTTTAATACATGTATTATAATATCTTTTTTAAAATGTTTCTCTGTGTGTGACTCCACAACATTATTTCCATCCAGCACAAAGAACATACAGTTCTTATTTGCATAGCAGTTATTTCAATGGTGGTTTTATTCCCCATTGTGTCTATTATTTATGTTCTCTTGAGCTTTTCTATATGTTTGTAACTCTGAAACGTGCAATTAAATTACAAATTCTATTTAGTGTATCTTCGGAACCTCCCTGAGGCATGGTATATATTGTCTCTCCTTCATATACAAAGAAATGAGACTACAGAAAAGTTAGTAGTACTCATTAGTTTCAGATGCCAAGTTTGAAGTATCTAGGACCTAATTTTCAAAGTGCTATGTAGCATTTCCTCTGTTCAACAGCTCCAGCAAATACACAATATTTTTCAGGAATGCACAGACCTTTGTCTAGAGATGTAACTCTTAGATGTGTTCTTATGTACTGTGCCTAACTGATGCCCACCACTCCTTACTGCAGTTTATGAGATCATATTGGATGCTCCCACTTGATACAGGAGTAAGAATTGTTGCCCAGAACACCAGCTGCCCAAACTGGATCCATCTTAGTAATAACCAGCTTGTAATGCTGAGCAGATAAAGAAGGAAGCTTTCAAGATGCTTGTATTTCATTATGTAGCCACGATGGAGCAAGTAATTCCTGTGAACCAATTTCTTTGGTTTAAAAAAATAAGAAGTTAATATACAAAAAGGTTATTTCCAACATTATACTGATTTTCACATCAATTTTGAACAGAAGAAATCTTCAGATTATATTCAGAGTTTTCCTGATGATTAAGCCATTGACACAAAAGCAAAGTCATTAATAAACATCAGTGACATGGTTTACCATTAGGTATCATGAGTGTTTTGACAGTAGGGGAAGAGTTAGGCTGATGAGGGAATTTGATCTCCTAACCACATTTCTGTTCATCAGTGTTCAAGCTTTTGTCCAATTATTGTGATTTAACCCCAGAAGGCACATAACCAGCCTCTTGCTCTTGCTCTCTCTCTCTCTCTCACACACACACACACACAGAGCCTTCTGTGGCATGGTATAAAGAATTGAAAGGGTAAAAGCTCAGAAACTCATGGGCTGAGATAAAGAAAGTTTAATAGTTAAAAAAAAAAAAAAAGGAGAAAAAAGCCAACAAATGATGGGAGGAGGGAGAGGGAGGAATTCAAATTCAAGA
Organism: Eubucco bourcierii; assembly: GCA_013396675.1. NCBI lineage: Eukaryota > Metazoa > Chordata > Aves > Piciformes > Ramphastidae > Eubucco > Eubucco bourcierii. Next base: position 53,509 of record VWZE01017716.1, on the reverse strand, counting down.
AAAATAATTAATGCAAAAGAAAATTTGCTCACCGCTAACCAAGCAATGATTCGCCAGTTCCTGAGCAATGTCAGACCCTAACAACCTCCACTCCTCAGTTTTACTGCTGAGCGTGATATCAGATGACCCCTTGGTCAGTTGAAGCCTGAAATCCTAGCTGTGTCCTTTCCCAGCTTCTTGCCCACCCCAGCCTTCTGGGGGTAATATAAAAAGCAATAAAGACTTTTAATATAAAAAGCAATAAAGATGTGTGAGTAACTATTTCTGTGTTATCAATATTTTTTTTCAGCACAAACACAAAACACAAGCCCATATGAAGTACTGGGAAGGAAATTAACTCCTACTCTGTCTCTTCACCTATTCTATTGCTTTCCTACCTTTAGTTCTTTCTGTTGCATCCATTCACCTGTGCAATGCACCTTTTCCTCCATGTTCAAATGAGACAGCTTTAATTTCTTTAATGTGCATGATGTCCTATGATCTCTGATATCTACGACTGTGACACTGCCCAGCTATTACACAAATTCCTGGGTACCACTCTGTTCCAAAACACCTGAACAGTATTGCATTTCTGTTTTCAGTAATTAAAAAAACAAAACAACACAAAACAAAACAAAAAAAAACCCACCAAAAAACCAGCAAACTTAAGAAAACTCTTTTTCTCTCCCTTCATGATGTCTAAAACAAAGAGCTGAAATGGAGGACTCCATTTATATGGCAGAGACCAAGAAAGGATGAATTGTTTATTATATTTACTGCAATTTTTAGTATTGTTTTTTCTTAAAGACTACAGTAGAGAAGGGACAATGAGGAACAAAACTGAATTTCCCAAATAAGACAAAGTAATGGAAGTGTATTAAGGAGAGAAGATGAAGCTTGAAGAGGGTAGATTTATTTGAAGGAAATTCTTTACAGTAAAGCTGGTAAGACACTGGAACAGGTTACCCAGGGAGTTTGTGAATGTCCTCTCTTTGAGGTGTTCAAAGCCAGTCTGGATGAAGCCTTGAGTTATCTGCTCTACTGAAGGGTGTCCCTCCCAATGGCAGGGGAGAGGTTGGAACTAGATGATCTTTAAGGTCCCTTTCCAACCCAAAGCATTCTGTGAATCTGTGAATAAGGTGTTTTATTCATACAAAGGTTATTTGTTTCCAATTTTACTTTGAGTTCTGACTGCCACTATCAACATAGGATGCTTTACAGCAATGAATACAACTGACACACCATTTGTGATCAGTTTTGTGGGTCAATGTCCAATAAGTGTATGTCACACAGTAAGTGGGAGTTATGAAATCTGATTGTGATAAATACCTACAGTAAAATTCCCAAACTACAATAGTAGTGCACTAGAGTATTAAAGACAGACAGAACTAGGGAATCGCAGTCCATCCTCCTGTTTCATCATCACATATTCATATAAACCTGACACCATATAACACATTCAGCAGGATAGTGAGACTATGTCTCAAAATTGCTGTCATATCTGCACGAAGAGGGAGAGTGATCTGGTGATAGGAAGACTAGCCAAACTAGGAAGATATGCCTTTTGGTCCCTCCTCTGCCTCAGACTTCTATGACTACAGGAAACTCATTCCAGTGTGCTCCCTACATTTCCTCCCCATTAACAGGACTTGTATGTCCCTGACCTGTATGGTAACATTTGAGAATTAATGTATTAAAGATTAAAAATTGGTATCCTGCTATCACAGACATATAGATCACAGAAGACAGGCAGAGATTTGCATTATGTGATTTCTCAAGAATTTGGACTTTTCCGGTTTTGGTGCTGAAGGTCACCTGGACAGAACAAAGGTTTTACAACACCTCATATGAATTTGCCCAATTATGAAGTATTTTAAAACTTTTTTTTTTCCTCTGGAATTCTTAATTTTTCATGTCTTTATTCTGTATAATAACCAGTAAATGACTGATGATTTAAATAATTACAATAATCTTACCACATGAGAAAAGAACAAGACATTTTGATTACATTAAAATATGGGACCCATTAAAAAAAAAAAAAAAAGACTAATCATTAGAGTCAGATGGCAATTAGATTTCACTTAGTATTCTGTTTCACTCTCTGATTTTCCCTATGTAAATATGAACTCATTACCTTGCCATCTTATTGTTACTGTATCTGAAAATAATTCTTATCTCTGTGTGTACCAGGACTCAGCATCAATACCAGTACAGTCATGTGCTGGTCATTCAACATAACAAAAAGAACATTTCTTTTAAAAAATCTGTTACAGTTGTGAAAATATGCTTTGGGTAACATGGGAAGAAAGCACAGGGTATTTCTACAAGTGCTGACTTGACTAATCCAGGGTATGCGTATTGTGTGATACTGTACCCACCAACACGGAGCTTCAAAAGAATTGAAAATCCATATCTGGCCATAATAACTACTCTATCACAAATTTTAAAAATAAAATCAATTCCCCAGGGCAAAAGTGAGTACTTGGACTGCTTTGAAGTCCCATATCTGAAGCAGTCACTTGATTACAGATTGGAACCTGAAAAGGAACAGATAGAGATACTGCGATGTCTTCTGTGGTTAACTAAGGAATTATCTCACCTACCTTATATACAATGACATAGATATGTTCTGAGGATAATTAAAACCTGAAGTCAAACAAGTGAAAGATCAGTTATTAAAATTACATTGTACTGTAAGAAAAAAAAAATCTTATACTAGGAAAAATGTACTTTCTGTGTAAAGGACAAGTATGAGTTCTAAGCACCTCCTAAGTCTTTCAATTTCTACTGCAGGGCAGGATCCTTAGACTTTCAGAACAAGGGTGAATTTCATGAGATGTGGACAGACCAGTCTTTAATAGTACTGCAGTACAAGCAGTGTAAGAGGCAGTGATTTCTTCTCACTCTTATTTCTAGACATGAACCTAATTTGTAATACAGAAAATCTTCTGTATCATGACTTTTTGGTGAAGTCAAATGAATATTCATGCAGTTTCTCAGGGAAGTAGCCAGAAAAGTGCTAACTATTCACAGTTACACCATCGATTTTAACAAGCAAAACACAGAACTGGGAAATTAAGCTAATACCATTTTTTGTTCATTGTATTCATCAGACGTCTTACCTACAAGTCACAAAAACAAATGAAGAAGCTTGAAATAGTGTTAATATCTAACATAAGACTCTGAAAATAAGACTGACATATCATATGTTATGAGACATCAGCTTCTACTTCATTTGGTCTTCTAGTACCTTACAGGACAAAGAGAGTCAGGCAACATACAGTTTTACAAAAGCACAGCACTTACAGTGGATCATCCTAGGTGTCCAAGAGATCACTTCTAAATCACATTCACCCTTTCTATATCCTTCTGAATTCCTCCTTTCCACTTCAGTATTACTTAGTTTATGACAGAAAAAGAAACCGATACAGGAGATGTTATGTTTCACTGAACTAGGTTCATATTTGTCATTGACTTTGTCTTAGATCCACAGAGGTCGCATTAGTCAAGTGAGATAAAAGACTGTTAGTAGAGAGATCTTGAGGGATCTTGAAAAAGATCAGCATAAAGAAAAATTGGCCATGTCACAACCAAGGTTTGAGGGACTGAGTGTAGGGTAGACCAAGTTTGGGCTTTCAGCAACAGAGTGTTACAGGTTAAACCTCTAGGAGGCTGGGAGGTGGTCTGGAACCTGACGTTAGGTGCCCCCGGCCCCTTCTGGTAGGGGGTTTCCCCCAGGTACAAAGTTAACCCACTCCACTTCCTGTCTGCAACACAATAAAAGCAGATGAGCTTCCTATTCTCTCTCTGCCTTGCCTAAGGAGCAACATCTTTGCTGTTACAGATGCTACAGCTTAACCATGTGCCCAGCCAACCATGTGGTGAATCAGCTACCAGGACAATCCATTGTCATCCATCTGATTTTGTATATATATATTTTTGTACCAGTTTCCACTCCCTTGTACCTCTGTAAACTCCCTTACCTTAAATACCCTTTATCTATTGTTAAAGTTGTTTGGTTTTTTAAACTTCAAAAATTGGTGCTAGATGGTTTTCTGTGGGTGTTTTAGCCCTTTTGACTCTTTCTAACTAACTCTTTTCAAAGGGGGGAGAGGGGAGGTATCCTATATTTAGTTTTGTTCTATGAGCTTTGGGTCTTTGGGAAACTGTAAACTAGAACACAGAGTTCCACTTCAGTGGCAAAAGGATCAAAAAGTGTCACTCTGAGAGAAAGTAGAAAAAGTCTTCTGCATAGAACTTCTAGGAAAGTTTTTGATATCTCTCATACTTTGAGAAAATAATCTAGCTGCTTTTCATTTTTACTGTGTTTAGAGGAATAGTTATGAATGACTTGTTTGTGCATACACATCATTATATTTTTTCCTAAACCTGTAAGTTCTTGAACCTTGGCTAACCGCTTGGCTGTAGATGAAAAAAACCTAACAACCATCACAGGTAAAAGCAATGGACCACATGAAAACTAATACTAACAGAGTTATTTAATTTAAATGTGGTAAACTGGGCTCCAACTGTAAAATGGAAAAGGGGTTTTTCTGCAGCTGAAGAACCACAGATGAAATAATATAACTGCAAGGACTCCTTAACGTCTGTGTGGACAGAAAATATATTTCTTCAAACATTCTGGTAACTCACAACGCAGGCAAAGGGAGGCTGTTAAAGATGTCCATAGTATTAATCCATGTTTGGAGGTAAAAAAAATTATGCAGGCATACAGATTTCTGTGGACAGACTATGGAAAACAAGACTAGGGTCCAGAAGGTGAGGTAGAGCATGTGTACCATTTTAAGAACACAGCTGGAATATAACATCTATGCATTCAGGATGCTCAGTCATGCTCAAAACTCAGCAAAGTATGGTGATAAGAGGCACACTAAAATGTCTTAAAACTGAAGTCAGAAGAGCAGACAACACACTGGTCCTTCTCCTGTTAAGATTCAGTTGGAGAGACTCCATGTGATTTTTTTTTCACAGCCTGAGCCCAGAAGCAGAGTCTGTTCTGTCCAGCTACCTACTGTTCTGTCATTTCTATTTTAGCTTTGTCCAAAGAGGAAAAAGTAAAAGGGTTTGGTAACTTACACTTTGGTTTGATTTTTCTGGGGGGGTTGGTTGGTTGTAGTTTGTTTTGTCTTTTGGTTTTTTGTTTGTTTGGTTGGTTGGTTGGGTTTTTTTTGTTTTGTTTTGGTTTTTGGTTTTTTTTTTTTTTGTGCGAAATACTTAATTACAATGTTTATCTTTTCCCACCATCAGTTTTTCTGTTTGAGTTGGTTTGAATTTTGTCAGGTGATTTGCATTGATGCTCGTTCATTCAAACTTGTTCATATTTTGCATCAGACTTTGGAGACATTTGTCTTGTGGCCTCACTTTGAATTTATGCATTCATGTTAGGTGACCAATGAAAAATGGATAATTAAACCTTGTTTGTGCATTTAGTTGCTCATTTTATAGATACATTCTCTGGTTCACCTCTAGCCACCATACTAGACTTTTTTTCCCAACTGTTTAAAAATGATGATATTTATAAAGTCATGGTGAGAGGTTAATAAATTAATTCTGATGTATTTCCAGTAGCTTATTTGAGTTAGATTACATCTAATTTGCCTGTCAGATATGTCTAAAAAGGTAGTTGTTACAACTCTGAACACAATAAAAAAAAGATATTTCAAATGAACCTGATCTTGCAGTCACTATATAAAAAACAAAATACAATACTGACAACAGACACAGCTGATATGTGTGTTTGGTGGTTGTTATCATGCTAAACATCTTTATGACCAATAATAAAGAGGAAGTGAATTTCCTAATAGGTCCATCCCCCACTAGAGTCTGATGTCCCATTTCCTCAACCATCCCATTCTGCTGATTGTGTCATTTTACCCTCTGAATTCATCAGAACAATAGAAACCACAGTAAGAGGTCCCTGTCAGGCATCTACATCTGGTACCCAGAGTTCCTGTTAATTTTAAGCCCTGTATTCCTGATTGACATGTAAAAATATCATAACCAAAAACACTGTCATAGCTGCATAGCTCTGGCACATGCATATCACAGAATTACAGAATTACAGAAAACATCCAGTAGGAAAAGACCTCAGAGATCATCCAGTCCAACCCTCGACCCAGTACTACCCAGTGTCGAAGGTTCAACACTAAACCATGACCCTAAGCACCAAGTCCACACACTGCTTGAACATCTCCAGAGACAGTGACTCCAGCACTGCCCTTGGCAGACCATTCCAATATTTGATAACCTTCTCTGTGAAGAAATATTTCCTGATATCCAACCTAAACCTCTCCTGGTGCAGCTTGAAACCATTCACAATCTCATTACCTGCCCCATTATCTTAATTATAGCCTTATAGCTAATTATTTCATAGTGACGTTTAAACAGGATCTATTAATTTCTCAGGTGTTTAAAAAGTGTGAGGAATGGCCCAAACTTTCAGGTCATAATCAAAATCCTCTGAGACTTGAATGTGAGACACCTGGGTGTAAAGATACAGTTGCTCACCAATGTTTTGCTTGAGGAGCATTGCAGGACTGGTCCTAATGTGTAATACTACACATTGCTAATTATTATAATGTTGAGCTCCATGGAAGTCAAAATAACCATTCAATGTGATTTCTCTTTTAAACAAAAATCCACCACAAACAAAAAAAACCCCAAAAACAAATGAACAAAAAAAAAAAATCCAACCAACCAACCCAACAACAAAAAGAGGGAGAATGGGTATCCAAAATAATCTCACATTTTAGCATAAATTTGCAACCAATTTTTTAACAAAATGAAATAGTGCCACCTACTGCTCTGTATCTCATTTTCAATTGGACAAAAATTATTTTCATGCAACAGAAGTGATTTTCATTTCAATTCTGTATTTTGAGTGTTTTTTTCAGTGTTTAAAGTATTGTAGTCATGTACTTTCCACAGCTCAGGTATCAGATATCCAATATACACTCCTTTCAATTTCTGACATAACATATACACCTTCTCTCTCTCCTCTCTCCCTCTCCCTCTCCCTCTCTCTCTCTCTCTCTCTCTCTCTCTCTGGTGGAATCAAAACAGAAATTTGCTTCCTTAAAGCCCAGAAGTCTCTCCAAACGCATGTCATTCATTTTATCTGCCTGCAGTCAAGACAAGACCACTAATAGTAGAAAGGGCAAGTACACAGTGGTTTGGTTAGTGCTGTTTCTTTGCATACGAATCATTCCTGAGTTCTCTCAGGGGAAATATTGGTTGCAGGAAAATTTTCAGTAGTTTTTTTTTATAGCAGATCAATACTTTTACACTGCACTGCACCTTTTTTTTAAATAACTTTACATATTGCCTACCTTTATGTTATAGTGACAGTTATGTTAGCTGAAAAACAAAGGTACAAATGATTGAAGTGGCAAGATTTACCAGGAAGAGGAAAATAACTCTAACTGTTAGCAGAAAACTGACTCCAGGGTTGACCTAAAGTGTGGGTCTTGTATTTCTAGTATCATCCAGGACATAAACAGGGTCACTATGTCTATTAGCAAGTTGTAAATGGCTAGTTAAGATGGTGATATCCCCTTTCTACCATATACCATCTTTTTTCAACCTAGATGATGATTTTCAAGATTAATCACTTAATGGCAATTCTAACTGATCAATTCTGGAGTTATCTTAGACTGATGCCCTGTTGTCAACATCTGCTGCTGTCTTGTTTGTGGGCTTCTGTCAACTATCCTGGTTGTGTTTCTTCCACAGCTCTTTGGGTTGGGTTTCAGGAAGCAGAAAGCAAACAAACAGGCCAACATCAAAGTTGCTCTCAGAAGTATGGCCTCAACCACTGCTTCCCCTTCCCATCTGCTGACAATGAAGGGTGCTTTCTCCAGGAAAAGCAAAAGCTTCTGAGCTTCACCCTCTATGGCTTGATAATTGTGATTTCAGACTCTCGGTTTTGTCTTTTCCTTTCCTTTCAAGGAAAACAGGAGAAGGAAGAATGGAAACATTAAATAGGAAAATCAGGGCTGAGACTTTGCTATGTGCTGCAGCCATGGCATAATTTTCATTGCCAAGTGGGAATCCTAAATTCTGGTGCCAGACCCAGTAGATGACCCTAAAGCTGGAGACAAGTCAACCCTTGGTCACTCAAGTCAAAATTCACAGCACTTAAAATTCCTGCTCAGCTGCTAATTGTGGTAATGTGAGGGCACCACAAACACAACCTTATGAAGTGTCCCTGCCTGGCAACCTACAGCCATGCATCCCTAAGAATACAGTAGACCTAACAGCTCTAAGAACCCATTGACCCACCTCTTGGTGGGGCATCACTGAGAGCTAGGAAATACATTTTCTGTAGGCTAGGAACTTCAACACTCAGGAACATTTCCATATGTTGTGTCAAACTACCATATAGTAACTCATCCTGAAGCTCATAAACCTTCTGTGATCCAAAGCCCGATGGAGGTAGGAGAGCTACTTGTTGAGAATGGCCCTTAACTGTTCCCATTTCTGAGCTGTGTGAGGCTACATTTCTGTGCAGCATAAATGGAGGTCAGGTATAAAATGAAACTGGTGTTTGGACTTCATACCCCACAGGCTATACCTCATCTCCAAGGCTAATATCCATAAGAGAAGATTATTTTCTTGCTTTCTCATTTTTTAATTTATCTTGACAACTTTCTACAAGTTTTGATTTTATCCCTTTGTAGACCAAACAAAAACATTGTTTAAAAACAGTCAATAAATTTTCCATTTGTAAGTAAGATCATTGTTAACAGTTCAGCTTCCAGATACAGCTTAGTACAATATACAAGCAGATATTTATGCTATATACAGGAATATTTACAGAAATATACAAGTTAAAGGTAATACAACAACACAACTCCCCTCCCAGAAATCAGAGACCCCAAGAGGGACTCCCAACCACCCTTCCACCTTCTCCCCACCCCTGTACCTTACACCAAGGTTTACCCCACATGCGCAAGGTAAATTAGGAGGATCGGCCAGGGGGGTTAGGAGAAAAGTGGTTAGTGAAAATTAATCGGCAGAGGAACCAGAGCCAGAAGCTGCTGGTCCGCCCCAGATGCTGTTTTTCCAGCAAGAGACAGAGACTGACTTATCTATATTTTGGTTATTTTTCCCAAAACAATTTTCAGCAAGCCTATGAGTGAAGTAGACATCATGATGTTTTCCTTTCACAGCCTATAGTGTAATTTTCTCTATTAAAATATTCTAATTAGCCTCAAACCACAACACCCTCACATTTTTAAGTCCTTAACACTGGTGTACTTGAAGTTGCAACTGAAGAAATCCACAATAAACAAATCCCCAAATCAAAACCTAGGCTGCATGTAAATATTTTAGCTTTAACTAATATAATGGAAAAGATAGTAACGACGATAGAAATAGACATATGCAGTCAGCCAGAGACCGTAGCCCAAACACTGTTTTCGAATGAGTTCAGTTTAACAATATGTAACGAAATTCTGCCACCTACCGGTTTTTCTATCTGAAATTGCTCAGAGTCTGGATGATTATAAATGTACTCAAAAGAAAACAGAGTGTGCCTCAAGTATTGACATATTCCATCAAGATGATCACTAAAAAGAAAAGGTACACAAAATTGTTTTCAACATGTGAACATATTTTGGTCTACTGCAACAAACTGAAAAATCAATTTTCACTGGAAATTTCGTGGGGTGGGGGGAATCAGTTTGACTGCATAAAAATGTTAGGTCTGAAAAAATACCACTTTTTTCCCTGCTCTTAAAATTTTATGATTCAATTACCAAGTTTCTTACTCATTTTAATCATACAACTCTCTTATTTCACTCTTCCCTAGGCTTTATCCCTGACTTCTAGTAATATCTGCTTTATTTTTCAGTTTACAAGATATGTTGCATTTTCTTTATCAGAATTTCCTCTGCAAAATGTAGGACAGCTCACACTAACATTTTCTTAGCCCATGATCTGGAGCAGCACTTTTAAATAAAGAGTGTCTTCTCTATTTAGACTTATCTGGATTTTCATTCAAGATTCAGAAAGGCCACCTGATACTCACTCACATGAAGTGCTTCAGAGGTGCCTAGAGTTGCTGAGATACTTCAAAGGCTTGTAAGAGGTGCTGAACTTAGAAGTTTAAACAAGAAAATACCAGGGGACTGAGTTCAAATTGTGCTTACAGATGACAGTAGAAGGAAAGCGGTGAAGGTTAGTGCTAACCTCAGACAGGGTCACTGATCCATTCTGAAGCAGTTCTTCCTAACTATGCTCTCGATCACTTTGCATTCTTATTTCCTCAACATTAGAAGCTTTTACATTAGTCTGTGAAATAGTATGGAGTATTCTTTGCAGTATATGATAATATTTTTGCTAATGCAAACCAGCAAAGATGGCTTTGGTCCATAGTAGTTTCAACTCCTTTAATAATTTCTTATAGACAAACAGAACTTGTGGGTTGAAGGTCTGAGCTTTAAGCTTATTGTAACTGGAGAATGTTCTCTGAAATCATAGATATGCTGCAGCAATACTATTTTAAGATGCCAAACATTAAGTTCCAAGAACTGTAGGCATCAGTTCTGAATTTGGTGGAATTATGCTGACAGAGAGACCCTCCGAGGCCTCCCTAACCTATGATTCCTCTTTCATATGAAAAATAGATGGCACTAACCATCTTTCTGGCAGTGATTTTACTCCAGAGCCCATGTAAGCCTACCTGTCTTTGCAAGAGGAGAGAGTAAGAGATTTAGCAGGACATACTGGGTGAAATCTTGCACAACACGCTTTTTGCAAGCTCACCAGAGACTGTGTTCTGCATAAACAGCAAACATTGCCCTGTGATTTCATTTTGTGCAGGGAATATGCTGAATAGAGAGGAAAGAAGTGGATTCCTCAATATGCTGCAGCTGCATGCATTGTAATGGTATACTAGAGTGAGGTTGTTATGAAGGGGCAATTAATTAATGTGAGATTATATGTTTCCAAATTAATATTGTTTATTAATTTTTATATTCAGAACTCTTGCTATCCCAACCACTATTTTTTAATAATAATTAGGTTCTTCTGCGACATTCATGGAAATGTTCTACAGATAATAATACATGATCTAGAAATAACTAGCAAAAATATATAACATTAATTGAACTCAATTGGACTGGAAGAGAAGGATCCTGCAGTCAATATACCTCTTGCAGTCAGTACACCACTTGCCCACTAGATGGACTCAGGAAGCTCCCTTCTACTTATGGTAGAAAGCAATGGTGAATTACAAGAGGCTTTAAGCATTTACTCACAAAGTACTATTTCCCAACTCGTGGGGTTAGCTACAGCTTCAGACAGTACCCAAATGCTTTCAGGGAATTCTGTCACTGTCTTGTCAGTCACTGAGACTTCTGATTCTTCCCAGGTTTCAGGGTGCTGGGGAAAGGAGGTAGACAATCTCTGATCTGGTCCCAGCTCTTCTGGATGATCTGTGTATCCAGGACTTCCCGTCCTGGTAGAAGACTTTCAGGTGCAGGCAGGATGTCTTGCCATGTGCAGTCTCAGCACAATGTCACACTGGCTATGCAGGCCAATTGCGTGGAGGCATTTAGAGCCTGTTCCTGGTAAACTTGAGGCAGGCAGTTTCCAGGCAGTTCAGGATACAATAAGGCAGTGAGCAATGGTAGCAGGCAGTAGTGAGAAAACATGAATACAATGACAGAGCATGTTGTTATCTGCTCTTCTCCTTTCATCCATACAACCTAAGACTAATGAGCCTTTGGACACAGAATAGCCAATTAGAAAGGCAGTTAGCCAAACTTGACCATATTAGGTGAAACCATATGTTTGCTTTACCCTTTTTAGGGCAGGACACAGGCCTTGCACAAGGTAGGCACAAGCTGAGCGTGGGTACCTTGTTTACCACAGGATCCAAACAAGTCTGGGCAAACCAGAGTCCTTAGACTCAGTGGCTCCAGGTTCTTTGTCCTCTTTCCCACAGTTACTTCTCCCCAGAACAGAAGGAGGGAGAGCAGAAAAACATGTCTGGGCAATCCAGGACATGTATAAGCCTATTTTGGCTTGTTTAACCCTTTCATGACACTATCAAGGATCCCTTCTCACACATCCTTGTTATACTGCAGATCCTGAAGGACTTAAGCTGAGATGTTCTAAGACAGGTTACACATGGCCTAACACTCGACTCTCAGAGAACACAGCCTGAAAAATATGATTGCTCTCATCATATATCTCTTGTCTTCTCTCAACAGGGAGCTTGGCACAGAATTCAGCAGCAGGAAAAGCAAACATAAGTTCACCATAAGTGGATAGAAAATGTGTGGGCAGAAAACATTTAAGGATTCTCAACAAAAGCTAATGCTGAAATCCAGGGTCCCAAATTCCATTCCTTTGAGGCTACACCTATAATTTCTGGCTTAATCCCCAAAACAGGGCTAACCACTGGGAAACAAATTATTCTACTGAATTCAAATATAGACATCAAAGCATAACTCAGACTGAAAGTCGCCATGGGAAGGCAAATACAGTTTCACCAGATATCCATCTCAAGTGGATGTCCTCTACAAGGGAAGGATTAACTCCTTTATTGTCCTCTGTTGACTAAACAATGCTAGACAGCAACTGCTCTATGGAACTTAGCTCTGAAGATGATTTGTAAATATGACCAGGACCAGTGTTATGTCATAGAAGTTCAGGCATCTGGGGTGCACTATACTCACAACAAGCAGATCTTAATATGACATCCCTTAGTACTCTATCACATAAAAAGCCTTGAATATGCCATTTAAATTTTATAGTTTTATGAAGCCAAAAGATTTGTGTAAGGTACTTTCAGGACACTGTGATGGTTTGGGAGTTTCCCGCCCCCACACACTTTGTAAAATCATAGAATCATAGAATGGTAAGGTTGGAAGGGACCTCAAGGATCATCTAGTTCCAACCCCCTGCCATAGGCAGGGACACCTCCCACTAGTACAGGTTACTCAAGGCCTCATCCAATCTGGCCTTGAACACATCCAGGGAGGGAGCAACCACAACCTCCCTGGGCAACCTGTTCCAGTGCCTCATCACCCTTACTGTAAAGAACTTCCTCCTAACATCCAGTCTAAATCTCCCCTCTGCCAGTTTAAACCCATTGCCCCTTGTCCTGTCATTGCAAGACCTTGTAAATAATCCTTCCCCAGCCTTCCTGTAGGTCCCCTTCAGATACTGGAAGGCTACTATCAGGTCCCCTCAAAGCCTTCTCTTCTCCAGGCTGAAGAGCCCCAACTCCCTCAGCCTGTCCTCATAGGAGAGCTGCTCCAGCCCTCTGATCATCTTTGTGGCCCTCCTCTGGACCCGCTCCAACACTTCCATGTCCTTCCTGTGCTGAGGGTTCCAGAACTGCACACAGTACTCCAGGTGGGGTCTGACGAGAGCAGAGTAAAGGGGCAGAATCCCCTCCCTTGCCCTGCTGGCCACGCTTCTCTTGATGCAGCCTAGGACTCGGTTGGCTGTCTGGGCTGCATGTGCACACTGCAGGCTCATGTTGAGCTTTTCATCAACCCAGACTCCAAGGTCCTTTTCCTCAGGGCTGCTCTCCAGCCATTCACCACCCAGCCTGTATTTGTGCTTGGGATTGTGCCTACCCAGGTGCAGGACCTTACACTTGGCCTTATTGAATTTCATCAGGTTGGCCTGGGCCCAACTCTCCAGCCTGTCCAGGTCCCTCTGGATGGCATCCCTGCCCTCTAGCAAGTCGACTGTGCCACACAACTTGGTGTCATCTGCAAACTTGCTGAGGGTGTACTCCATTCCTCTGTCCATGTCACTGACAAAGATGTTAAAAATGACCCAGACTAGAACTCAACTGGCTGGAAGTCAAGGACTGAAGTTCTATTTACAACTTTTCACAATGTACAAGCGGATATATATACTATATATAGGAATATTTACAGAAATATACAAGTTAAAGGTAATACAGAAACACAACTCCCCTCCCAGAAATCAGAGACCCCAGGAGGGTCTCCCAACCACCCTTCCACCTTCTCCCCACCCCTGTACCTTACCCCAAGGTTTGCCTTATGTGCAAGGTGAATTAGGAGGATCGGTCAGGGGGGTTAGAAGAAAAGTGGTTAGTGAAGATTAATCGGCAGAGGAGCCAGAACCAGAAGCTGCTAGACCTATTCCAATTAGCCTCAAACCAGTACAGACACCTAGCCTGTTTCTGCATGTTTTATTTTATTTTCCTGTCAGGTCTTCAAAACGTAACTTCAATACATTGTCATTTTCTCCTTCTCTGACTTACCCTTAGAAAGAAAACATGAAAGGTTATACATTTGAGTAGTGAAGAAAACAAGCCTGTATTAACTCAAACCAGTGGAAAGGACTACTACTACTACTACTACTACATTCATATTCTTGTCACACAAAGAACAGAGATGTAAGATGACATCTATTTAGCCCCCTTCACTAGTCCAAGGAAAGTCAAGATATTACTAATATGCTGAGTGCCCTCAGCTAACACTGCCAGCTTCTGGGAACATTCAGGAAACCTGTAGATGGGTCTTGATCAGTTATGATTTTCGTAACTGTTTAGACAATGGGAAGAGGAAGTTACAACTATGTGACACAGAGATTGCAAAGTGTAATTTATGATTGCTGGTTTGGGTGTGGTTTATGCTGTTCCAATCAGATAGTCTGCAGAACAGCTTTCTGGAATGGAGTAACGAATGGCAGCAGCAACCAACAAATCTGTCATCTGTGTTACTTTAATGTGTCGTGTGTGATATTAAGGAATAGGGTTATGGGGTTAGGGTTAGGGTTAGCCATTAGGGTGAAATATTTGGATTAGGGTTAGGGTTATGGTTAAGGTTAGGGGGTTAGGGTTAGCTACTAGGGTTAACAGCAAGGCTTACAAGGTTAGGGTTAGGGTTAGCCATTGGAGTTAGCAACTAGGGTTAGCATTAGGGTTAGCATTAGGGGGTTAGGGTTATTGTCATTGTTATTGTCAGTGTTAGGGGGTTAGATTTTGGGTAGGGGGTTAGTGTTAGGGGGTTAGGGTTAGGGTTAACCTTCAGGGTTAGGGTTAGACTTTAGGGTTAGGGTTACGGGGTTAGGGTCAGGGTTAGCCATTAGGGTTAGCCATTTGGATTAGGTTTAGGGTTATGGTTAAAGTTAGGGGGTTAGGGTTAGGGTGAGCCACTAGGGTTAGCCATTAGAGTTAGGAGGATAGGGTTAGGGTTAACCATTAGAGTTAGGAAGATAGGGTTAGGGTTAACCATTAGAGTTAGCCATTAGGGTTAGGGTTAGCATTAGGGGCTTAGGGTTATTGTCAGTGTTATTGTTAGTGTTAGGGGGTTAGACTTTGGGTAGGGGGTTAGTGTTAGGGAGTTAGGGTTACAGTTATACATTTGGGTTAGTGTTAGGGCGTTAGGGTTAGACATGTGGGTTAGTCATTAGGGTTAGGGTTAGGGTTATGGGATTAGGGTTAGGTTTAGCCATTAGGGTAAGAGATTTGGATTAGTGTTAGGGTTACGGTTAAGGTTAGGGGGTTAGGGTTAGGGTTAGCCATTAGGGTTAGCCGTTTTGTATATGGGGTTAGGGTTAGGGGCTTAGGGTTAGCCATGAGGGTTAGTCATTAGGGTTAGGGTTACGGGGTTAGGGTTAGGTTTAGCCATTAGAATTAGCTATTTGGATTAGTGTTATGGTTACGGTTAAGGTTAGGGTGTTAGGGTTAGGTTTAACCATTAGGTTAGCAGTTAGGGTTAGGGGGATAGGGTTAGGGTTAACCATTAGAGTTAGCTATTAGGGTTAGAGTTAGGGTTAGCTTTAGGGGGTTAGGGTTATTGTCAGTGATATTGTTAGTGTTAGGGAGTTAGACTTTGGGTAGGGGGTTAGTGTTAGGGGTTAGGGTTAGGGTTAGACATTAGGGTTAGTGTTAGGGTTGGGGGGTTAGGGTAAGCCATTAGGATTAGTCATTAGGGTTAGGGTTAGGGTTAGCCATTAGGGTTAGCTATTTGGATTAGTGTTAGGCTTACGGTTAAGGTTAGGGGGTTAGGGTTGGGGTTAGCCATTAGGGTTAGCCGTTAGGTATAGGGGGTTAGGGTTAGGGGATCAGGGTTAGCCATGAGTATTAGTCATTAGGGTTAGGGTTAGGGTTACAGGGTTAGTGTTAGGTTTAGCAATTAGGGTTAGCTATTTGGATTAGTGTTAGGGTTACGGGTAAAATTACAGGGTTAGGATTAGGGTTAGCCATTAGGGTTAACCGTTAGGTATAAGGGGTTAGGGTTAGGGGATTAGGGTTAGTCATGAGGGTTAGTCACTAGATTTAGGGTTAGCTTTAGGGTTACGGGATTAGGGTTAGGTTTAGCCTTTAGGGTTAGCTATTTGGATTAGTGTTCGGGTTACGGTTAAGGTTAGAGGGTTAGAGTTAGACTTAGCCATTGCGGTTAGACATTATGTTTAGGGTTAGCCATTAGAGTTAGTTATTAGGGTTAGCATTAGGGGGTTAGGGTTATTTTCAGTGTTATTGTTAGTGTTAGGGGGTTAGAGTTTGGGTAGGGGGTTAGTGTTAGGGACTTAGGTTTAGAGTTAGACTTTACGGTCAGGGTAAGGGTTAGCCATGAGGATTAGTGATTATGGTTAGGGTTAGGGTTACGGGGTTAGGGTTAGGTTTGGCCATTAGTGTTAGCTATTTGGATTAGTGTTAGGGTTATGGTTAAGGTTAGGCTGTTAGGGTTAGCCTTAACCATTAGGGTTAACCATTAGTTATAGAGGGTTAGAGTTAGCCATGAGGGTTATTCATTAGGGTTAGCGTTAGGGTTAGGGTTATGGGATTAGGGTTAGGTTTAGCCATTAGGGTTAGCCCTTTGGATTAGTGTTAGGGTAACGGTTAAGATTAGGGGATTAGGGTTAGGTTTAGCCATTAGATTAGCCGTAACTGTTGGGGGGTTAGGGTTATTGTCAGTGTTATTGTTAGTGGTAGGGGGTTAGACTTTGGGTAGGGGGTTAGTGTTAGGGGGTTAGGGCTAGGGTTAACCATTAGTGTTAGCTATTTGGATTAGTGTTAGTGTTACGGTTAAGGTTAGGGGGTTAGGGTTAGTGTTAACCATTAGGTTTAGCTGTTAGGTATAGGGGGTTAGGGTTAGGGGATTAGGGTTAGCCATGAGGGTTAGTCATTAGGGTTAGGGTTAGGGTTCCAATCAGATAGTCTCCAGAACAGCTTTCTGGAATGGAGTAACGAATGGCAGCAGCAACCAACAAATCTGTCATCTGTGTTACTTTAATGTGTTGTGTGTGATATCAAGGAAAGTTAAAATGCAAACCAGGGATGTTAACACTGACATGAGTATTTCCTATATGACATGATTTGTAAAGTTCTGAAACATCCTTTAGAATGGCACAAATGACAAGCAGGGTAATTCAATTTGAAGGGAACATGCCAGGCAATAACTGCACTAAGATTATAGAAAGCCAAAAGAGAAAACCTCCTTTTAAATTACAGATTTAAACATAACAGTGCATATGCATGATTACATTGATTTAAGTATCTGCTTCTGGTTTTATAACCAAAATTTTCATCTTTCCTTTTCTAGAATGAATTTATTTTCTTTTTTTGAATTGATGCCATGATATGCAAGTCGAGGCAGCTCTAGCAAATACAGCATATGTTTTTCAGTATCAATATTGATAAACAAGACACTCAGGGATCTTTCTGTAGTCCTGCGACCAACTGGTAGAGTCTGATCGTCTCCATACTGCTAAATGCTTTTAGTCTCCAAGCGAGGCTGAATGGATGGAAATGGTTGTTGGAAATGGTCCATGGCCCATATCCACTACCAGCTGTGTGGGAATTGTTTGTTACATTGACCCAGAGCCAAGAGACAGGCTATTCTGGTAGTTCGAGTACAGATGATTAAGTAGTCCAAGACACTCCCTGGCACTGTTTAATTAACTACAATAGACGGTGTCTACAGAATTCCAAAATCCACAAGCAGTACCACTTTTCTGAAACTTCTTGAGACCCCTGCTATCAAGTAAAAGATGAGGAAACCCAGGGGTATGTGTTTATTTTCTACCAGTCTCCCAGTTTCGGTTTTGAGGTGGGCAGATGCATCTGCTGATATTCTCTGTCCTTCCAGTGGAAGTGTTAACCACCACTTCAGGAATCTCCCTTTTGTCACAACATGTCCCTGGCTTTTACACAGTATAGTATTCAAGAAGTGACATTGCTTGCACGTGACAAGTATTCATCATCATAAGCTTAAGTAGAAGCTGGCAATGCCTACAAAAATCACAGGAATCAGATAAAACTGACTGAAGTCTTTGCAAGTATCAACCAGAGAAAATGAAAAAGAAACATTCATACTTCTACAAATAAGATTTGTTACATAGTGACAACAGAATTGTGAGGTATTTCCTGTGAAGAGTATTCATGTGCATGAGTAGTAGCATTCCAGACAGGTTATCCATGTCAATGGATATGAGGCCTAAGATTATTTTCAGTCACTTCATAAGCAATAGGCTTATAAAAAACTACACACAAACTACCAATAGCAATATAAATGGTTTGCTGATTATGCATCTGGTTGGGGCAGGTAGCTCAGCAGAGCTTACGTGATAATTAGATTGCATTATGTGTCAATATGGTTTACATATTGTTCCAAAAGAACATATGTAGAAGAAGCTAAAAAAAGGCAACTGCTTTGTAAAAGTAAACCCAAACTTCTCAATTCATAATCTAACAACCACAGACTGGTATCAACAACATCTATTGTTTACAAAAGTTTCCAGGTCCTACTGGATCAAAAAATCTTGATCAGATGCACTTAGTTACTTCTTTTTAAAAGATGGCTGAAATAAAGGAATAAAAAGAGATTAAATAAACCAAGAAAGAAATTAACTGGATCATTTTAACTTCAGAAGAGTTTCTGCTGGAGTTTTTGAACACGTTTTCGATTAGTTTGAAAGAATTTTAAGACACATCTGATGAGAGGAGAATTGATATCATTGTCATTTGCATAGGAATTTTGTGTAGCATGTAGCTATCAGAAAATTGTTTTTTTCATCTTGGTTATATTTAGGATCTGAAGAAAGAGACATACAGCCTTTGCTGGTGTTGCAATATTTAGAAGCAACTTGCACCATCTTGGAATAAGTACTTTTTAGTATTTACTGTTACTGAGACACAAAATTCAAGCTGAGGAATGTTTGAAGGTTACTTTGCTTTTCCTGTGTACTGAATACAGGGAACTACCCTCAGCAGTAGACAGAAAGACCTGGGTTATGCTGTGAGCCCCTTAGAAACATATGCTACAGTCTTTTGCTGCTATGACACACTTAAAATAGGAGTCTTCTGACACTGAACAGTTTGCATTACTAAAGAAGGCTTTTGGAGTAACTAAAGAAAAAAAACCTGTTGCTCAGCAAAATTCCCTCAGTATTTTTCAACCAGGAACATTTTTTGTATCTGCCACATTAACTCACCAATGTCTGAAAGAAAATTCTGATGTGCTAATGTAACTAGACAACCAGAATGTTTTCTCTGATAATTTATACAGTCTCCTACACTTCAGAACCACCTCAATGTATGAAATGAGCACATGTGGCACCTGTCTTCACTCCTACCTAGAATGGCACAGCACCTATCTTGATGTAGTAACTGGAGATGAGGAAAAGGCAGAGGTGCTTAACACCTTCACCTCAATTTTCAATAATAAGACAGGTTGTCTTCAGGACAGGTGGACTCCTGAGCTGGTAGTTGGGGTCAGGGAGCAACATAGCCCACACTGTAATCCAGGAGGAAGCAGTTAGAGGCCTGCTGAGCTACTTGGATCCTCACAAGTCTATGGGACTGGATGTCCATCCTAGCGTAATGAGAGAGCTGGTAGATGAGATGGCCAAGTTGCTCTTCATCATTTATCAACAGTCCTGACTCACTGGAGAGGTCCCTGATGACTGGAAGCTGGCTAGTGTGATGCCCATCCGCAAGAGGGGCTGAGGAGGAACTAGGAAATTACAGATCTGCAGCCTGACCTCAGTGCCATGCAAGATAAGGGAGCAGATCATCCTGAGTGCAATCACAGGACACCTACAGGATGGTCAGAGGATCAGACCCAGACTACTTGAATTTAGAAGGGGCAGGTCCTGCTTGACCAACCTGATCTCCTTTTATGTCCAGGTGACCCACCTGGTGGATGTGAGGAAGGCTGTGGATGTAGTCTACCTGGACTTCAGCAAGGCCATTTACGCTGTCTGCCATAGCAAACTCCTGGCAAAGTTGTCAACCTGTGGCTTGGACAGAGGCACTCTGTGCTGGGTTAAGAACTGGATGGATGGCCAGGCTAAGTGGTGGTGAATGGTGCCACATCCGACCGGCAGACAGTCACTAGTGGTGTCCACCAGGGATCAGTGCTGGGCCCAGCCCTGTTTAATACCTTCACCGATAATCTGGATGAGGGGATTGAATCCACCGTTAGTAAATTTGCAGATGACACCAAGTTGGGAGCATGTGTTGATGCTCTGCAGAGGCACATGGACAGGCTGGATTGATGGGCACAGTCCAATGCCATGAGTTTTGACAAGTCCAACTGCTGGGTTCTGCACTTTGGCCACAACAACCCCATGCAGCACTACAGGCTGGGGACAGAGTGGTTGGAGAGCAACCAAGCAGAGAGGGACATGGGGGTACTGGTTGACAGCCAACTGAACATGAGCCAGTAATGTGCCTAGGTGGCCCAGAAGGCCAATGGCACCCTGGACTGTATCAGGAATAGTGTGACCAGCAGTGCTCTCTACAACTACCTGAGAGGAGGCTGTAGGCAGGTGGTGATTGGTCTCTTCTAGGCACCCAGTAACAGAACAAGAGGACAGAGTCTCAAACTGTGACAGGGCAGATTTCGGCTGGAAGTTCTTCACAGCAAGAGTGATCTGAAATGGGCTGCCTGGGGAGGTAATGGAGTCACCATCCCTGGAGGTGTTTAAAAGGAGACTGGATGAAGCAGCGCCATGGTTTAGTTAATTAGAAGGGATAGATGGTATGTAGGACTCAATGATCTCAAAAGTTTTTTTACAACATGGTTAATTCTGTGATTCTGTGATATGACACTGTAGTTTTGTATTCGAGAATCAAAAGAAAATTATCAAAGGTAGCTATAACATGTCATTTGAACACAATTTGGTTGCTAAATACCCCTAGCTGATTTTCTGAAACCTTGCACAGACATTTCAAACGTTGTTCGGGGTTCATCTTGTCTGTAGGTATGACTGAGATCATCCACCAGAGGGTGCCAGAAATCCACATGAGTGGTCTCAAACTGAAACAATTCTATCCGATTTAACAGAGCTGTGGCTCATATGTCCCTTAATGAGATTATATTTGGGACCTGACTGCTCAACCTGTACATTGAAGACTGCTGACTGTCTTCTTCCCGGAATTAAAAAAAAAAAAAAAAAAAAAAAAAAAAAAAAAAAAAAAGGGGGGGGCCCCCGCATATTAGACATTAAGAGCAAGAAGCAAAACTAAACATGAACTACAACTATGTACGTTTGCTCTCAAACTTTTTAGATGAAGTCCTTCTCACTGCACTTTCTATTCTGTGAAGTGGATAAACTACAGGACTTCTGTCTCCTGTAGTCTCCATTCTGCCAATGTCTGAGGAAAGATACTTCCCTTCAGTTTAGGCAGAGAAAGTATCTTCAAAGACACAGTGAAGACAGTGTTTTCCCCATCAACAGGTAGATACATTTTCTTGGTAAAGAGTGCATGAAAATTCCACAGCTTTCTGAGTTATAAGACTAGCTTATGCAGCTTCCTTGACCATACCAAGAATGCATGAAAATTCCACAGCTTTCTGAGTTATAAGACTAGCTTATGCAGCTTCCTTCACCACAGGGTACTTCTGTCCTGAACTCTGAGACTGAGAGGATGATAGTTTTACTTACCAAGAAATTCAAGTATTAAGAAGACGTTATTCCACCATTATTCATCCAACCAGAGACCCGACCACTGTTCAAATACACTGCCCAAATTGTGGTCTTCCCTCAGATTTCAAAGAATAACTAAAAAGGACACATATTATTGCAAAACTTCTTTGTTACAGCTCATCCAGCAATGTACTGGATGCCTGCACCCTTCCTGTTCCAGGTTTGCTGGATGAAGATGTTATTGTTACTAGCCCAGTATCAGCTGCAAAGCATCACTTAAAATCAGAATGCCTGCAAACCTGCCAGTCAAACTCCATGCATGATGATGCTCTGCTCAACTTGAGTCTAGATAAGCTAACTGGTAGAGACACAATAGTGAAATAGCTTCAGTTGTGACTTATTTTGATTGGGAGAAGCTAGGGAACACTTACAAGAGTTATTTTGTTCAAAAAGTAGCTGGAGTTCTGTGGTGGTTTCAGAATTCCCCCCTCCCCCATGATTCACTAGACTAACTCAGCTGTCTGGAAGTTAAGGAATGAAGCTACATTTACGGTAAGACAAAATTTACAAGCGCATGTACACAATATACACAGATATTTACAACTATATACAAGTTAAAATACAGAACTACAAAACCCTTCCCAAACAGCAGAAACTGCCCAGGAGGGCTACAAATTAACTCCTCTCTTTTTTTCCACCCCTCCTCCCTTATTTCAGAAGTCTTACATGCAGGAGTGAGATTACCAAATAAGGAGTTAGAAGGAAATGGTTAGATCGCTTTACACAGATTCAAGCAGAGACAGTTAATGCAGCAGCATTAACTTAATAAAGCAGACTTTGTTTATTTTTCTTGGTTTTATATCTCTCAGCAGAACTGATGAGTGATATAGACATCACTTTTATTTTCTTTTCACATCCAATGATCTAATTTCTCTCATAAAAATATTTCAATTAGCCTCAAACCAATACAAGTTCTGATGATCTGTACTAGTGCGAGGTGTCCCTGCCTATGGCAGGGCGTTGGAACCAGGTGATCCTTGAGGTCACTTCCAATCTTACCATTCTATAATTCTATGATTCTATGAGCAGCTGGAGATGGTTTTACAGCGAGACTTCATAGTTGCATCTAGGAAAGAACATGAGTCAAGACAACAAAGGAAAAAAAAGCCCATTTGACATATGTAATGTTAATCGGAGACTTAAAAAAAAAATAAAATTCTCTTTTTACAAAAAACAAGTCCAGAATTTGTTAGGGCTACATTTAATGGCAAGGGGGAAATCACGTAAATTTGTCTTCACTATTAAACTGTTTCAGAGTAGATAATTTCTTATTGTGTCGTTTTCTGAAGTCATATTACTGGCAGAAGAATCAGGTTTCCTCTTTATCAGGAGTGGCTAAGGAGGCATTTTGGAAGACCTAGGATCAGATACTCTGCAGAACAACTTTTTTATTTAAAAATGTCTAACAGAAGCAAAATAGACGTTTCTGGCATTTATCATGTAATTTCTTCTTTGAGTTTTCATGTGTACTTCATCCAGCACATAACATTACCCAGATACTCTTAAAATATTGTTATATATCTATCCTAATATGCCTTTCAAATACTAATAGGACAAATATTATAATAAAAAATAAACAATAAGTGAAACTACTGAGGTCTTTAATCATGTCTACTCAGTCTTGTATTTTTCTGCTATTTTAGAGGAATTGTTTGGATTATATCATTACTTGGATATATGGAATAAAAACAACTGAAATTTGTCTTCAGACTTTGAAAGTTATGCTTTCCACCTTGCTAAGCATTTCTAAAAAGGAAATTAACAATAGACATACAATATGTTGGGCTTTTCAGAAATATTGTAACGTATTGTAGAAATGCCCTGCAAGCACAAAATCATGGAATCATTTTTGTTGGAAGAGACCTTTCAGATCGTAAAGTCTAACTGTTGTCATTTCCAGGTCACCACTAAACCATGTCCCTCAGCACCACATCCACACATCTTTTAAATACCTTGAGGGATGGTGAGTCCACCATTTCCCTGAGCAACCTGTTCCAGTGCTTGACAATACTTTCCATGAAGAAATTTTTCCTATTATCCAACCTAAACCTCCCCTGGTGCAACTTTAGGCTCTTGATCTCATACTGTCTGATTATAAGAAGCATGGGACTCCTCTTACTCCTAGTGTACAGGGTGTACTTGACCCTCAGGATTTTTAATGGATGTCCCTGACTCTTCTTCAAGGCAGGCAGAGCCTGACTCCAACAGTGGATCTCATTTTCAGTTTCCCTTATGCTCCTAAGTCTTTCAACCTCATCTTGCAATTTTTCAACCTCGCCTTGTAGCTGTGCTGCCCATCTGAGCAGACAATGCACCTGCTCACACCTTGCACAGTCCCTTGCTATTAGGGGCATTCCCTGCAACCTACAATTTTCATTTCCTCTCTTAGTAAACACTTCCTTTGCTTGTTTGTTTTCTTATACTCCTCCCTGGCTTTCACTGGTATTCAAAATGCCTTTCATAGTATGGACATTACTTTTCAGTGTTCTTTCCTCAGTGATTCATTGCATCTGCTAACTTGTTCAGTTTGTGCTCTTCTTATGCTAACATATGGCTGCCATTTCTGGAGTACAAAATCATATTGGCTGTAGTTCCTGCCCATTTCCTTTCAGTTTGAGTCCAATCTCACTGTCCTCTTCTTCTGAAGATGTGCAGATGTGACCAGTCCAATATTCTGTACCATCATTCAGCCAAATACATGGGGGTTTTTGTATGATTTTGTGATGGAAGAGAGTGTTCAAGGAACAGGGATAATCATCTGGGATGAGCTTCCCAGTCCCTGCTTGTTCTGTTCAGTGATTAGGATATCCAGCTTTAACTACAAATCCTTACATTGTAAAAGACAACTAATGTTTTAGAACCTATCAAAAAACACTTCAAAGGCAACAAAAAGGTTATTATTTCTTTTGTCACTATGAGATTTTTTCCAGCTTCAGTAATCTAATTAGCTTTCTGTCAGATATGGATTAGTTTGTTTCTTATCAACAAGTGTCTTTGCCCTCCTGATGAACTGCACTGCCTTCAATAATTCACTGTTTTTTTAATAGAATATGCTTCTCTTGTATGATATTTCTCGTATTTCCATCTCTGAATGTACATCTCTTGGCTATAAGGGTTTCCAGTTTATGCATAACTGTTGTTAGGTTCCTAAGGCTTATCATATCTGCCATACATAAAGTGTTAGCTTCCTGATCACTTGACTGTGCCAAATACACAGATACGCAAAGACATTTTCAATAAAAAACCTTAGGGAGCTAGAAGTGTTTTATTCAGATTGTTCAGTACTGAGCAGTATCTTGATTCCTTCTTTGTAAAAGTGGTGGTTTTTCTTATCACTTTTTCTAAAACACTCCAAGGCAAATAAGTTTCATAAATTCATCACAACCTACAGTATGCCATTTTTGAGCAAAATGTTTTTACCTTTTGAGCAAATGTTTGAAACATTTGAAGGGAGGAAAGAATGAAAACAGGGACATTCTTTTTAGAAATCTCTCTAGAGAGGGGCAATGGTTCTTTTATGGAGTGTATTTTTCTAGTTTCTAATCTGCTCCTGATCTGATTAGGGATTCTACTTCCTTGTGAAATAAGTAGAAATAGAAAAAATATGTCCTTCCACAGTTTTTTGTTTACTCTAGTGTTTTAAGACAACACAGCTGCATGTAGCCCTTTCATAAAGCTAGATGGAAGGCTGCAGAACATTGGAATCAAAAGAGGTAGCATAAAAACTGTTCTTTTGCTTTTAACTGACATTTTTCTTCTCCTAAATTCTGCTTATGTAGGGTTTTTTTTTTCCATTCAGCATTGTGATGGAAGGACCAAATGGTCCACAATAAGTCCAAAATAAGTCCTGCATAAGCCAAATACATCCCAGCATGTCCAGGCATAATCCCACAATCCCTCTCCCCCTTCCAGAATTCAAGGAAATGCACGGAAGAGACAAAAGGGCATGTCTGGACATGTTTTGCTTGTGTCTACATCTTATGGTAAACAAGATACACGTAACTGATGGATGCTCGCCTTGTGGAAGGCTCATGTTTTCGCCTAAATTCGGGCAAATGACATTCTCTTGCTTAATGTTTCTCTTTTACTGTGTTGCAAATAATCAAATGAATGTTTGAGCAATTAATGAAAACAACACAGTTTGTAAACAACATGCCTTGTTACTTTGTGCCTTGTTACTCTGTGCCTTGTCTACCCAGAATTCTGTCATGCCTAGGTTTACCCAGGAGAAGAACAAGTGCCTGGTACATCACCCGTAGGCAAAGAAAGTCTTTGCTGAAAGCTGCCAGGACTCATGGCCAGCCTTAACAGGTTGAAAGGAACTGCTAACTGAGTTCAAGCTTCTTGGTTTTGCCAAGAACCCCACGAACAAGCAACAGCCACCTAGACCGTGCAGAAAGGGGTAAGCAGCATCTCAGTCCCTGGTAAGCTGCATTAGTGCAACCTGCAGTTACAATCTGAGAGCCCTGGGGCAGCGGAGAGAGGGAGCAGTGCCCGGTGAATGATGAGAAACTCACCAGGAGCCAGCACATGGCTCACTGACACTTTGCTTTGTGTTTAAACCCAGTACAACATGTCCTGCATTCTGGGTTATAAGCACAACCCCAGAAAGACTCTGGAGGCCCTAGATCTAAGCAAGTAACTTTTCTCTTTCTGTATAAAGTTCTCTGCTTAACTCTGTACCTTGTGTGGCTGCCCTCGTTTGGCAGCAAGAACCCTGTCGAGTCTTCCCACAAGAAAGCTTGTTTTTGTGTTTGTTTTTGTTTTCTTTTTTTCCCATCTGTCATATTATTCATAATTTATGATGATTTGTGAGTTTAATTAGAGACCTTTGGAATAACCCATCAGGCAAATATTTAATAAACCATGTGTAAAATCCATCAGTATTTCTTATTCTGAGATCATAGTCCTTCTGCTGTTTCTAGTCCTTGTAATTACTTTGACAGTGAGACTCCATTTAACAAAATAAATTAAATGATGACACTCTACTGAATATACCAAGAGTCACAGACTGAGTGAAAAAAAAAAAAGAATGTTATGCAACTGGGATTATTACAGTACAAATACTCATATTACAGACTTTATTCTCTACTGTGAAAAGAGACACCAACTTGGCAAATACATAGGTTTAAAACTCTGAAGGATACAATGATGTTGTTCTTTCCACAATTCCAACCTTGACATTCAAGCGTGGATATTGCATTCAAACACTGTAGATGAAGACATTCGAAACAAGGCTTCTCTTTAGAAGCATTAGGTTATAAACCATTTGTTTGCATTGCAAAACATTGATTGCATTTAAAATTACTCATCTATTAAAATATGATCTAAACTGATTCAAAAACAATGTTGATAAGTTATATTAAATTCTGTATTTGTGAACAGTGGACAAGGGCTTAGAAAAGAGCATCTTATCTTCACTAGTAAAAATGGACAGTTCTCTGAGTTCCACTACAAATCGATTGTTTTTCAGAGGCAGATAATTTAAAAACACATTTAAATGTATTATATGTAAATGTATTACATTTACTTTACATTAAAAAATATGTAAAGTACTGATTTTCTTTTTAATCTCACATCAGTACTCCAATAGAAACTATATGAACAGCTGCAGACACCAACATACCTTCCCAATTTCTCACA
Organism: Eubucco bourcierii; assembly: GCA_013396675.1. Taxonomy (NCBI): domain Eukaryota; kingdom Metazoa; phylum Chordata; class Aves; order Piciformes; family Ramphastidae; genus Eubucco; species Eubucco bourcierii. The sequence goes on along the minus strand of VWZE01017716.1, from coordinate 25,933 downwards.
CTGAAATTCAGCATTCTTTCCAAAGAGCTTCCGGTTTTAGAAAATGAGTCCTGAACTTTCAACAGAAAAGGCTTAATTTTTATTTTTATTTAATTATCTGCTACATTTGACTATACAGAAGATTCAACAGTGCACACTATGATTATAACCTCTCAGTCTCACCCAAAACTGATAAAGGAATGTTTACTGATATATCAGAGTCCTGATATGTTATTTTAAGATATTCCAATGCCTTTAATCTCTCCATATATATACAAAATTATCTAAGAGGTTGTTCTAGAGGTCATTGAACACACAAGTTATGATGACAAATCAGATACTTTAAATCTTTCTTTAAATGCAGATTTATTGCCCAAACATATTTTTCTACAGCAGTATTGTCCTTTTCCAGTTGGCTTAGACTGATTCAGGAATAATTCAAATATGGAGATGAAGGAAAGGATAGAAAATGGAAAATAAACCTTTTATAATTTTGCAAATAAATTGCATATTACATTGTATTTCCTTCTGTATCTTAATTTACTCATTACTTTAGTAGGATAGTTGTGCTGGTTTTGAGGTTAATTGGAATATTTTAATGGAGAAAATGATACTATAGGAGTGAAAAAGAAACAATGGTGATGTCTACTTCACTCATAGGTTTGCTGAGATGTGTAAGAAAAGAATACAAAACAAAGATAAGACTCTCAGGCACAGACACTCTCGGGCTGTTTAGTTTCTTGCCTTCTCCTCTCTGCCAAGTAACCTCTAACCATTTTCCTTCTAACCCCCCTGACCGATCATCCAAGCTCACCTTGCGCACAAGGTAAACTTTGGGGTAAAGTAGAGGGGTGGGGAGAAGGTGGAAGGGTGGTTGGGAGCCCCTCCTGGGGTCTCTGATTTCTGGGAGGGGAGTTGTGTTTCTGTATTACCTTTAACTTGTATGTTTCTGTAAATATTCCTGTATATAACATACATATCTGCTTGTATATTGTGCAAAGCTGTAAATGCAGCTTCATCTCTTAACTTCCTACCTGCTGCATCTAGTCTGGGTGATTTTACAAAGTGTGTGGGGGCGGAGAACTCCCAAACCATGACAATAGTTTTTCTGAATAAGGTGTTCTTTACTGTACATGAGTAAATGTACAATGAATTAAAAAACCTAAACAGTGTGTCGTCATGTAAGCGTACTTTCAGAACAGTTTTATCCTATAAATATTTTCAGCTTTACAACCTTAAAACTGAATTCTCTGGAAATTTCTATCAATTATATCTATCTTTCTCTCTGTTATGAATGGGTTATTAAAGACAAAGTATGAAATATTAATCAAATTATTAATATTTTTATTAACACAAAAGTTTTTATTAACAGAATTTTTTTAAAACTTTATGCTTATTTGTTGAAATTGATTACGGAATATGTACAGTGCATAGAGCAGTGCCAAACAATTTCGAACAATTTAGCAAAACTACCAAATACAAACAGTAAACTTTTGGAGATTCTTGCAGTGCACTATGCCTCTTGCCCTCTAGGGGGCTTCGAAAGCCTCCTTTCGTCTAAGGTACAAAGCAAACAGAACCAAAGCAAAGAGCTTTAAATGCAAAGAGACTTTTTAGAATATTTACTCAAAAAATAGCATCTCCAGATTTCTGGGGCTGCATTATAGTTCCAGACAGTACCCAACACACTTGAAGGGATTGCTACTGTTGGTATGATAACCATTGGAAGCTTTTGGAGTTTCCCCAGGACACTGGTAGGGTACTGGAGCTTGCACGTTCTCTGACCTGATCTTGGCTCCAGTGTATTGCAGCTAAGCAATAACCTGTCTTCTCTCACCACACAGGCTGCAACGAGGTCTCTATAAGTGGACTCTCCAGTCAGGAGCAGCTTATTGCTTTCAGTGGCTGTAACTGTTATAATAGCAGTAATACAGATTGCCCGGGGCTAATAGGCCTTCCCAGTAAACTTCTGCATTGCCTGGGATGTCATTACCTACCAGCAGGGTTGCTCTAAGGTTGGCTGGATTTTGAGCAGCTTTTGGCAATGACTCTTGCCTATGGTGTGAAGGCACTTTTGCCTTTCCCTGGTAAATTGAGGCATGGCAAAGTTTCCAGGTAGACAAACTTGAAACTTCAAAGTCTGTTGTTAAGCAGCAAGGCTGGTTTGAAGTGACAAGTCTTCCTGGTCCCCAAGACAAAGCAAGGCTTGGCTAGGCAAAGAAATGTGAAGCATGGCAAGGCAAATTGAGGCAAGACAAGTTGATTACAACTTACGGTTATATTTATTAATTGACTGAGCCTTATTTGTTCCATTGAGCAATGGAAATCAACCAATCAGAACAGCACTTTGCCAAAACTAACCATATTAGTTGGATCCAAGTGCTTGCTTTAACCCAAATGTGGGAAAACACAGGCCATGCATGAACCAAGTGTATGTACCATGTTTATCACAGGAGCAGATTCAGTGGCTACAGGTGTTTTGTCCTTTTCCTGCCTTGCTCCCCACTCCAGAAGGGGTAGGGGGAGTGGGGAATCATGCCTGGACAAGCCAGGACACATATTAGGCCTTTTTTTTGCCTTCGATGACACTCTCTTAATTAATTTTTTAAAAAAATTATTTTTTATTTCTATAAAATAGTAAAAAAATACAAACCAACAAACCCAAGAATCTCTAAACCCAAATATATTTTACATATAAATAAAATTAAAATCTAGATCCAAAACTTTCTGAAATATATTGAATTATTTTAAATTATCATCTTGGGCTGTGGAATGGACAGTGCAAAAGTCTACAATGGAGCGTGTGAAAACTGCCTAAAGCAGAACTAAAATAGATCACCATTCTAACTTCTTTTAAAAATCAAACATCTTAATAAAAGTTGATCTTTCCTAGCTTATGATTCACTTATTGAACATATGGGCACTGTAGAATCAGTATTTTTGATAGTACAGATAAGCAACACATTGTACAAGAGTGAGTTAGTTACCTTCAGTCAAGATCCACTTCAAACCTAAATAGCCAGTAGAGGTTGCTCCAAGCTGTTTCAAAACACAAGGAACGATCAGTTTCACTAAGGATTTAAAAAACAGATGTGAGCTTCTAACCAAATATATTAAGGTAAGTATGACTTAGTTTGGTCAGACAGGAACCAGAAAAAAAAAAAAAAAAGCAAAAACCTGTTGAATTGTTCAGCATATAGACATAAATGTACATAAAATATAGGAGTTAGATCTCTGTAAACAGATCCTCAAACAGATCACTGTAGTGGTTTTTACTCTGACCAGTAGTCATTCTCCTGCTGTTCTTGAAGGATCATCCAAATCATGTCAGAAGCAAAATCATGGAAGAGGTATATTGAAGTGCTAAATTGGTATGTTTTTCAACTTGTCAATTAGTAATGATTTTTCATGAATAGCAATAAACACTCCCCACCACCATCTCAGACAGTGAGGACTAGAAGTGCCTTTTCCATGTAGGCTTTTTTTTGCTTTATATTCTACAGATGTATCATTAAAGAAGCCTTAACAGTAGCTACAAACTTTGGGACTCATTCTTAGAGCTGCAAGATCTGTCATTTCTGACATATTACTTTCTCCACACATCTCTTGTCTGAATTCTTAGGTGTTTTTCAATGACAGTGTGAATGAATGGTAGCATGTCATATGTTGCTATACAGAGAAAGAGCTGGTTTCCATGAACAAGTAAATATTTGCTTTAGCTAAGAATGTGAAAGGATCCAGTGGAGCAATTCCTGCTCCTTGAATTAAGTAGTATGTGCCAGATGAGAGAATTAGGAACTTAGCAGGAAATCCCAAATGTAAATTCTATCATCAAGTTGCACGAGATGCTAATTATATAGCTACTTCTGTATAAAAGCTAAATGTGTAAACACCAAGATAAGTGGTCTAGGAGGTCTGCTTTTAAGTGATAAAACAGATATTTCAGCAACTTGATAGAAAGTGGACAATTAATAGTAATATCAGAGTGTAAATAACAAGGCAAGAGCAACATAGGTTTGCCTGGAAGAAGAATAATGTTATACTTAAACATGTCTTGAAGTCATTAAAAAATAAACCTTGTCATTAGGCAATATATATCCGTATCTACCTAAGTAGGGAAAATAATGTGCAGAAAAGATATCAGGTGCATGAATGTGATGGCAGGAGTGAAAGGGAATCGGTGGCAGCAGAAAGCTTCAGAGATCCTAAAGGTAGAATAGCTGGATTTTATGACAGAGTATGACATATTTTGATATAATGCACTTGAGCTTTTGGAAGCACTTTTGACATGATCATTCAAAAGAATCATACTCTGAATGAATTCCAAAGACCTGACTGTGTTACCTTGGACTTATTTCACAGGTGTTCCTGAATGGATAAGAAGAGGTAAGAAAACAGATGAAAGTAGAAAAAGTCTTGTTCTAGCCTGGAAAGTATATTTTGTACTTGTAATTCATATCAGAATTGTAGATAAATCTGATTTTAGATTTATAATTAATGAAAAGGAGCTAAAAGTGTATTCAATGTAACTGTCAACACCTGGATGAGGGAACAGAGTGCACTGTCAGCAAGTTTACTGATGTCACAAGAGTGAGAGGAGTGGCTGACACACCTTAGGTTTGTGCTGCCATTCATAGAGACTTAGGTTGGAGAGTTGGGCAGGGAGAAATTGACTGAAATTCAACCAGGGCAAGTGTTCTGGGAAAGAAAAACCCATGTACCAGTATAGGATGGGAATTGATCTGTTGGAGAGAAGTGCAGATGTTGGGGGTCCTCGTGGGTGGAAAGATGGCGAAAAAGACCAATGGTATCCTAGGGTGTATTAGAAGGGGTGTGGTTAGTAGATCAAAAGAGGTTCTCCTTCCACTCTTCTCTGCCCTGGTGAGGCTACATCTGGAATACGGTGTCCACCTCTGGGCTGCTTAGTTCAAGAAGGACAAGAAACTGCTTGAGAGAGTCCAGTACAGAGACACAAACATGATTAAAGGAGTGGATCTTCTCCCTTATACAAAAAGGCTGAGAAAGCTGGAGCTCTTTAGTTTGGAGAAGAGGAGATGTGAGGGGGACCTCATTAATGCTTATAAATACGTGAATGATGAGCATCAAGAGGATGGAACTAGGTTCTTCTCAGTGATGGCCAGTGATATGACAAAGGGCAAAGGGTGCAAGATGAAGCACAGGAAGTTCTACATGAACATGAAGAAAAATTCTTTCACTGTGAGGGTGACAAACAGTTGCACCGATGCACCACACATCCTCTATCCTTAGACAGAACAACTATAAACCTTCACCTTTAAGCTCTTTTTTAGACAATCATGATTCTCAGTAAGGAAAAGCCCTTCTAGGTTGGAAATTTTCTGACAGTTGCATATTTCAATGGTTCAGATTTACCAAGTTTGTACTTTACTATTCCCAAACTGATTCCTGTATGAACCAGAGCATGTGTAAAATTAGAGAGGTGGAAAGAAACTGAATATACTGATAAAATTACATACCTACTACAAGCAAAATAATGTTATATCTAAATCTTCAAGATAGGTTTATAGTATTCAGTCCACGCATATTCTAGTTTCAGCATCTGTTGAAGTACAATGAGGTTGCTTTTTAATATTAAAAGTTAAATGGATTAGTTGTGAAATCCCTACCAAACTTGCAGAGCAGCCTGACTAAACAATGACAACCAGTTCACTGCTCAGTGTAAAGCTTAGCTTTTGTTCTATTTCTCTGGTAGCCGAAAAAGGAACTTTTTTTCATTGTGGCATTATGCCCACAGAACAGAAGTCTTTGTTGAATCTCAACCAAGCANAAGAAAGAAAAAGAAAAAAAAAAGAAAAAAAAAAAAAAGAAAAGAAAAAGAAAAAGAAAAAAGGGAAAAGGAAAAGAAAAAGAAAAAGAGAAAAAGAAAAAGAAAAAGAGAAAAAGAAAAAGAAGAAAGAAAAGGAACAAGGTGTTTTAAAGCTGTAATATATGTTACAGAACCTTAAAGCTTATATTTGATATAAGTCCAGACTTTACTGGTCAGAGTTTTAGACCAAGTATACTGAGTAAGGATTCCTTTAATTTCAAGAATATGTCTTCCTAAGTTTCAATTTGATTTTCATCTCAATGGATACTTTCTGGTTTAACGATATACTAAAAATGTATAAGTGTAACTGAGATCTTCCTTCTCTTGAAATTAGTGGGACCCAACTGTGATGCTCTGAAAGTACCCATGTAAGATCATTTAGCTGTGCTATAAAGCAACTTTCATGTTGCTTATGCAATGTTCAGTAATTCCAGAACAGGTAACCTTAGATGTTTGTTTTAAAGGCACATGACCCTTTCTTTAGATATAACATATTTTGCCTTGCAAGAAGTATGCATATGCATTAGTCCTGCTTATTTGATTTTTCCAAACACTCAGTTTCATTTGTGCAAATGAGTCCATCCAGAACATTGGTGTTTTTCAACCATAATGTCTCTTAGACATTAAGACAACAGATGTGGTATGTACTACTGCTTTTCTGAGTCTAAGATAGGACAGAAACATTATAAGAATGCAATATTTTCAAGGAAGACTGGTTTTCAGACAAAACAAAAGTAGAGAATATGGACTGGTGAGGAGATTATTTTTGAGGGGTTAAAGCAATGAGAATAATTGAAGTATCAGATCCAAACTATTTTCTTATTAGTGCAGATTTACAGTTACAACTTAAACCTAGAAAATCTAGATTCTATTACAGCCTTCTGTTTTCTTATATGGCAAATAACAACAATTGTATATATCTTCATAATTAAACACAGTATCTAAGAAACCTCTAATCTGTATTGCTTTTAAACTTTTTTTTTGCTGTGTGCAAGTTAAAGGTAATACAGAAACACAACACCCTTCCCAAAAATCAGAGACTGCAGGAGGGCTTCCAAACACCCTTCCACCTTCTCCCCACCCATGTACCTTCCCCCAAGGTTTGCCTTATATGCAAGGTGAATTAGGAGGATCGGTCAGGTGAGTTAGAAGAAAAGTGGTTAGTGAAAATTAATTGGCAAAAAAGAGGAGCCAGAGCCAGAAGCTGCTAGGCTACCCGACACGCGGTTCCCCCCGAGAGAGACAGACCGAGGCTGACTTATCTATATTTATGCTCTTTTCCCAAAACAATCTCAGCAAACCTATGAGTAAAATAGACATGTTTTCCTTTCACAGCCTATAGTGTAATTTTCTCTATTAAAATATTCTAATTAACCTCAAACCAGCACATGCTGAAGTCAGAAGTCAGGTGTATAGGAAAATGATTAGTCCCTCTTTACCCTCTGTTTAGGAAATAATTTCTTTTCTCTGGGTCGAAATTTCTCAATAAATTTGGAGAGAACAAATAAATACCTTGCAGCTGAGTGAGTGTGCTAACAGTTTGAACTATAGTTAGACTCTATATTTAAAAGAATTTGTCTTGGTGAAAAAAAAGAATTGCAACTGTTCTTTCTCAAAAGCATTCATAAGATAAGAAAACATTTCTGGCCAACTGTAGCCTGGAAGCATAACAAGAGATCATAGCATAAGGAGTGATCTTCCACGTTTGCAGAGGAGCTGAGGGGTGGCAGATGCTTTCTCATCTCTAATTTATGCTGTAAATTATTCTCATTACTTCGCCATTCGTTTGTAATGAGTTTATTATTTTTTTATGGCAAGAGTGGATACTTGTTCTTGATGCCGTGTTATTATTGGCAGAGAGGATTCATAAAGCATGATGTTCACAAAAACAGTCTTGTTCTGTGGTCTCTCAAAGAACACTAGTCTCATAAAATGATATCAGATTTTCTGGGTTTGCACTGTTATTTGGTTTATAAATTATCATCTTGTTTTGCCTGCGTAAGGACCTCCTATTTCTCCATCTGCCCTGTTTCCCCAACTAGCCTAGCCAAGTGCTTGAAGGCTATTCTATCTTCTCTTGCAAATTATAAACTGTGTACTGTTAATCAACACTGTTTATAGGTTTAGAAAACACTGTGGAGTCTTTTCTTCTGAAGCTTCTGTCTGATCCTCTTACAGTCACAACCACATAACCATCAGACCAATTCATAAGCAGTCAGTTCTGTCTGATCTGGAGTAGTGATTACCTTCTTTTCTGACAGCAGAAGAGAGGAAGGCACAATATTTCTGCCACTGTCACTTAGATTGTGAGAAACATTTTCCTGAATGTCAGAATATAGGTCTTAGCTGGAAGATAGGAACAGGGAGTAGAACTAAGCCCTGATAATCCCAAAGAAGATGGTTAGCAATCTGTTGCACTACTTACATGTACATGTCTATGGGGCCAGAGGGTATGCACTCAAGGCTACTGAGAAAGTTGGTGGAAGTGATCACCATAGGTGACCAAAAAGAGCAAGGAGCAGATTGTCTTGCTGTACTCAGCATTGATGAGGCCAGACCTTGGGTACAGTGTTTAGTTTTGGGCCCCTCACTACAGGAAAGACAGCAAGGTGCTGGAGCATGTCCAGAGATGGATGAGAAGCTGGTGAAGTGTCTGGAGAACAGGTGTTGGGAGAAGCATCTGAGGGAGTTGAGATTGTTTAGTCTGGACAACAGGAGGTTGAGGTGAGACCACATTGCTCTCTACAACTACATGAAAGAAGATTGTAGCAAGGTGGACATCAGTCTCTTTTCTCTAGCAACAAGTAATAGAATGAGACAAAAAGGCCTTAAGTTGCACCAGGGAACATTTAGATTAGATATTAGAAGAAATTTCTTCATTCTTCATTGAAAGGGTTGCCGAACACTGGAATCAGTTTCCCCAGGCAGTTGGTAGAATCACCATTCCTGGAGGTGTTTAAAAGATGTGGTGCAAAGGGACATAGTTTAACACCAAACTTGGTGGAGTTAGATAATGGTTGGTCTATCTTAAAGGTCTTTTCTAACCAAAGCAATTCTTTAATTCTGTGTGTGGAATAAACTTTGCCTGTAAAACACACTTCTCGATGCTTTTCATTTGCTGATAAGTTTATTTGAGGTGATTGAACTGAACTCTGGATCAGTTGCCTTTTGGGAGCATTTACTTCCTATTCTTCCACAGTCTGTCAGGCAAAGAAGGTGGTATGGGTGATATGGCATGATATAGTCCAGTCTTCAGTACAAACCTTGCCCCTTCAGTGGCAGGAGAGCAACCAGAGAGGTGGATGAGACTGCTCCAGCAGACAGTTGTTCTCAGTCTTCTAGTGGCTCTCTCTCCATGACAACATGAAACGTTAGTACAAAGTACAAAACCATCTCTGAAGAACCTGTGGTTTTCTGTGATGCTGAGATAATTTTGTTAAAATCTTTCCCTCTTCTGAGTCTACTTTGTGGTCTACATCATGATCTGAAAGGCTATGGATGAGGTTTGTCTCACCTGGCTTTGGATAGTGTCATTGCAGAGTGGGAGAGCCAAAGGAATTGCTCTTCTCACAGTGGGCAAGCAGTAAAAGGCACCATCTGAGCATAGATTATCTGCCCTACTTTGATCCATGCTTTGGGATGAGATGAAGCATGTCCTGAAACTTCCTGCCCTGCAGACAAAATACAGAGGCAGAATACTCCTAAAGAGGACAGTTTTGTGGCATAATTTTGCTAACTTAATAGCAAGCTGTCATTAAATGAGAAAGTCTCATTCCTTCCTTTTTATCACTTCATGTTCTCCCCATCGTCTTCCTTCAGGTAATGATCTGTCTGATCCAACAATGACCCTGTTTCTGGGACATAACTGGTAGAAAGGTATATACCTTGCTTTTCAGGGCTAACTTCATACTAATTTGGTGTCTAGAACCAGTTTACAACTAAAAGGACTAACAAATGCCCGTACCAGATCAAAGAATTTCGTAGGAGCACACTGACAGGGAGGAAATGGAAGACTCCATTTCAGCAACAGTAGTTAGACTTTTCTGCCCTGTCTTTATCCCTACATTGTGGTTCTAAATTACTGCAGTTGTTGTGGAATAGACTGGCAACACCAGGCTTATGGATAAATAAATAATCAGTAAAAGCTTCTTCCCAGACTTATGCATAGTTGAAGTCCAAGACCTTTGATGTGGGAAAAAGGCCCTGCAGTGTAACCACCTCCTAAACTGGACTGGGGAAGAGAGATGAGGAAATGAAGATTTAGGTTTGGGTGCTATCAGATTGGAATTTAAATCTCAACAAAGTTATACTAAATATGTCTCTATATGCCCTAGCTGTAGCTCTCTGTTTAGCTTTGCCATTTAAATAACTGGTCTCAAATATTGATTATTGTGTGAGAAACATTGTTTGGCATACATTTTTCTTTTTACAATCATTTTTTAGCTGTTAAAAAGTCTAGTTTAGAAAAAGGGACAAAGATTTGAAAAAGATGATGTCTGCCAACAGGGAGTTGTATGAGGAGCTGGAAAAGACTATATGAAGTCACAATGTCATATGGGTTTGCTTAGACTGAAGGAATAATAATTCACATGTACACTTTACAGTCTGTGTGCTAAAGCTTAGAACAGCTTTTCTTTAAATCCTGACGTGTGGTTTTTTGTTTTTTTTTTTTTTTCTAGCAGAACAGAACCTAAATACTTGGGAAGTGGTGTAATGCAGTGGTAAAATGATAAAACTCATATTCAGCTAAAATTATGTTTTACTGCCCTCTTGTTTCTTTTGGCTCAAGCAAGAAGAACAAAGAAAAAATGGAAAAGAAATTCTTAATGAAAATAGGGAATGGTGGTGCCAGACAGAGGATGTGATCTGTCAGAGCACTGATCTCAGGAGATTGCTCTAGGAATTCCAGCCAGGTTGGCAGCTACTGTTTGCAGCTTCTTGCTTCAACATCACACAGAGCTTCCTAAAAGCAAGAAGTCAAAGATTTTCTTCACTGAATGTTAATTGACAGGATCCTGAGTTCTTCTAAGAAAAGTTTGTTGTCCCGCAGTTTCCATACGTGGCCTTATTTTCTGTTCTAGCACATTGTGCATCAACGATGAAAACTGAAAGTATTTTAGTATAATTTTGCTTCAGTAATGCACATTTGTCTTCTGTGTATTTCTGTACAGATGCCTCTGCTATTTAAAACTACATTGGGCAGAAGTCTTGAGGAAAACCTCTAAGGACTGGCAGATGGACATGGAATTAAAAACTACTCCAAAACCTGAGGAAGCCATAGCAATTTTGTTAGGTTGCTATTCAGACTTTAAAGGACTAACCTGGTCTTTTCAACCATAAAGTGGAAGTGTATGAAAGAAGACAGAGACAAAGAGAGTAACGAAGTCTCATTAGTGTGGTTTCATATGACAAATGATCCTCAGGGCTTGTGATCCATTTGTAATCCTGTGCAGCTCTAATTGCAGTGGACTAAACTTCTCTCAGAGATCCCAGCCTAGATCTAAACTTTCAAAACACCTCTTCTTCCAGGTATTGATAATAACTCTGTAGGTAACAAATGCCATAATATGTTCATTCTCTCTTACTCTGAGTGCTAGTTCCAACAAAACCAAGTTTCACTATGACAGTTCCAAAAAGCCTCTAAATACCCTTTCAGTTGTTAGCATTTAGGTTCTTTTTTTTTTTTTTCTTCTTTTTTTTTTTTCCTGAAACACCCAGCCAATTAAGAAAACTAGGAACAGAGATATTTTGGGGGAGATGTTATTGAGGAGAATGTTTTTAAAAAATAAAAATTGGAAAACTCATTTTCCACATTCTTTTATTAAGAATAATAATAACTGCCTCCTGAGAACTGATATTAAGAAAGACATTGCACTAAGTTTTGTAGAAAAATGCCCTTAATCTGCTCTGGTCTGGAAACTGAGCAGAAATCTGAAGAGAATGAAGGTCTTTTGTCCATGTCTGGATACAGACTTAAATTACCTCTCCACAATGGTTTGGGGGGAGAACCATTTCCATGGAGGCTAAGGAGTGATCAACTGAGCAGCGTTGGATAGATATTTATTTTTTTGAACCTCAGAAGTGAGAACATGACTTTTAAGGTTTTAGTGGCCTTTCCCTTACCCCTCCTTCCTCCCCTCTTACCAAGAGATAAGACAGGGAGAAAAATAAGCAGGGAGAACTTTCTATTTGATTTACACAGTAAATCGTTACTTTATTCATATGGAGTACATATATATATATAATATAGGATTATATTGAAGTCTAGGTAAGATTGTATTGTGGAGGTTTAAAAGACTAAATGGATCACCATCCTGGTAAATGGACTGACTCTTCTTCACAGATATGTCACTGGCTCAGAGGTATCTAACTCTGGTCACTATTATCTCCTGCTGTTCAAAGAGCAGCTGCTATGAAAATTATTAGCTGATCTCTATTTAACTCTTACTAGGCAAATAAGGACATGTCAATCAACACTCAGTCGGTAAAAAAAGAGCAAGCCAAACAGAATAAAATAAGAGTCCATATACATCCCCCTTTCATTACCACTGTTGAACCAAACCTCTCTTTGTGTTACTGGAATGTTTGCATAAGCTTTATTACTTTCCCATTTCCAGACAGCACTCCAACCTGAGCTGAAGAAATACCACAAGAAAATCTGCTTTTACTGAATTTCCAGATGCTGGAATCAGGTTAGCCTGGAAATTGCAGTGTATCCCTCAGATTTTTTTCCCTCCTTTTCTCTTTACAACCCTTCTGATCCTGGTAAATAGCCACCTTCCAGATGTGGTAACACAGATATCATCTTCACACAGCTGCACTGTCCTTTGTCTATCACATAGCAAGGTTGATAGACACAACTCCCCCCACCCTCCTCAAACAGTTTCCAGATTTAAAACTGAACAGACAGAGAAGTGCTTCTGGAATGAGCAGAGAAGAGCTTCTTGACATCCTAATATGCTAGAGACAAAAAATGTAGCTCCTCAAAGAAGAGTCAGAATAGGTGATGGAAAGCATGCCCTAAACAACAGGGCATAGTAGCTTGTTTAAAACTGGTTAAAACAACCAGTTTGCAAAGTGGCTTTGATTTCAACAGCCATGATCTTCAGGCCCCTTTCCAGAAGATACCTTTTTTTTTTTTTTTTTGGTATTTGTTTCTCCAGAGGAAAATTATGCAATGGTATGAACTATTGGGATAAAGTCCATATCATGCAGTAGGTTTGTGGTGATGACCAAGGTCAAGCTGAAAAGAACCACTAGGTCAGGATTGAGACCAACAGTGCACATAGACAGGTAAGGTTAAAATTGCAGTTTATGTCCAGTGATGCCAAGGGCAAAAAATTTAATTATCATGTCCCAAGGAATGGATTGTCAGTCCTGGCTGAGGCCTCCACACAGCACTACACAGACATTACTCCCAGGGTCACCCTCTTGATATATGTTTATGTTTGCGCATGCAGCAGTGAAAGTTGACAAAACTAGAAGTGTTCTGTAATTTCAAGTGAAACAATGCTTCCACAATCTCTTAGTGTCCCAGCTAATCTATGCTTATCAAGGACAGGTCCAAAGACCATCACCACCTACGTTTCCTCTTCTAAGATCTTTAACTACCTGATTAGATTAGACAGTGAAAACAACAGCAACAACAAAAAAGATGTTTCATATATTTGCTTTACAAATGACTTAAATAGTTCTTTCCACTGCTTGCATAGAGATCTGACCTGTAACCCCTCCAGAGAGTGGGTGTGCAGGATTGTTCCTCATTCTTTCTATATGCTACATTACTTTATTTGCATTCTTCTATTTTGGGAGTAGAAGGATTCTCCTCAGCCACTCCTAAGTACGCAATTAGTGTTGTAAATGCCTAATTTAGAGCCCAAATACAATGTGAAGCATGCACAACCCATAGACTTACAGGTCATATGTGGATCTCGTTTAAGATGAATCTGTGGCACGTTAGTGCATAAGTGTTGTAAAACCCTGATTCTAGCTATACAAAGATAGTTTCAGAGCAAGTGAATCCTCAGGCGATGCACATGGCTGCTTTCCTGAAAGATGCAGTAATAATGCTTGGGGGTAGAACAGCCCTCCCTACTTCACTGAGTCACCAGCATGATTCAGAACAGCCCTGGTAAAGGGCCCAAAAATTCTCTTTGCCCACCTGCACAGCCTCCTCAGGTTGTGTCAGGTTCCTACTACCTGTCAACAAGTATTATTTAGAACTGTTGACAATTCACAATAGGATTTGCCTCCCACCTTAAATAAAATTATATTAATACTGGACTTGGCACTTGCTCTCATGTTATTTCAGGAGTTCCACTTCTAGTTCCAGCTTAAAACCAAGAAAAGCAGAAATGGAAAGATTTTTTAGGAGTCGATCAAGAATTTTCAGACCTTGACATGGCTTCAGATTGAATCCAGCTTGCCAAAATTGGGATGAAGGTTTGAACCTGTTCAAAAGTTTCACAGGAACAAAAGGCATCACAGAGCAGTAGTCACAACAGAGACAATGAAGCAGAAGATCTTAATTATTTTTCAGCACCAGTCTGGGGTAGTTGTGCACCCACAGAAAATCTCTGAAATTCTGTTTCTAAATAGATTTACAGGAAATAATAGCTTCAATACTGTATAATAAATACAGTATGCTAAAACTATTATTTGATAATTCTCCTGTTAGTACTGCTCTGAAAGGCAATATAGGAAACAGCAAACAGAAGACATGTTAAAGCTAAACTGCATTAAGGCCCAAATCCAGCTAAGCACTTCAGCATATGCATAACTTCAAACAGTAAGTATTAATGTCTCTCACATATATAATGCTATGCATATGCTTAAGTGCTTAACTGGACTGAAGCCTAAATTCACAAAAGCAACGACGACTAAATCTCTATCTTTAAATTTTGCACCTTTGCCTATTACTTATTTTATACTCTTTACATTCATAATTTTTCTTACAATTGCAGGAAAAAAAGTCACATTTTAATACAACATTTTTGTGTATGTGTGTGTGTCTGTAGTGTAGACATCCTTTCTAAAATGCTGTCTACCCTTCCTGATATTTTCCTCTTGATCAGGTCATCTCCATGCTACTGAATTTACTCAAATAACAACAAAAGATTATTTGTTAGATTTTTCCCACCAAAAGAAGTGCATTGGTATGAAGCTCACAAATGCATTTGCAAGATGTTCAACAGGCTCTAGGAGACAATAATGACACCAGTCAGCCGTGATCTGAAAGCTATGAAGACTTGTTAATGTGGTGCTGTGTTTTCAGTGGGGCTTATAATGCTACTTGAACACAGCACAATGCTTAATAAAACAACTACCCTTCAAGTCACATTTGGATAGTATTCAGCCACCTGGAAGGGCGCATGGAAGGAACATAGATCTCTTGATCAGTGGTCATATAGCAGCAGTATGACATTATTAACACTGGGAAGCCTATATATGAACTTAAAAAATTCTTGAGATGAGAACCATTTTCTGGGTTGCTATGGGAAGGTGTGGTTTTTATTCAAACAAATATTGTATGTAATTTAAAATTAGCCAAAGTGGGATGCATTTTTTTTCCCCAAAACACAAAATTATTATTTGCATGGTTTTTTGCCTTGAGTCTCCAAATATTTTTTAATATTGGAAGTAATGCTGACTATCCCTACCTACATATTTATCTAAAATACCTCTGAGTGAGTCAGATCTTTAGGGACCAAACTTGTAGATGCTGTAAAGAAGTCTTTCTCATCACCAACTATTTTCTCTCCCTTGGGTGCTCTCTGAAACCTGAAAGCATGATATCCTTTGTGTCTCAAAATCATATCTCCCACAGGACATCTTAATCTGAAAGCAGAAGCAGCTGGAAAACTCACTGTCTGTCTCTAAGCCATTCCATTTGCTATTTAACTTTGTTAGAAACTCTTGCTGGTTTCCAAATTGTGTATATGTGAATCATAATTTTACATTTTTCTCTAAAGTTCTGACAGTGAGCAAACGACACTTTCTCTCCATAAAGGTACTTAAACCACATAGTTTTCTCATCAGTGCTTTCTGCACTTTTCAATCCTCTTTCATTGTCTCCTCCCAATCTCTCTTTCCAACTGTTGTCAAGAGAAAGACAACACCTGGATAATAATATTTTTAATTTTAAAATTTGAAAGGCTTCAAGTAACATCAACACTTCAAAAATTTTGTCTCACCATCAAATCTGATTTTATGATCCACTTCATAAATTGCCTCTACCTCTATGTTGTTTTCTCAATCTTCTCAATGATTTGAATTCTAAACCCTTTGAATCACTACAAGGAAAAGTCAGCCTTCTCTGTTTCTTTGGTTTACCATATATGCACTCCTCATCTTAAAAATAATAAATAAAAAATGTAATCACTGCAGATTCAGTGCTAATCCAAATTCTCTTCTTGGATTATTTTTTTTTTTTTAATGTGAAATAAAATTGAAAGAGAGAAAAGCTGGAAAAAAGTAGGGAAAAATACCATTAATAGTATTCTTCCCAGTTATAAGAAATAAAATATTTTGTTCTCATTTCTTTTTCTGTTGTGCGACAATCTGTGATCTAGGGACAGATCAGAAACAGTCATGTATCCATCTTTACTACTCTTTCTGGGTGCACTGGCATAAAACACATACTTTAAGCATACATTAGGTCAACTTTGTTTAATATTTTGAATCTGTGTTTCAGTTCCAAGTGTTCCTATAATGACAGGCACAGTATTTTACGAATCTGTGTCAATTTAGGAGCTGTGGGATAATGATAACACCTCCAAGGGCTCTGTGGTTTCATTTCAAGTAACAGTCACTTTAAGCTTATCCAAAGTTTGTGTGATAGAATCATAGAATCGTAGAATGGTAAGCTTGGAAGGGACCTCAAGGATCATTCAGTTCCAACTCCCTGCCATAGGCAGGCGTACGTCCCACTATTAGAGGTCACTCAAGGCCTCATCCAACCTGACCTTGAACACATCCAGGGAGTAGCCACAACCTCCCAGGGCAATCTGTTCCAGTGGCTCACCACTCTCACTGTAAAGAACTTCCTCCTAACATCTAGTCTAAATCTCTCCTCTGCCAGTTTAAACCCATTGCCCCTTGTCCTGTCATTGCAAGACCTTGTAAACAATCTCTCCTCAGTCTTCCTGTAGGCCCCCTTCAGATACTGGAAGGCTACTATCAGGTCTCCTCGAAGCCTTCTCTTCTCCAGGCTAGAGAGCCCCAACTCTCTCAATCCATCCTCATAGGAGAGTTGCTCCAGCCCTGTGATCATCTTCGTGACCCTCCTCTGGACCCACTCCAACAGTTTCATGTCCTTCCTGTGCTGGGGGCTCCAGAACTGCACACAGTACTCCAGGTGGGGTCTGACGAGAGCAAAGTGGCAGAATCCCCTCCCTTGCCCTGCTGGTCACGCTGCTCTTGATGCAGCCCAGGACTCGGTTGCTGTCTGGGCTACATGCGCATACTGCAGGTTCATGTTTAGCTTTTCATCAACCCAGACCCCCAGGTCCTTTTCCTCAGGGCTGCTCTCCAGCCATTCACCACCCAGCCTGGATTTATGCTTGGGATTATGCCTACCCAGGTGCAGGACCTTACACTTGGCCTTATTGAATTTCATCAGGTTGGCCTGGGCCCACCTCTCCAGCCTGTCCAGGTCCCTCTGGATGGCATCCCTGCCCTCTAGCAAGTCAACTGTGCCACACAGCTTGGTGTCATCTGCAAACTTGCTGAGGGTGCACTCCATTCCTCTGTCCATGTCACTGACAAAGATGTTAAACAGCACTGGTCCTAGCACTGACCCCTGAGGGACACCACTTGTCACTGGTCTCCAGGTGGACATTGTGCCCTTGATCACCACTCTCTGGGTGCAACCATCCAGCCAATTCCTTATCCAGCAGTGCTCCACCCATCAAGTCCATGTTTTTCCAGTTTGGTGACCAGGATGTCATGTGGGACAGAGTCAAACGCCTTACTCAGGTCCAGGTATTGTTAGATTAAATTCTGAGAAATTGGACTGAAATATTTAAATAAGCAAGACTTTCCATCAGATTAAAATGCTCTATTCTTTGTGTTGGATTTTGAGTAGAAAGCTTTGTTGTCACATTTTCTGTTAGCTCTTTTAGTCTTCACTGAAGCAAAGTTCTTATTTTTTCCATTCTGTTTACCGCTGTATTTTATGCCTGTGTCCAAAATTACTATTAAGAAAAATTATGCATCTGCTAGATTCTCAATCTGAAATGAAACTGGAAAACACAGTAATGGAGGTTCATGTTAAAATGCAGATATTTTAACTCAACTCCCACTCATGCTGTGCATCTAGTTCTCGTGAAATACTAATATCTTTCATCATAGGGAAGTTTCTGGCACAAATAGGTGTATAGCATGGGAATTTAGAAGAGGGAAAATGCAGCAAACAAGAGTGAACAGATTCCACAAAGGTACTGGAGAAGATGAGAAGGAAAAAAAAAATTAAATTCTCAGGAATTGACTGTCACTTAGATATCATCAATACATTATGACTGTTTTGAGTCTTGATTGCTCAGAAATACTTTGACTTTCTTATTTAATTTCATATTTTTAAGTAAGGAAATAATAGAAATGGCTTATGATACACTATCATACCTGAAATTGTGAAAGAGTGCCACTCCTAAGAATTGATGTATAAACAATAGCACATTTGTACCTATAGAAAGTTTGGAGGCATTTCCACAGAACCTGAAATAGGGATAGATTTCCTTTATCTTTCAACAAAACATTGGCATTTTGTTTGTATCAACAGTTTCGCTCACCAAGGGCTGCCAATAACACTCCTACAAAATGTTAGTGTCAACATATTTATCTTGGAAGAGAACAAAGCAAACCTTCATAGTTACTCAGATTAAATCAGTAACAAAATGTAAGAATGTCTGCATTTGCAGTGTAACTAACATTATCAAACAAGCAGGTAAATGGATGACTGAAGGGAAAATCCAAGCTATTAAGAATAATTTGTGGATTATATACAGATGAGTTGATGAATACAAATGCATGAATTTCTTCCTTCAGGTGTTTTTAGATAAGGGTAAATGCATAGAAATATTTTACTCTTTTTCAAAATGAAGCTTCCTCAATTTTGTGTCCAGGTTAAATGGTCTTGCTAATCTATAAACTCCTGCCATTGCTTTACTACTAGACTGTAGCAGAATCTGCTTTACCTTTATGTACTGGATTTATATCCAAGCCAAGTAACATCCTGAACAGCTGTGTGTACCACAATGGTTTGAAATCCATTTTCCATGTGGAAATTTAATATAATTTAATATATTTTGAGGCTATTTGACATGGAGTTAGGTTTCGGGTTGTGTTTCGTTTTGGTTTGTTTGCATGGGTTTTGGTTTGTTTGTGTGGGTTTTGTTGTTGTGTTTGTTTTCTATATACACTGAAATCCATTTGACTGTGAAACAAACAGGTCATGTCTAGTCAAGGAAGCATTTATTTATATGTTGACTGACACAGGACAAGAAGCAGCTGACAGTTTCCTTAGCTTCTCATCCTAAAATATCTTACAGTTTCTTCTGTTCTCTGAAAATGGAAGTTTGATGGAGTTCTCTTTAATTTTCCCTAAATGACTTGCCAACTATTTTGTCCTCTGCAGAGGTGCCATCTAACTTAATATACCACAAGTGCATGATTCTCTAGGTTATGGATAAGAAGATGTACAACTGATGTCTTCAAACAAGAGGAATAAAAATTGCCTAATAATTTTTATACCTCTTTCCTTTTTCTTAATATTTTTTTTCAGTTTCTTTTTTTTTTTCACAAGCCTACAGAAGGCAAGAAATAACTTGACTCCAGGTATACACCCATGCTCATTAGCAGAACATAGATTTAAAAGAAATTATGCTATTTTCCAATAGTTAAAATGTTGTACTTAAAGCAGGAAGAACTCAAACACAGATTGCTTTAGTTCACTCTTCCTATTGCCAAAGCAGTACTAGCACCTAAAATAAAGAGGAATCACAGGTAGGTGATGAAGCAAAATGTAAAACACACACACACAAAAAACCAAACCAAACCAAACAAACCA
This sequence comes from Eubucco bourcierii, assembly GCA_013396675.1. Classification (NCBI taxonomy): domain Eukaryota; kingdom Metazoa; phylum Chordata; class Aves; order Piciformes; family Ramphastidae; genus Eubucco; species Eubucco bourcierii. Next base: position 6,044 of record VWZE01017716.1, on the reverse strand, counting down.
TTTCTCACTCTCAGGCAATGATTATTATAATGTAATTAACCTACAGATGATACATCATCAAGGTTGAATTTTAACATTTTCATAAGTACCAAGAGAATTCCAAAGCAAAATGTAACATCTACGCTTAAAACTTTTCAATAGTTCAGCTCAACTAAAAATACATACTTTGTTGAAATGCATAAATTCAAGAAAAGTAGATTAAATACCAGAACACATAAATTTGCTACACCTGTGATTCAAGTATAAGGCAAAGAAATCAACAAAAGCATCCTCACACACACAAAAAAAAAATCACACAAAAAAGATCACTAAACAGGAACTGGATTGAATTCAAATCAGAAAATGTTTTGGTTTTACACAACAATATGTTATCATTAGATAGTCAAAATATCACTCTATGTTTGACCTATATATCTATGGATTGATATGATGCAGACCTTTATCAACTGCAAAATCATTTCAGGATTTCAGCAACGTTTTGCTTTGCAAATGTGGTCTTGGGAGAATTGCTTCCTTCTTTATTAAGTTTCAATAGGTATTATTGAGTAATGGATCAAAAGTGCTTAGGAAATACGTTGCTCTCAGACTTTCCCTGCATTCCATGAGAATTGCATTGCTGACTACCACATAATGTCACACTGAACAAAAAGGTGGTGTGAGAAGACAGGGTGAGGCTGGAATTGCTTGCAGAATTTTCTTTCCTCTCCTTGGGAAGCTGTCCACAGCATTTGTGTACCTGGGCATAAATACAGTGAAAGAATGGGATATGTTGAAATATCCCATTTCCCAAACATCTCCCATGTTTGGAGATGATATCTAAGCAATAGGCACTGTGCTTTTAACCATACATTAATCAACAAAGAAGTTTTGTTTTACAGACATGTTAAGGGTGGTGTTGACTATATGTTGACTATAGCNTTTTTAATGGTTAGAGTATTTCCACTGCAGAGAATAGTACAACAGCAAAGCCAAGGAACCAGCCAGTACAACACACACATATATTAAATATCCTATCTCTTCCGCACCAGCTGATATGGCAGAGCTTCAACTTGTCTAATAGTTTTTCCATTTGGTCCATGGAAACTTAGCCAACTTTACTTTCAGATGGAGTGAACACCCACATCAAGGGTTCAATTCAACTACCACAACATCCTAGTGTAAAAGGGATCTACAAAATGTCCCAACTAGATGATATTCCTTGGAATCCACACTAACATGCTTAAGTAAATGGGTAATATTTAAGACTTTCAAGTATGATTTTTCTGCTCAGCAGCTGCCCAGAATTTAAACAATTTGTCAAGTACAAGAGACGTAGTAAGAAAAGCGATGAAGTTCTGAATCTCCTTCCTCTTTCTTCTAATAGCATTATTTTATTTCCTTGCATATCTATTTTAGGTGAAGAAAGTGTGGTGGAAGGGTCAAATGGCAAAAATAAGTGCTAAACAAGTCCAAAATAAGACCAAAACAGAAGCCAAATAGATACTGGCATGTTCAGGTGTAATTCCCCCTTCCCCTTCTGGAGGTCTGGGAAATGCAGGAAAGAGACAAAAGAGCCTGGTGCCAGGCAGTCTGGATAACAAGGACCTGCCCGGACATGCTTTGCTCATCACTACATCTTGTGGTAAACAAGGCACATGTACCTGGCAGGTGTTCGCCTTGAGGAAGGTTCATGCCTTTGCCCAATTTGGGTAAACACCATTCTACTGGTTAATGGTTCTGGTTTACTATGTTGCCAACGGTCAAATCAATGTTTGGGCAAATGATAAAAACAACCCAGATTCTAAACAAGGTTCCTTGTTGTTTTGTGCCTCGTCTACCCAGAATTCCATTGTGCCTCAGTTTACCCAGGAGAACCACAAGTGCCTGGCACGTCTCCCATAGGCAAAGAAGCATTTGCTGAAAGCTGCCAGGACTCATGGCCAGCCTTTGGCACGTCATCAGGAAACATTTGCTGAGTTTGAGCTTCTTGGTTTTGCCAAGAACCCCACTGGCAGGCAGAAGCAGCCTAGACCATGCAGAAAGGAGTAAGCAGCGGCTGAGCCGAGCACCCCCAGCAAGCTGCAGTTACAGCCTGAGAGCCCTGGGGCAGCAGTGTCCCATGAACCGGGAGAAACCCACATGGAGACAACACATGCACTTTGCTTTGTGCTCAAACCCAGTACAACACGTACCACATTCTGCATCATATGCCCCAGAAAGATTCCAGAGACGTTAGATATGTGAGTAAATAATTTCTCTAAAGCCTTCCTGTATAAAATTCTCTGCTTAACTTTGAACCTGGTGTGGTTGCCCTTGCTGTTTAGCAGCAAGGAGCTTGTCGAGTCTTGCCGCTAGAGGGCGAGCGGCATACTGTGCCCCGAATCCTCTTTCTAGTTTAAATCATCAGTTTTGCATTTTCTGGTTTTGCTTGAAGTGTTTACAGTTGTTTAACACTGCCCTTGCACTTTACGTATCCCGTAAATATCTTGCACAGCCAAGCACAACAATATTGTAAGTAAATTAAAACAATACTTTTATAACAATAAATATTAATTAATAATTTTATTAATATCTGCCTTATTAATAATTTCATAACAACCATAAACAGAAAGCATAACCATGCATACACCCAGATAAGGATTCTTAAAGAGTACCACACAAAATTAGCCTCTTTAGTTGGATTTTCAAGGCATATTGCAATGTTCATCTCTACCAACTGACTGTGTTATTTATCAGATAACTATTTGTGGTTTTTAATTTCCTTTTGTTTAAAGTTCTGGAACCACATTTTTCTAATTTGTGTTCATCCAATTCTAAAGAATTATTCTAGATTCTATTTTTTTAAAACAGTACTTTCTATTTATTTTCATTCAGAAGAACTAGTTAATTTGAGGGTTTCTCATAATAATAAAAAAAAAAAAAAGTGAAACATAAGATGAAAAGAAAGGAGATCTGGACTCATTGAAGACCAATGTCTTTAAGAGCCTTAATTTTTTGTGTGTTGGCCCTTACACATTTCCCAGAATGAAACACTCTTAGCTGATGATGAGAAAACCTGCAAGAGAAGATTTGTGACAAGTAACTATTCCAACTCGTGCACTCATATGTAATGACACTGACTTTCCGTCTTGCTATGAGAGCATATAGGGCCAGAATTCCCAAACTGGTCAAATCTGGGTTACTGAAATTGTGAAGTTCAAAGTCAGTCTGTATTATTGTTCTTTAAGAAATTAAACTGTTTTCAGACAGCTAGCTTGTGTTTTTCATAGAAATTAAAAACTCTGTAATTTGGAAAAAAAGTTTGCTTTCATCTTTCTCCCACACTTAAATACAACTTTAAACATTTGTGGCAACGGGTCACTGGCTGAAATGTGACACTTTTGCCAAAGGTGGAAGTCAAGCAAGAAAGACAGATTAGGTGTAAATTCTTGGGAGCTGGCAGAATTAACTAGAATTCTGTTTAACAACTCAATTCTGAAATTATTAATGACTTGTCCTTGCCAAACTAAAAAAAAAAAACAAACACAAACAAAAAAAAAAAAAAAAAAAAAAAAAAAAGAAAAGATTGGAGTTGTGGATTTCTTCTAAAGCCATATATCTTACTAATTTTAATATACTTTCAGGGTAAACAGGCGTAATACAATGGAAAACTCATTGAACATAAAATAATCCATAAGGTACTATATGGATTTCATTTCTTGAGAGAGAAAACTCATATGGAAGCAGCTCTTTCAAGTTAACTCTTCCACAAGGGTGAAAGCATCAATTTAGGCTATGGACAAATATCAAAGCCTGTCTGCTTTTACAGACAGAACTTTGGAGTTAATCCTTGCTCCCGCTGAAGCTATGTCTTTGTTTCAGTTGAAACAGCTCTGGGCTGAGGACAGAATGAGCTTTACGCCAAAGGAGTAAAATAAACACACTCACACAGAACTAGAGGTTAACTAGAAATACTGTTCACAAAAGTAAACAAAGGGTACCAAGGTAGAATCGTCAAATCATAGAATCATAGAATAGTAAGGTTGGAAGGGACCACTCACNACAGGCTGCAGAGCTGTGCCCAGGCCAATCTCATGAGACTCAACAAGGCCAAGTGTAAGGTCCTGCACCTGGGTAGGCATAATCCCAAGCATAAATCCAGGCTGGGTGGTGAATGGTTGGAGAGCAGCCCTGAGGAAAAGGACCTGGGGGTCTGGGTTGATGAAAAGCTAAACACGAGCCTGCGGTGTCCACATGTAGCCCAGACAGCAACTGAGTCCTGGGCTGCATCAAGAGAAGCGTGACCAGCAGGGCAAGGGAGGGGATTCTACCCCTTTACTCTGCTCTCATCAGACCCCACCTGGAGTACTGTGTGCAGTTCTGGAGCCCTCAGAGCAGGAAGAACATGGAAGTGTTGGAGCGGGTCCAGAGGAGGACCACAAAGATAATCAGAGGGCTGGAGCAGATTTCCTATGAGGATGGATTGAGAGAGTTGGGGCTCTTTAGCTTGGAGAAGAGAAGGCTTCGAGGAGACCTGATAGTAGCCTTCCAAAATCTGAAGGGGGCCTACAGGAAGGCCGGGGAGGGACTATTTACAAGGTCTTGTAATGACAGGACAAGGGGCAATGGATTTTTCTGTTGTCCAAAATGCACCTGATTACCTCTAAGCCCTCCAGTGAGGAACAAACCATTCCGTATCAAGGTAAATACTACCTTTTGGGGAGTACTTTAGCTAATTTCCTGTGCCTGCATCATAACATAATTCAGAAGGTTTAACTGAGTGTGGGGAAGAGTCAGATCTTTTTACTTTGTTTGATTGCACTTATTAAAGTGAATTGCATTCCATCAATGGTTAGTTTCATGGTCCTTTTCTGCACAAAAAGTCATTAAAAAGGCCAAGAGTCTCTGACAAAACATATCTTAATATTACACTGAGTAGGTTGACTTTCAATTTTCTAGGTAATGATATACAGAAACTAGAGGAAATATACACCAGAAAAATTATCTAAGTGATATTTCCTTTAATCCAACTGCCATTTTTGCTATTGGAAAAATGTCACGAAGGAGTTTTTTGTGACAAAAAACTTTGTCACAAAAGGTTTGTGACATGGGAGTAGACTCATTCTGTTGTTCAGGAATGAAGTTTTATGTCTTATCTGAATGACTGTGTTGTCTTACTTCTCCATAGCACATGGGATATTTGGTAATAACTTTCTTTTGCTAAGACCCCAGAGATTATTTGAAGCATCTCACAGACTTAGGGTTGATCATATTATGCAGACCCTTTGAGAGAATGAAAGAAGTGGAAATGTTTCACCAAACAAAGGTAAATTTTTTTTAGCTTCACCAAATGCACAGCACACAGACTGCATGATGTAATCCAGATGTAACTCAGACTGGTAACCAGTCTGCTATAGTCAGGAAATGCAATTGCCTTAGCAGCAGAGGTGACCTAAGGGAAAAATACTAAGAGAGATTAGGTTCTCCTGGCACTTGGACAGAAGTACTACACTGCACAGAAGGAGAAAGGGGAAGGAACTTTTTTTCTTCCAATCTACAACTCCCACATAAATTCTGGGAAATCAGCACCATTTTTATTCAAGAGACACTATGAATTTCCACAACTCACTCTTTAGGGTCTATACTGGAAAATTTATCTCATATGCACCACAAATGCTTAACATCTCAAGGAAAACACCTTTCTACCAATATTTATAATGCTGTGGCATTTTTAAACCAATGTAATTTTTGCAGAGAAAGAATGGAATCATCCCACAATTTTCAGGAATTTATATTTACTAAGATTTTTTTCTCATGCACCAGAAGCTATCATTTCCTTCCTGGCAAATTATGTCACAAGCATTTTGATTTAAACAATTTATTTGCACTATTGTCAGTATATATACTTGAAAAGTAGGGTGAAGTGTAGAACTAAAGGAAAAGAGGCTTATCTGGAGAGACAACTTTGGTTTATCTGCTTCAAGACATTTATTGTAATGGATGGACAAGAGGTTGTTCAACATAAAGAGAGTAAGTGTGCAAAATACTTTGCATTTCTGTGCTGGTTTGAGGCTAATTGGAATATT
>VWZE01017713.1:729506-753204 GCA_013396675.1 Eubucco bourcierii | reverse complement strand
TTAATTTTTTCCTCTTTTTTTTTTTTTTTTTTTTTTTTTTTTTTAATTTCTACTGCTCAGCTGCTGTGGAGCTTTCATAAAATCACAGATGGATTACAAGAGGGAATCATTCAAGTCCACAATGCAAGGGAATTGCGAACATTTGGTATAGCTGTGGTGTGGNCTCACCACCCTCACTGCAAACAACTTCCTCCTAACATCCAGTCTAAATCTCCCCTCTGACACTTCAAACCCATTGCCCCTTGTCCTGGCATTGCAAGCCCTTGTCAATAGTCCCTCCCCAGCCTTCCTGTAGCCCCCTTCAGATCCTGGAAGGCTACTCCAAGGTCTCCTGGAAGCCTTCTTTTCTCCAGGCTGCAGAGCCCCAACTCTCTCAGCCTATCCTCACAGCAGAGCTTCTGCAGCCCTCTCAGCATGTTGGTGGCCTCCTCTGGACCCACTGGGTCCAGCACCTTCCTGTGCTGGGTGCTCCAGAACTGTACACAGGAGTCCAGATACTTAAATTCCAGCTCCAGTTAAGTTCCACCCTGCAGCTGGAACAAGTTGCACCTGCACCTTTGGGGTGCTCCAGGGAGCAAGGCAAAACAGACTTTTTTGTTTTGCTGTTAAAAGGTAGGCACAGTGTGTTTGACAAGTGCAAGGAGGTCAGCCTGCCTTGCTTCTCTGGAGAACACTTCAAAGCATCCACACGGTGCCTGTTGAAGTCTGGTGGCAAATGGGAGCATTGTTTAAAAGCAGATCGGTGACACTGGCCTAGAACTTTACTGGGGACTCCAGTGCAGAAGAGTTACTTTTAGAGGCTATTTTTACACATCCCCTTGCTGTGGCTGTAGGAAACCTGCAATGCCTGCCCTGGATGAGCACTGATGCCCTGTGTTGAGTGGTCTCAGCTTTGAGCTGAGTCTGTCACCTTAAGTTAGCAAAGTTGTTGTCTTTGGCCCCCGCCGAATTCTGTCCCTTGGCCAACAAAGAGGAAGGGAAGGGGAGCTGGACACATAGCCACTTGTTTTGTGTTAAACAAACTCTCTTTCATAGGCAGCCACTGTTTGGCAAGTGCACAGCTTTGTTCCATGAGTTTTATAGACCTGCAGCTTCCTTGAAGAAATCCTGTTCTCACAGCCTCTGCACTTGAGTAAACTTCTAGGAGGATCTCCTCTGAGTTCCTGCTGAGGAGAAAGTTCCTGGCAGGTCAATACCTGAGCAAATTCAGTTTGTTCTAAAGTGAGCAACCTGCTGCCTGGAGGATTTCCCAACCCTCTTGCACAGAGAAAGTTTTGCTGTGTAACTTAGTGCTGTGGCCTTAAGCCATGGTTCATAGAACCTTGCCATAGTAGGGGGGTTGGAAATCGTTGTCCAACCACCTGATAAAGCCACAGCAGGTTGCTCAGGATCACATCCAGGTGGGTTTTGTGTATTTCCAGAGAAAGAGACTCCACAGCCTCTCTGGGCAGCCTGCTCCAGTGCTCTGTGACCCTTGCAGTAAAGGTAACCCTGCTCTACAAGGTTCACAGCAAAGAAGTTCTCCTTCAGGCTGTGATCCAATCTCTTGGGCTTCAGTTTGTGCCTGTTGCGCCATAGGACACCACTGAGAAGAGTCTGGCCCCATCCTCTTTACATCTACCCTTTAGATATTGATGAGCAGATTCCCCCTCAGGCTGCTCTTTTCCAGTCTAACCAGTCCCAGGTCTCTCAACCTTTCCTTCCCACAGAGATGCTCCAGGCCCCTCAGCATCTTAGAATCATAGAATCAGGGTTGGAAGGGACCAGAAGGATCAGCCAGTTCCAACCCCCCTGCCATGGGCAGGGACACCTCACACTAGATCAGGCTGCCCAAAGCCTCATCCAGCCTGGCCTTAAACACCTCCAGGCTCCCACCACCCCCCTAGGCAACCTGTTCCAGGTTCTCATCACTCTCATACTGAAGAACTTCTTCCTAACATCCAGTGTGAATCTCCCCATTTCCAGCTTTGCTCCATTCCCCCCAGTCCTATCTCAGCCTCCTCTGGACTCTCTCCCTATCTCTGGAACTGGGGAGCCCAGAATTGGACTCAGGACTCCAGATGTGGCCTCACCAGGGTTCTTTCAAAGCTCTCTCCTCCCACTTGATGGTATGAGCAGCTTAAAAGATGTTCCAAGCAGGTTCCACAAAGGGTGGTGGCCATAGGGTGAAATAAAGTTGCTTGGCTGCTATCTCTGGGTGCTTGGGAGGGGCAGGTTGAGCAAAAGGGATGTGTTTGATGACCCTGCCAGCAGGATGTTTGCTCATTATGATGATGTTTGTTAACAAACTGAAATAAGGGCAATGAAAAATTATGTAAAGCTTGCTCATCTGGAAGAAAGAGAGAGGCTGTGTTTGCAATCAGATTAGAGCCAGCGTGAGCAGGCTGCTGCAGATTGGGCTGAGACCATCTGCCGCCAGCGATGGCGTTGCTCTAATCGGGCTCTTTCTGCCAAATATTTTTGGGTATTACATGAAAGTATCACTGAAAAGAAGGCCCAGCAGCTGTCTTCCCCCAGCAGCTCCCTCCCTTCTGCCAGCACATTGCTCTTTGCCCCCTTTGTAAAGCAGAGGCTTGCGAAGAAATGCTGCTGTGGTTAGCTCAGGTGGGTGAGTGCGCTGGCAGCTGCTGCTGTGGGGGGTGCAGATCTTCCTTTTCTCTTCCCTTCAGCACTAATCAAAACGTTGCTAGTGATCAATGACCTGGCAGAGGGAGGAAATGAATGTGTGGTTGAAAGTGGGAGCTCATGTTTCTGTGAAGCTCTGATGGTTTATTTGCCTACTCTCCTCACCGGGCAGTGTTCCAGTCCCCTCATCATCCTCATAGCCCTCTGCTGGACTCTCTCCACCTGGTCCCTGTCCCTCTTCAACTGGGGACCCCAAAACTGAAGGCAGCACTCAAGATGAGGTCTCACTAGGGCAGAGCAGAGGTGGAGGAGAACCTCCCTTGATTTGCTGGACTCTTCTTAATGCCCCCCAGGACCCCACTGGCCCTCTTGGCCACCAGGGCACATTGCTGTGCCATGGATGTTCTCCACCAGCACTCCCAGGTGCCTCTCCAGCAGATCACCTCCCAACTTGTACTGCTGCAGTTTATTATTCCTCCCCAGGTGCAGGTCTCTGCACTCGTGCCTGTTGAACCTCCTTAGGGTCCTCTGTGCCCAGCTCTCCGTGTGCCCAGCTCTCAGTCTGCCCAGGTTTTGCTGGATACCCTCACAGCCTTCAGCTGTACCAGCCAAGCCCTGCCAGTTTGGGTCACCCTGGCTTGAAAAACCTCAGCAGCAATACCGAGAAGCAAGGTGCAAGCTCAGTGGGCTTGGATCTTCTTCCAGCACTGGTGCTAAGCAGTGTCCCTGCTTCTCTGTGTTTTGCAGCAGCTCTCAGGAGATCTGGGTTCACTGGGTGACCTGGGTAGCTTGCTTTGTGTCTCTAAGTCTCAGTTTCTTCTTTATAAGAGGTTTTTACAGCTCTGCTAAGTGCTGTGACCTTTACTGATAGAGCTAACTTCACCTCAGCTAGAAAATGCATCCAGCTGCCCAGGCTGTTGCAGGGAGGGGAGGGATGTCCTACCCTGCAAGGCTGTTGTGGGGCAAAACTGGGTTAGAGAGTGAGCTCAGAGGAGTTTAGGAGACCACAGTCAGTGGGCTAAGGGCTTGCTACAGGGCTCAGAGCAACAAGGGTGGCTGAACATGTCCCTAACCTTTGAGCCTCACTCTCCCAAAAACCTGCTTGTGCTTGTTGCAGCTCAGGAACAGTCTAACAGCTTGAGAGCAGGAAGATCTTCCCCCCCAGCCATTTCTTCTCCAGACTAACAAACCCCAGATCCCTCAGCTGCCCTTCACCTGCCCCTCACCAGCCTCCTTGTTCTTCTCTGGACATACTCCAGCACCTCAATGCCTTCCCTATATTGTGGCAGCCAGAACTGAACCCAGCACTCAAGCTGCGGCCTCAGCAGGACCAAGCACATCAGCATCACAGTCATTGAGTTCTACAAAATCAAAACACTCCCTGACACAGAGAGCCTCTGCACCTTCTCCCTGCCCATCCCTTCTGAAAGCTTACACAGGCACTCACTGCAGTATCCACCCACAGCAGGCAGCTCCTCACGTTTCTGTGGTGGTAATCACGTCACAGCTCACAACTGTGCTGCTGCACAATGGCCTCCATGGTTGCTGCACAATGGTACAGATGCACTTGAGCTGGGCTATCCATTTCCTCCCTGCCACGGGTACACCACCCCTGGGCTCATCTCCAGTGAGCTTGGTTTTATCCCCTTGCCCCTCTGAACCTAGTTTAAAGCCTTATCAATGCACCTCACCAACTCCAGCATTGAATCCTTCTCCCCTTTTGAGCCAGCTGAGCTCTGCCTGTCCCCAGCATTCCCAGGGCCACATCAACTTTGTTGTGATCAGAGAACCCAAAATCCCACCTGTGGCACCAGTCCTTGAGCCACATCATCATCAGCTGTGTGTCTGCTGCTGCAGGTGCTCGCTGGAGGCTTCCCTGTCTCTCAGGCTGTGGAAGAAAACAGCACCTGTGGTCCATCAAGCAATCACCCCAGGGCCTTGAAGTCCTTCTTAATTGCTTTTGCAATCCTCAGCTTAAAGTGAGTGCAGGTGGCCTGAGTGAGCCTGGAAACAAGAAGGGAGGAAGAGCTACTCTGGATCAGAAGAAGGCTGAAACTCTGCATTTACATCACCAGAACAAAGTGAAACTTGTGAGTTGGGGAAGGGTTCTGTGCCCCAACAGGGGCTTTGCAGGGTGGGCTGGAAGCTGACAGCAGTGGGCTGGTGGCTCCCAGGCAGAGCTGGGAAGGTGCTGCTGGTGCTGGGAGGGCTGGAGGCTGGCAGCAGTGGGCTGGTGGCTCCCAGGCAGAGCTGGGAAGGTGCTGCTGGTGCTGGGAGGGCTGGAGGCTGGCAGCAGTGGGCTGGTGGCTCCTAGGCAGAACTGGGAAGGTGCTGCTGGTGCTGGGAGGACTGGAGGCTGGCAGCAGTGGGCTGGTGGCTCCCAGGCAGAGCCGGGAAGGTGCTGCTGGTGCTGGAGGCTGGCAGCAGCGGGCTGGTGCGGGCTGGTGGTTCCCAGGCAGAGCTGGGAAGGTGCTGGTGCTGGGTGGCTTGGGCTCTCTCGATGGAGCACCACTAGATGGTGGCAGGAGCTCAGCCTTGATCCCGCTTTGCCGCACCGGGAATGGGACTTGTTTGAGGAGCTGGGCAGAGCTGGCGGCTGCCTGAGGCTGGGAGTGGTCGATGGTCCTGTGAGGGACCTGGGATCGGAGTCCTGGGGCTCTTTAGCCTGGCACAGAGCAGACCGAGAGGGAATCTTCTCGGTGGTGAAATGTGGAGGACGTGAGGATGGGGCTGGGCTCTTGTCAGTGGTGCCCAGAGACGAGGCAAGGGGCATTGGGTACAAACGAGAACACAGGAGGGAAAACTTCTTTGGTGTGAGGCCGTTGAAGCCCTGATCAGGCTGCTTGGGGAGGCTATGGAGCCTCCTTCTCTGGAGAGCTGAGGGCTGCATCTGTCTCCTGACAGAGGATGAGGAGCAGCAGTGCAAAGGTAGGCTGCTTCCCTCCTTCCCCTGAGTAACCTCCATCACAGCATGACAGAGGTTGGAAGGAACCTCTGGAGATCATCTAGTTCACCCCCCACGCTGCCAGAGCAGGTTCACTTAGAGCAGGTTGCCTGCCCTGTACACGTAGCTCAGGTGGAGATGGTCTGCATCACTGGACCACCATGATCTGCTTGGTGTCACCACAGCATTTCTTTGTGTGTGTTACTGTCTCCCCAGCAGTCTTTGTGCAGAAGAGACACAGAGCAACACAAAGCAGGGTTTCAGCAGGAAAGCTCTTTCCACCAAGCTGTTGCCCAGGCACGACTGTACATGCATAAAACAAACAAGGACTGTGGCAGGGGAGGAAGCTGTCCCGGGCACACAAGGTGGCTGTCATCTTGGCAAAGCCCAGGCACAGCTGGAGGCCAGCAGGGACCCTGGTGTCAATTAGAGCAGCTTGAAAGCTGCTGTATTTGAGCTGCCTGCCTGCAGGAAGTTGTGCCCCGGTGCCCAGGGCTCGCTGGAGCCCAGCACAGGCAGGAGCTGCTGGCTTGTGCTGAGCTGGGGAAGCTGAATGCACCGAGGCAGATAATGGCCCTCTGGAATGGTCACCCTGACAAAGCCAGGACTTAGAGAAGCATTTCCCTGTCGCTAAGAACTGGGATCTGAGCAGGTCTCCTGAAAGATGAAGGGCTCAGTGTGGGTATGCACTGCCCAGTACAGCTCGGGTCGGTGTGCCGGCTGCAGCAGCATCGAGAGCTCCTCTCGACTTGTTCATGGTCTCACAGCAGCAGACAGAGCAAACTTCTGCTAAAACTGAGAGCTGCTCAATAGTGAGGTCCAGGCTGCCTACCTGGGGAGGGGTGGCAAGGAGGTGGTGGTGATATTTCTTGGGAGAAGGAGCACCTTGTGCAGGGAGGGTGCTCACAGCCCTGTGCTGAGGATGAGAGGTTTCTGCTCTTACCTGTCATCTGCTGCTGGCACCTCTGCTGCAGCCTGGCAAGCCCTAAGTCCCCCGAGGCCTTCTGGTGCTGTTGTGATCTAGTTGCCATGAATATCTCAGCCATCAGATAAGAGATGAATGGTCTTTAACCAGGCATTAGCCATTGGGATGGGAACAAGGCTGGAGAAAGTTTCCTTAAGGTTTTGAGCTGCTGTGTATGAAGAGGGTTGGTGTTTAAGGTCACGGGCAACAGAAACTTGCTGAAACTAACATTTCTGGCAGAGCTGAATCCTTCCACATGTGGCTTGCAACTTAATTTGACTTCCATGTGTGTGACATGCATTGAGCTGCTGTTGAGAAACCTCAGAGACTTGAGAGCTGCTTCTTGGCTAAGGTGCTGGTGAGACCCAGACGTGCTTGTGCCTCTGGATTTCTGTTTGCTGCCATGCCTGGGGCAAGATGGCAGCGTGGGTTGCACAGAGAGCATCTCTCTTTGTCTACAGGCGTGGCCTGCAGGAGCTTTTAGCACCGAGGTGGCTCTGCTGTGGTGTGAAGGAGGCACTGGCAAATTCATCAGGAGCTGCTGTGAGTGTGCCTTCAGGAGTGCCAAAAGCTTTACTTTAGTGACTCTTTAGTTCAGCACAATGTCTCTGCTCTGCTTGGCTAAAAGCTCCCCAGAGAAGCTTGCAGATGTCAGTGTCACCAGAGCCATGGTGTCACCAGGAGCTGCTCTAGCTGCATGGGACAGCTCAAGAGACACAGCAGCTGCCTGTCAGAGAGGTCTCTCTGCTGGAGTTTGTCTCTCCTGGGGTTTCTTAGCAATGCTGCTGGCCTCCTCCTTCTCCCAGCCTCATTTCCCTTGACACATGGCTTTGTCCAGAAGAGTGCCATTGATTGCAAAACCAGATGGTTCCCTGCTGCCAAGAGATTTTTGGGAAACGTTCCTCCCCACTGTCTTTTCCAGAGAGAGGGTGCTCTGGGCATTGTTCTGCTCAATTCCCCTGGATAGGTCACTTCCAACCACAAGTCTCTGAGGTTTTGCTCTTGCAGAAAGCTGCCAGTGAGACTGCAACCTTTGGCACGCCTGTGAGTGAGCTCATTTCTGGGAGGGGGAAACTCCCTGTGGATCCAACTGTCCATGCACCTCCCCCCGCCAAGCTTCTCCATGCCCAGCGTTAAGTAGGAGCTGCTTTTCCTTCTGGCAAATGAAAGTGTTTGAGTTGTTTGCTTGTGTGTGTGTGTTTGTCTGAACCTGCCAGGAGAAGGTGCCAAGGATGTGTTGGGGGAGTTTAATTGAATTCCTTGAGCTTCCAGAGGTGCTGAAACCAGAGGGTGACTCACTAACCCATCCCGTGTGGGGAGGCAGGGATCTGAGTTGTCTGCAAACAGCTGCAGGGGGCAGGGAGCATTTTTGAGGCTGACATAAAATCAACTGGTTGATTTATTTGCTACCAAAACCACAATGGAGAAGAACCTCCTCAGCAGAGCCAGAAAGATCATTTCAGCCAAAAAGCTCTTTGCTGTCTCTGGGTTTGGGGTCTGTGTTTGGGACACCTGGGGGTGTTGTTAACAGCGGGAAGCGCTGCTGGTGTGTGAGATCATCTCCTGCTTGTGGATGAATGGAGAGATGGAATGGGAACTGCTGAGGGTCAGATGGGAGTGGGCAAGGTCACTGATTCTTGTTGGGGTTTTATGGTGGTTTGGGGAGCTGTCAGAGCTTTGAAAAATGCTGACACAGCACCACAGTCAGGACACTGCTGCGATGCAGGATCTGGCTGGGATGATTCCTAAGCTGCAGGCAGCTCCATGCTCTCCATGGGTGGAAGTAGCTCCACTGGACTCTCCCTCACCCACTGCAGCCACTCCCTACAGCTGTGGCACTTCTCTCCCCACACAGAGCTTTGCTGTCTTGATGTCCCTCTGCTGAGGGACTGAGCTCTGTGTGGGTTTCTATTAAAATTCATGATGCACTATAAAAGTTGTGGCGAGACAAACCACTGCTCATGAAGAACTGAGAGCTGCTGTTTCTGGTCAGGAGATGCTTTACAGAGCTGAGGAGGGGGTTGTTAAGAGAAAACAGGATTGAATAAGGAGCATGGCTGAATCTCTGCAGGTTAGGGGTTTAAGCAGCAAAAAAAAAAAAAAATAAAATCAACTGTCCTGTTCTGGCAGAGATGTGAATCGGGGTGAATCTGAGAGACATCCTGGCTTTGATTTCTGGAGATCACCTCATGCTTCTGCACCAATCTGCCTCTTGCTTCGTGCTCTCCTCTGCAAAACGGGGATAAAACAAGGATAAATTCTCTCTGTCCTGACGCTAGGGAAGATTGAAAGAGCCCAGGGCCGGGACAAGGTCGATGCTGGCAGCAGGGAAGAGCGTGGGCGTCAGGCTGCTGGAGTCGTAGGTGGCAGTCTCGCATCTTTCTGTAGATGGTTGGTAAATGAGAGGTTGGGGAGGATTTCACGGGGGGGTAGCAAGGTCTGTAAGCCTCCCTGGGACGATCGGGAAGAAAGGCAGAGCTCTGTGCTTCCTGTTGTGCTCCAGCTTACGGTCGCTGGCGCTGCCTGTGCCGCGGCTCGCAGCCTTTCAGAGCCCTCTCCGCAGGACTCCGAAGCGCCGCTGGGTTATTGCCGTGCCGAGAGCTGCAGCGTTTAACTTGGGTTTCGTTTCTCTTTCTTTTTCTGCCTTTTAAGACGTTCGGGCCGGCGACTTTTTCCCTTTTCCCCCATCAGGATGCACTTCAGCATCTCTCACATCTGGAGAGATTCTGAGATCCAGAACTGCACAAATCTACTGTGTGCAGTTGTGGAGCCCCCAGCACAGGAAGGACATGGAAGTGTTGGAGCGGGTCCAGAGGAGGCCACCGAGATGCTCAGAGGGCTGCAGCAGCTCTGCTGTGAGGACAGGCTGAGAGAGTTTGGGCTGTGCAGTCTGGAGAAGGGAAGGCTTGCAGGAGAGCTTTGAGTAGCCTTCCAGTGTCTGAAGGGAGCTACAGGAAGGCTGGGGAGGGACTACTGACAAGGGCTTGCAATGCCAGGACAAGGGGCAACGGGTTTGAAGTGGCAGAGGGGAGACTGAAAGTGGATGTTAGGAGGAAGTTGTTTGCAGTGAGGGTGGTGAGACACTGGCACAGGTTGCCCAGGGAGGTTGTGGCTGCTCCCTCCCTGGAGGTGTTCAAGGCCAGGTTGGAGGAGGCCTTGAGTGACCTGTGCTAGTGGGAGATGTGTGACAGGGGCTTGGAACTAGATTATCCTTGAGGTCCAGGTGGGCTGACTCTGGTGTTTGGGAGCCTGTGTAGCCTTACACACTTGGGCTTAAAAGGGCTGAAAATGTGAACACACATTGACAGAATTGTTATTCAAGGACTCTGAGGCATGGCCACAACCAGCTGAAGTGACTGTGAAGTGGCTTTGGCTCCTCTTTCCTGATAGGTGGGAAGGCTTTGCCCCCACTTACAAAGGAGGGTGAGATATGGAACCTTTAGTGTAGGGTCTGAAGGTCTGGAGATGCTTCATCAGCTCCTCTAAATAGCAGTGCTCCCCTGGCCCCCCCAGCTTTAACACCCTCATCTTCTTACTGTGGAAAATAAGCTCTTTGCTCAAGAAGTGAGGGCTTTTACCTAGATTAAGGCTGAGAAGACTAAGCAGGGAAGAGCACTGCTACCATCTGGCTCTTCCATGAGCTTTGTCTGTTCTTTGCTGAACCTCTTTTTGGTGGCTTCTGGGTTAATTTGTGCTGGTTATGCAGGGAAAGAACAACAAAAGAATCAAGGAGCATCTGAACTGCTTGTCCCTAGGCAAGAGCTTGGCAGCATCCTGGCTGCTCTCACCTCTCTGGTAATAGCAGAGGCTCTGGGTCATTGAAGAGCTGTGAAGTGATGCTGTTATTGTTGGGCTGATGATAGAAAGCCTTAAAAGTGCCACTCTGGGCAGTGTGTTGGCACTGCTGAGGAGCTCCCACACTGGGGAGGAGTTTGGAGCCTCTGTGCTGAGGCTCTGCAGAAGCAGGTGAGGGTCAGCCCCCCTGGTGACCTATTTCTGTGCTAGTTTCTCATGCTGATTTTGCTAAGTGCTGCTGCCTGTTGCTTCCAGCTGCTCTGAGATTAAGCCCAGTGACTGCATTTAGAAGTGTTGCAGTCCCAGGGCACTCCACTGGCTGCTTTCCCCTGGCGCATGGTGTGGCTGGGGTGCTAGGCAATGCCATGGAAGGAGGCCTACAGTAAGGGGAAGGAGATCTACACTTCTCAGGCCTGGCTCTAGATTTCACACAGATCTTAGGTCTAAATCTTGGGGTACACAGCTCTTTACTTTCTAAGGTGCCCAGAACATTTGATGCTCCCACCTGTGAGGGCAGAGGGTTGCTGTCCACATCCATCCTCTTCTCTTCCCCATTTTCTTTATCTCTTAGGAAAGCTGCAACTTCTTTCTTTCAGGTTCTCTTCATCACCTGTTTTGTGCTACTCTTTTCTTTTTATACCTCCCCTTGCCATGATGAGGAGAATGCTGCTGTTTGTGCTGTTAATAACAAAAACTGGGAGGAGCAGATTTTGTCCTCCATGGGACTGGGCATCACCTGTAGTGTGAAGTTGTGCTGCCCTGCTGCATTTCCCCCCTCAGTTGTTTTCTATTTAACAACTTCCTTTTGGGAACACATGTTTCATCTGGGTTGGATTATCTAGGCCTCCCAAAGAATGTTTTAAGCTGCATCTTCCCTCCCCCTCTTCCCAGGAAACAAATATTTTATACAAAAGCCTTGAGTGGCCTCACATATGGTGCTGGTAATTAATTGCCTGGCAGTGAGTGGGGCTGTGGGATGTGGATAACCCAGGAGCTGGAGCTGAGCAAGCTCCAGTGGTTGAGCACCTGGGACTGGGTTTCTCTGCTGCTTTTGAAAAGAGGAAATACTCAGTTCCATCAATTCTTCTGGCCCTTTTGAGGTGACCAGAGAAAAGGGGAATGTTGAGGAGTGTGGTTAAAATCTGAGCTGTACCCAGCTCTGTGCTGCTGGGAGGGTCTTGGGCAGCTTGGCTGAGAATTCAGTATCTTAAGGGGGGCTACAATGAGGCTGAGGAGGGACTTTTTAGGATGTCAGGTAGTGGTAGGACTGGGGGGAATGGAGCAGAGCTGGAAATGGGGAGATTGAGACTGGATGTTAGGAAGAAGTTCTTCAGCATGAGGGTGGTGAGGGCCTGGAAGGGGTTGCCCAGGGAGGTGGTGGAAGCCTCATCCCTGGAGGTGTTTAAGGCCAGGTTGGATGAGGCTGTGGCCAACCTGATCTAGGGTAGGATGTCCCTGCCCATGGCAGGGGATTGGAACTGAATGATCCTTGTGGTCCCTTCCAACCCTGACTCTGATCCTATGACTTTGGGCTGATACTTGGAGATGTGCTTGGGAACCAGACCTGGGGAGCATTGGGGTTTTAATGCCTGAATAAATCCTTTTGATAGAATCTAAACCCAGGCTTGGCTTTGCAAAGCCCTCAGCTGCCCTGCTCCCCTGCTGTGCTGGGAGGGGATGGGGGGGGCCATGACCCCAGGAGCACTCAGCATCCCTCTGCCAATTCCCTGTTAAACACATCCACATTTGCTGCCAGGGGAACACTGAGCACTGCTCATGCTGGCTCAGGTCAACCTGACTCACATTGCTGTGTTTTGCTGAAAAGACCCCAAAACATTTGATGATTTTGATGGAACTAAATTGAATCTTGCTCCTGGTGTGCTGTGTGGTGCAAGGTATTTTTTTTATTTTTTGCTGCCTTTTTTTTTAAATCCCATTGATGAGGTTTCCCACCAAGGTCTACCCCTGCCAGGCAGGTACCTTCTTAGGTCAGCTGGGAAAGAAGCATTGTCCTGAGCTCACTCCTGGAGCTCAACCTGGCATGGGAGAGGACAAAGGCAGGAGGGGATGCATTATTTCCAGTGAGGGTGGTGAGGCACTGGCACAGGTTGCCCAGGGAGGCTGTGGCTGCTCCCTCCCTGGAGGTGTTCAAGTCCAGGTTGGAGGAGGCCTTGAGTGACCTGTGCTAGTGGGAGGTGTCCCTGCCTATGGCAGGGCGTTGGAACTGGCTGATCCTTGAGGTCCCTTCCAACCTTACCATTCTATGATTATTACAGAGAAACAGGGTGTAGGGGTGATGCCAGCTGCCTTGCTTTGGTCCCTTCATCACAGTAAGCAGACAGAACTTCCTGATTTTTGGAATTTTCCTTCTTGCACAAACAGGAAAAAAAAAATCTGACTTCTTATAATTATTTTTTACTCCATATATCAAATTTTTACTCCAAGCTGGAAAGGACCTTGTGACTTAAGCCTCTCTGTGACCAGAAACTCTTGGATTTATGTCAGGTTTAGCCCATTCTTGAGAGCTCTGAAGTGCAAACACAAAAGACTTCTCTTCTTTGGAGGGGAAAAAAAAAAAAACTGGCTCTTTGGTTTTATGACTAGAAAATGTGCCCAACATAGGCCATGGCATCACTTTGGGAAGGTCCAGACCTTGGTGCAGTCCATGCTGGGGGTCTTACTCCTGCTTGGCAGAAAAAACCCCACTGGGGTAGGCTGCCCAGGGGGGTTGTGGAGTCTCCCTCTCTGGAGATGTTCAAGAGCTGCCTGGATGCATTCCTGTGTGAGCTGGTATAGGAGATCCTGCTCTGGCAGGGGAGGTTGGACTGGGTGAGCTTTTGAGGTCCCTTCCAGCCCCTGACATTCTGTGGATCTGTGATTCCATGCCACTCTTTCCTCTGAAGATAGAATCATTGCTTTTCAGCTTTCACAAAGTGAAGAGGAAGGTGAACCTTTTATCTTCTGAAACTTTGTGATTAAACTAAGACTGGACTGTTGTGCTGGCCATCTGGTGGAGTTTGGTACTGGTAACTGGGTTTAAGCTTAAATTTGTTGCCCTTTTCAATGCCCCTGAAAATAGTTCCTTCATCCTAGATAAAGCCCAGGATGGCAGCACAGCTCCCCGAGGCCACATCCAGACAATGAATGAACACAATCCAAAAGAGAGATGAAATGATGAGGATTTACTTGTTACCCTCCCCCTCCCATCTGCATTTATTTTCCTTTCAGGCTCCCTTTTAGCAGTAGGTAACAGATCCTAGAAACTATCATTTATTTAGTACTTTAATCCTGGAGTGCTGCACATTTTCTAGCCCTCTTGAAACGTGACGCTTGGGTGCTGAAGCTGATGGCAACCCCAGGCTGCAAATTTGCTTCTCCCTGACCCTCATCAGCAAATTGCCCAAGCCCTGCACCAGGCAAAGGGAGAAGACTCGGAACAAGAGGGTTTAAGCAGCTTTGCACAAATAGGATTTGCACCAGTTTGTTTCTGATAAACAACCCCCACCCCCCTCCTGGCTTCAGCTTCTGCTACTCGGCCCAAATAGCTCCAGTGGACAGAGGTTATTTTGTTCCTCCTGTGAAGAGGATGCTCAGCTGGAAATGTGGTGTGCATGTTGGTGAGGGTGAGCAGGCTGGCATCGTTTCATGGCCATGGTGCTGCTAAATCAGAGGTTGGGCTTGATCTTGGAGGTCTCTTCTGACTGAAACCGTTCAATGATTCCTCTGCACCTGATGCTGAGCTGTAACAGGGGCAAAACTGCCAAACAGCAGCAACTTGATCTTGGCTGCTGAACTCAGGGTCCTGGTGCAGCAGGTGAAGAAGTCAGGGGGCAGAAAAGGTGGCATGGAGGAGCCTGGTGGCACCTGTGGGTGGGGGTGTTTGGTGCTTGCAGTGCTTCGCTTTTTGAAGCCACTGATTGAAAGGGGGAACTGGCAGTACTGGCTGGAAAGGCAATGGGCCAGTGAGCTCAGCTTGTGTTCTCATGGCCCCAGAGGCCACCTCAGCATGGTGCTCACAGCAGCACCTCCACCACCCCAGACCAGCTCCACCAAATGGGTGTTAATCCCGAGCAGAAATTAGCAGAGATCCCAAGCTTCATCCAGTGGCACTGGCACCTGCAGCCCAGGCTCCCTAAGCTCCTGTGATTACTGATGACCTCTCTTCCTGAGGCCAAACACACTCAAAGCAGGGTTGCTGCAGGGCTGGATGGGCTCAGCCCCTCCAAACCAGTAAGTTTTCAAGTTAAGAATGGATGCTGGGAAGTGTTTAGAAACCATCAGGAGCGTGAGTCAAGCTGGCTGCTGGCTCCAACCTGGTGCTGTGCGCACTGCTGCCTTGCTGCAGAAACGCTGTGGAGCAGGCAGCTCTTCCAGCAGGGCTGGCACCCTGACATCAGGCTGGTCCAGGTGGGCTTTCCCTCTTCTCAGTGGTTCACCTGCTACTGCTCTTTGCCCTCTCCATCCTTGCTACTGCACCGAGCTGGGCTGGTGACGGCTGAACCCTTCCAGCACTGCTGGGTGCTCGCATCCATTAGGGACCAGATCCCAGCAGGGGATGTGACTGCAGCTTGGGGCTGGGAAAATTCAAGAGGATGCTCCCAGAGGTTTGACTCCCAAATCCACATTCGAATTGACCATTTCCCTAGGAGCACAAAAGGATCATTCCTTATAAAAATGCTCACTGATTGATTCTTTCCCCACTGTTAAAGCATCTCAACACAATCATCTTCCCCTGCAGAAAACTGTCCAAGCCTTTTTAATCCCCCTGGAGGGAAAGCAAAGGGTAGTTTTCAAGATGACTGCAGAAAAATATTTGGCAGCTTTTAACCTCTTGCTAAACAACTTTTGACAGTGTGTAAACAGCCTTTTGGTTTTATAAACACTGCATCCAGATCGTGGAGTGGGGGAAAAAATAGGGCTGAGACCATCACGAGAAGGGAAGACGAATTGCTTCCGGCTGCTTAAGTGTTTTTGTGTTTGCTCAGGGTTAAGGGTTTGAGGCTGGACAGTTTTGTGTTTTTTTTTTTTTTTTTTTTTTTTTTTTGCATGGGAAATGTGGGAGAGGAGAGAGAGGTGGCACTGGATGGGGGAGAAGCACCTGAATCCAGAAAATCTGGAAATGCCTGTTGACAGCAGTCCCTGTGCATGCTGGATAACTGAGGAGCGGGGTTGACCCTGCTCCTCGCTGCTCTAGAGGGATCAGTTTTGATGCAGAAGGTTCCATCAACCTCCCAGACCAAACCTTTTGGTGGAGGAAATGCTTCTGACTTCTAACAAAAATGTTTTTTCCCCTTCCCTTCTCTCTGTGATAAATGATTGAACACTTCTCAGTAGCAAAAATAACCAAACCACACAACCCCTCTCTTCCCCCCCCAAAAAAAATAAATTAAACAAAGTAGCCAGGGAGTAGCCCCAGTGGGTGCAAGTGGAGAGGCTGTGGAGCAGCCCTCACCCTCCTGCAAGCCCCTGGGTGGGCAGCTCACTGATGAGCCAACATCAGTGTCCAGAGTGAACGCTCCTGAGAAGCTGAGCCAGGCAAGGTGCTGCAAGGGTATGCTTTGGGGGTCTCCTGTGCCTGCCAGTAGGGAATCCCGTGGGAGCTACCACACATCTCACTGATATGGCTTAGCAGCAGACTTGGCAGGGTTAGGTAACAGTTGGACTTGACTTTTGTGATGGTTTGGGAGTTCCCTGCCCCCTCACACTAGGAAAAAAATCCTCCAGACTAGGCTCAGCCAGCTGGGAGTTAAGGACTGAAGCTCTGTTTCCAGCTGAGCACAGTGTACAAGCAGAGAGATACACAATAGACAGGAATATTGTGTGTATGTATTGAGACACTGGCACAGGTTGCCCAGGGAGGCTGTGGCTGCTTCCTCCCTGGAGGTGTTCAAGGCCAGGTTGGAGGAGTGCTTGAGGGACCTGTGCTAGTGGGAGGTGTCCCTGCCTATGGCAGGGGGCTGGGACTGGATGAGTTTTGAGGTCCCTTCCAACTTTACCATTTTATGTGTATTAGAGGTAATACAGAAACACAATTCCCCTCCCAGAGCCCCCAGGAGGGGCTCCCAATCACCCTTCCACCTTCTTCCCACCCCTCTACCTTACATCAGGGTCTGCCTTATATGCAAGGTGAGTTTGGAGGATGGGTAAGGGGGGTTAGAAGTAGAGTGGTTAGTTAGGTGACACAGCAGCTCCCAGAGAGAGACTCTTTGTCTTACCTATATTTGTGTCCTTGTTCTTATCCATCTCAGCAAGCTTCTGAGTGAAGCAGACATCACCAATGTTTGCTTTTCACATCCTGTATTTTTTTTCTTCATTAAAATACTCCAATTAACCTCAAACCAGCATAACCTTTAAAAGACTTTTCCAACCAAAATGCTTCTGTGAAGCCACCAACCCTCCCCTGCAGACTCTGGGAGGTGAACATTGCTTTTCTTGCTGGGAAAGGTCCCAGGAGTGAGCACTGCAGGGACCTTCTCTTGTGCCTTCCAGAGGTGATGGAAGAGAGGCAGCAACTGCTGGAGGGATAAGCAGGAGATGACACATTTAGGTGGCTCAGCAAGCCCAGTTTTGTGAGATGGGGAATGGGACATCTGGAGGTGAAATGATTTGGCCAAGGATGCTGCATAAACAGAGGAGTTTCCTACTGTTGCAGCCTGGGCAACCTGTGCCAGTCTCTCACCACCCTCACTCCAAACAACTTCCTCCTAACATCCACTTTCAATCTCCCCTCTGACACTTCAAACCCATTCCCCTTGTCCTGGCATTCCAAGCCCTTGTCAATAGTCCCTCCCCAGCCTTCCTGCAGCCCCCTTCAGACCCTGCAAGGCTACTCCAAGGTCTCCTGGAAGCCTTCTCCTCTCCAGGCTGCAGAGCCCCAACTCTCTCAACCTCTCCTCACAGCACAGATGTTGCAGCCCTCTGAGCATCTCTGTGGCCTCCTCTGGACCCACTCCAACACTTCCATGTCCTTCCTGTGCTGGGGGCTCCAGAACTGCACACAGGACTGCAGGTGGGGTCTGAGGAGAGCAGAGCAAAGGGGCAGAATCCCCTCCCTTGCCCTGCTGCCCACACTGCTCTTGCTGCAGCCCAGCACACAGTTGCTGTCTGGGCTGCACTCACACTGCAGCCTCATGTTGAGCTTTTTATCACTTCAGACCCCCAGGTCCTTTTCCTCAGGGCTACTCTCAACCATTCCCCACCCAGCCTGGAGTTGTGCTTGGGATTGTGCCTACCCAGGTACATGTTTTCTTCTGGAAACATGTGTAGGTGCACTTGGTTTAGTGCAGGGATGAGATGTAGCAAATGAATAATTAAGAAGCTTTCTGCTGTGGTTTGGGGGTTTGGGTAGCTCTCTGCTGCTGCCTGTAGTAACTTTTCTCACCCTGGTACCCAGGCTCAATGAACAGGTCTGTGTCTGGCCCTTCCCAAACCATCTCCCCTGGGCTAAGCTGAAAACAAACACCAGAGCTCAGGGCATACTTGGAGCAGGGGGAAAATTCTTCCCTCTCTATTGCACTGATAAACCTTTGGCTACTCAGGTTGTGTTCTCCTTGGCTTTGGGAGATGGAGACAGGGATTTTATTATCCCCTACCCTTTTCACTTGCTTTTTCCAACTTGGCCCAATGGCAGAGAATTAATTCAAAGGTGAATGCAGAAAGACTTCATCCATTGCCTGGAGGAAACATAAATGCTTCTGCAGGACATTCTTTCATTTCTCCTTAAAACCCTCTCTCAGCACATGTAATGTTCCTCATCATTATACTGCCCCATTTATCCTGGACTTCAGTTCATCTGCAATTACATCTTGCTGCCTTTCACAGGGCCCTTCAACCCTGTCTCACTGCTGTGCCTTGTCAAAGCTGAATTGAATCAAGCTTAGGATGTGGGTAGCTTTTTTGTTCTTTTAAAATCCCATTTTTCAATTTGCCCTTCTTCCCCAGAGATTGTCTGCTGAGGCTGACTGCTCTCCTGGCTGCATTTGGTGCTGTCTTCTCACAGCAAGGCTGATTTGTTTTGTTGGGGTTGTTTTTTGTTGGTTTTTTGATAAAGAATAGGGGGGGGAAAAATCACCTTGTCTCTGAGACTCCTTTAAATGCCATCTTGAAAGTGATATTTCTTTATAGGCAGCTTAGTCCTTTCCACACAGTGAGCAGCACTAACCTGAGCCTGATGCTGACATTTAAAATGAATCTTGATCATTCCAGCCCTATCCAGAAAAAATCAGCAAGTCCTGCACTGCCTTCCAAGCAGGAGTTGGATGAGAAGCAGAGCTTGGTCCCAACTCAGTCTCTGGTTTGAACTCCCTGAGTGTTTGGGGAAGGGATAGATGCAGAGGAGCTGGTAGCTGCTCCAAGGGCTGGCACCTGCTGTGGTTCTGTTCAGCCCTGCCAAGATCTGGGTGTTGGAGCAGCTGAGGGAACTGAGGTTGTTTACCCCAGGAGGCTCAGGGGAGACCTGAAAGGAGGTGGGAGCCAGGAATGACAGAACCACAGAATGTCAGGGGCTGGAAGGGACCTCAAAAGCTCATCCAGTCCAACCCCTCTGCCAGAGCAGGTCACACAGGAATACATCCAGGTGGGTTTTGAATGCCTCCAGAGGAGGAGGCTCCACAGCCTCTCTGAGCAGCCTGCTCCGGGGCCCTGTCACCCTCACAGGGAAGAAGCTTTCCCTTATGTTTATGTGTAATTTTCTCTGTTCCATCTTGCATCTGTTGCCTGTTGTCCTGTCGCAGCACATCAGGGGGTCCTTTGGTCTCCTCTCCCTAGAAACAAGTGCTAGGACAAGAGGAAATTGCCTCAAGTTGGACCAAGGGAGGTTTAGGTTGGATATTAGTAGAAACTTCTTCACTGAAGAGGTTCTCAAACGCTGGATCAGGCTCCCCAGGAAGGTGTTGAATGTCCATCCCTGGAGGTGGTTAAAAGATGCAGCAATGTGGTGCTGATGGGCATGGCTTAGCACTCACTTGACAGTGTTGGTTGGACTCAGTGATCTTAAAGGTCAGCTGAAAAGATTCTAAGACCTGTCAGATGAGGAAGAACTCATAAACTCCCCTGGCTGAGTGTTTCAGGTGGAGCATGAGAGCTCTCAAATGCAGAAGTGATGTCTTGCAGAGCATTTGTGGAGCTCTCCAAGGCTTTGGAGCAATGACCCTCTTTTGAGCAGCCCACGTTGGACTGGACTTGCCCAGAGTGGATTTCCCAGTTTTAAAATGGGAATCCTGGGCAGAACCTGGGATCAGAAAGAGATTTTCTACCTTGGGCAGGCTGTGAAATGAATCTTCCCCATTTAAGCCTGGGAGTTCATGGACAGAGGAGTTAGCTGCAGCACTTTTTAAGAAGCAACATCATAAATGAGCTGACAGGAGAGAAGTGTAATGAGATTGCAATGTTCCAGTGAGCCTAGCCAGGCCTTCAGGGAAGTGGGGAGTTACTGTACCCATGACTAATCTGAACCCAGAGTAGTGTGTGCAAAGCAGTGGTGGGTACCCACAGCTGGGAGGTCAGGGAACTGAGGGTGAAGGTCTCTGTTTCCAGGTACTTGATGTTGGACCTCCTGCTTGCTAGCTTTTACCATCAGGTCTTTGGCTCATGTGGTATGGATGCTCCTCAGCTGCTGTATCATTATACATTGAAAAGCTTCAGTTTCTTTTTGATGTGGAACTGAGAACATTCCTGAGTTGGAGGTTTGTGGGAGAGAAGAAACTTTTTTTGTTTTGTTTTGTTTTCCTCATCTCTGTGGAAGAGGAGAAACCTTTTTCCTTCATGGTCTCACAATCTGAAGTTGCTTCCTTTTTTTTGAAGCAGTGAACTTCTCAAACACACCCTTTAGTAGCTGATCTCATAAGGAGTTAAAACCAGAGTTGAAAACAATAATAATAATAATTTAAAAACCCAACAGCAAACTCCCTCAGACTAACCTCAGCTAATTTTCAGTTTGCACACATCTGCACCAAGGAAAACAAAATGCACCTTGGCTGTGGCTCCACTAATGAGTTTAGCAGAGTATTTCATCAGTTGGAGAGCTGCAGAGCAAGCTGTAGCCCCTGGAAAGCTTAGAGGTCAACCTGGTTCCCAGCACACAAGTGCTTGGGTCAATTTATTTGTTCTTTTTTTTGGAGCAGGGTGGTGTTTTGAGAGAGTATGGAAAAGTGTGTGAGAGAGAGCTGTGGTGAGGTTGGGTCTGTAGCTGGATGAGACCTTTATGAGGGTGTAGTACTGAATAATGCTCCAGGAGCTGGAGCATCATTGAGGAGTGCATATAAATCTCTAGAGGATGGGGCTGGGCTCTTCTCAGTGACAGGACAAGGGGTAATGGGTACAAACTAGAACACAGAATCATCCACTTAAGGACAGATTTCTTTACTTTGAGGGTGACAGAGCACTGGAGCAGGCTGCCCAGAGATGTTCTGGAGGCTTTCAAAACCAACCTGGATGTGATCCTGGGCAACCTGCTATGGACCAGCCCACGTTACCCCTGGGGTTGTGTTAGATGTTCTCCAGAGATGCTTCCAACCCCAACCATTTTCTGAGTTGATCGTTCCACGATCTGCACATCTTGTAGCACTGAGCCTCCAGTGCTGAGACTGGAGGTGCTGCCCTGTGTAGCTGCAGTGCCTTTGGGTCTGCTCACCAGGAGCATGAACCTGGTCATAGAATGGGAAGGTTGGAAGGGACCTCAAGGATCATCTAGTTCCAACCCCCTGCCACAGGCAGGGATGCCTCCCACTAGCATAGGTCACCCAAGGCCTCCTCCAGCCTGGCCTTCAACACCTCCAGGGAGGGAGCAGCCACAACCTCCCTGGGCAACCTGTGCCAGTGTCTCACCACCCTCACTGCAAACAACTTCCTCCTAACATCCACTCTCAATCTCCTCTGCTACTTCAAACCTATTGCCCCTTGTCCTGGCATTGCAAGCCCTTGTCAATAATCCCTCCCCAGCCTTCCTGTAGCCCCCTTCAGATCCTGGAAGGCTACTATCAGGTCCCCTGGAAGCCTTCTCTTCTCCAGGCTGCAGAGCCCCAACTCTCTCAGCCTGTCCTCATAGCAGAGCTGCTGCAGCCCTCTGATGCCTCTGACCTGGCAGCACTTGGTGTTTGCTTTGTGCTGCAGCAACCCACACTCTGGTCTGCTTTTTTTTTCTGCTGGCTTTGCCCCATCTGCTATAAATATGAGCTCTGGAGCAGTCTGTGAACTCTCTGCCCTCCTGGCAGAAGTGTCACAAGTGCAAAGGTTGGGGCTTACTTATTTACTCGGGGCCCTGGTTGCTGAGCACAGCTACCTCCTTAGCCAGGATGCAGCTCTGCCCAAGTGGGGTCCCCGAGGCTGAGCTCTCCTACCTTTCTTTGTGCCAGGTGGGGAAGGAAAGGGGTTTGTGCCTTCAGTCCATGTGGGAGTGTGTGGCCTATTCTCTTGGCATCTGCAGGGGCTGCATGTGGAGGTCTGCCATGACTGTGAACTGGAGCTGGAGAGGTGGAGGGATGCCCATGTCTTCCTGGCATGGTCAGTCCTGCAATCTGTGCCGACAATGCTGCCCCATCTCCTGGGGCTTGGCACAGAGAGTCTTTTAAGAAGTAGGGGAAAATGAGTGATGAGCTGGGTTTGACCCTCCAGAACCAGGATGTTTAACCTGATACCATCTTAGGAGATCAGTCCTGAGCTACTGAAAGCAGTACATTTTTCTCCTGTGGCTTCTTTCTCCAGACCAGGCTGCATATCCCAATTTCACCTGGATAAGAGCTCGCCACTGCTACTTGGTGTGAGCAGAGATGCTGCAAGCTCATCTTGTGTTGCTCCTGAAGCCAGAGGGGCTTGGGTGAGCTCAGGAGCACACTGACCAGAGGGTTCTCTCAGCTGACCTGGAGTGAGTATCCTCCTCCTGGTCCAGTGGGGATGAGTCCACCCAAACCCACCTTCTTTCAGAACAAGATCTGCATTGCTGGTATAGACCAGTATGGAGATTCTAACAGGCACAAGACTTGTGTTGCCTGCTGCCAGCACAGATGAGGGTTCATGAGACCTTTGGTGTCTCAGCTGTCAGCTGGGCTGAGAGAACTGGACAGGCTGCTGGCCTAAACTTGGCTCTCAGCACAAGCAAGGTGCTTTTCCCTTCAGCCTGCATGAGATTCATGTGCTGATGTCTTTCTGTGGCCTTGAATTCTGCAGGAGTAAGGGGGTCCCATTCCTGGCAGGGCTTTCTCTTTCTGCTTCTTTTCTATAATTTTTTGTTTGGAGAGGTGAATGGACCCAACCTTGCTGGCTTCTTGCTGTACAACAGACTCAGAGATGTGTGTGAAGAACAGGCTCTGAGATCAAACACAGGGACAGGCAGAGGATTTTAGGGCTGGAAGCTCCTTACCTGCCATCTCCTGATGGGCACAGAGGTTGTGTGTATTGGCAGGATCCTGTGTGGAGCTGCTGCTCAGGGAAGTACTGATGATGCTCAGACAGTCTGGGTGGGAAAAGTGCCTTCTGGAGAACGGAAGTGTGAGGTGATCTGTCCCCTTCCCATGGACTTTGGGGTACTGTACCAGGCTCCAGGTCTGAAATGGTGTTCCTTACATTGGATTTTCAGACACAGGCTCTGTGCAGTGTCACAACAGCACTTGATTGTTTAATGTTATCATCACTCTGATAACAGCATGAAGAGGACTGCTCCTTTTAAAGGGAAGAGGATGCACCGAGAATGGAGGCTGCAGGGGCAAATGCTGCTGAGTGGGTCTGGCATCTCTTCCTGCTCTCTGCTGTTGCCATTGGTTTAGCACCAGACTTGGTCAAGCTAAAAGCTGATTGGACTCAGTGATCTTAAAGGTCGTTTCCCCACAAAAAGATTCTGTGATTCTGTTCTGTGGTTGAATATGGGCTGGGGAGCTGCTGGAAGGAGCAGTGTGTGCAAGGGGTAGTTGCAAGTGCTGGACGAGGACGAAGCGAGGGTGGCTTTGGCTGGGGCAGCGGATGGCAGGGCACAGACGGTGATTTCCAGCTGAGCACTGGAGCTGCTCGAAGGAGCTGAAG
The DNA here is from genome assembly GCA_013396675.1 of Eubucco bourcierii. Taxonomy (NCBI): domain Eukaryota; kingdom Metazoa; phylum Chordata; class Aves; order Piciformes; family Ramphastidae; genus Eubucco; species Eubucco bourcierii. The sequence continues at coordinate 729,865 of VWZE01017713.1, read as the reverse complement.
GCAAGGAAGGAGGCCAGAAGGTGCAGGAGCAGTCACCATTTGGTGTGGCACTGGACTCGGAGCTGGGAGTCCCGCAACGGTCCCTGCCCGAGGATGGGTTCGGAGAGGACCCGAAGGGCCGGGCAGGGCTGCGGGGAGGTGCCCCCCAGGTTAGAAGGCAGCCCTGTGAGGGACAAGCACGGCCAAGAACCTGGAGGTCCCTTGGGGTGAAAACAGAGCGGGAAAACCCCTCGGGGCTCCTCCTCGGGAACCACCAGCGGGGATGCCCCAACGCAGCCTGCACCGAACGCCGCTGCCTCCCCCCGGCCCGGTGCAGCACACCCTCCCCTACCGCCCCGCCCATGCCAGCTTCGATGCAA
>VWZE01017713.1:718182-729464 GCA_013396675.1 Eubucco bourcierii | reverse complement strand
CCTCCCCCGCCTCTCTCCGTCGCATGCACCCCACAGCCGGGCTGAGCCGAGCGGAGCCAAGCCCGGGGAGTCCCTGCCACCGCCCTTGCCGTGCAACAGTTGCCCCAAATTGCGGCCACCCCTTTGCCCTCCCACCCGTCCCTCAGCCCATCCCCAGGGGATCCCCTTCGGCGCCGGGAGAAGGAGGAGGAGGAGGAGGCGGCGGCGGCGAAGGCTGCTCGGAGCCGCCGCCGCTTTGCAGCGCCGAGCACTGCTTCTTTCATCGCTCCGCCGCCGCCGCCCGGGAAGGGACCCGGGAGAAGGAGCTTCTCCGATCCCCGCAGCGATGGAGCGGGGCGGGGGGGGCCCGGCACGGCTTCTCCTCGCCGGGCGCTGCCGTTCTCCCCTTCGTCTGCGGGAGCGGAGCGGACCCGCCGCCGGGCGCCGGCATCCCCACTAGGATCCCGGGGCCGCCGAACCCTATCCCGGATCCCCTGAATTCCTCGTGCGTCCCCTGAACCCTTTTTTCATCTTCTCCAACCCCTTGTTTCCCTCTGTGCATCCTCCCTCCACCCCTTTGTGCATCCCCCCGTGAGCTCCCAAATCCCTTGTGCGTTCCCTCCGTCCTCTTGTGCGTTCCCTTGTTCACCCCCCGGTCCCCTTGTGCCCCCCTTTCCATACCTTCCAGCCCCAAGCCACTCTCCTCTTGCATGCAGCCCCAGGGCTGCAGGAGCCGAGGCCACTCGCCATGGGTACCAAGCAGACCAAGGGCTGCCAGCCGGGCAGCACCGGGGAGAGCCCCCAGGCCCACCACCGCAAGAAAGTACCCCCCAGGGAAAGGGGGGACTTCCTTGCCTCCCTCGTGGTGAAATCCGGCGAGAAGTTTGGGAAGGGTGGTGGCAGCAGCTTGCCCCCCTACCACCGGCGGATCTGCATGATCCAGGACATGCTGGTGCTGGTGAAGCAGGGGAAGCAGGAGGAGGCCACCGAGCTGCTGAAGCACCTGCGGCAGGTGAGCTTGGGCAGGTTTCTCCTCGGGGGTGGGGGATGGGGAATGTGGGGGGTGTGGGCTGCCAGCTTTGGGTGGGGGAAAGACAATCTATGAGCCAAACACGCTTGGTTTTGAAAGCCTGCTGGCAAAAGAGTCGGGGGCATGCCTCGTTTTTGTGGGTCTGACTCGGTGTGGCGTAATTCTGAGGAGCTGCAGGGTGGTCGCGGTGTTGGAGATGGGAAAATAACCCCGGGGAGATGCTTTGCATTGTCTACAGCGAGGAACCCCTGCCGGGTTCATTTTCCCTCCTTCCCTTCATTGCTTGTGCTGATAGCTCTGGGGTTTGCAGCTCGCACAGCCCACTCAAGGAGGTTCCCACTCAACTTCCCAAAAGTTTGGTCTCTGAAGCAGATCCGTAAAAGCACTCAGGCAATCCGAGCTGGCAGCTTTGGAGGAGCAGCTCTTTTCTTCCCAGCTCAGAAACACCAAGAGTTGGCAGCGTTTGCTTTTTTATCTTTGTTCTTCTTGGCACACAAGCACTTGGTGGAGTTCTGCTGGTGTTGACTGGAGCTTGTAGGAAGGAGTGTGTGAGACGCTGCACGGAATTAACCGTGGGGAGCATGAGAGCTCTTCCCTCCAAGGGCCGTTTGAGCTGGATGTTAGCTGAGGAGCTGAGTTGTGAGCAGACCAAAGGGCAGCTGAGGGGCACTGCTCTGCGCCCAGAAAATGAGCATTTACTCTTTTCTGCTGGTAGATGGTGAAGGGCTTGCCCAGGGAAGTGGTGAAGTCCACATCCCAGGAGGTGTTTAATAGTAGTGTAGATGTAGTGAGGGTTATGCTGTAGTGGAGGAGTTGTCAGTATTAGGCTAATGGTTGGATGGGATGATCTTAAAGGTTTTTCCCAGTCGAGGTAACTCCATGATGTTGTGTGACAGAAGAGTGATGTGCTGGGTGTTTTGGGGGCTCTGGGGCACATGGGGTACAAGTTTTCCATAGAAGCTGAAGACAGCCCCATCTTTGAGCTTGCCTTTTCTCTGCTGTAACCAGTTCTACCACCTGGGAAGAAGTTGCTCAGATCTACACTGGGCAGCAGGAGCTGCTTCCTTGCTCTGTAGCTGTGCTCGGTGCCAGTCTGTGCACATGAAATCGCAGCTCATCCAGAGCCTGATTGTTTTCTTCTTGCTCTTTGGGGTTCCCCCTCCATTTTCTGGCCCTGGGAACACTTCAGCAAAGTGGATGTGGTGTTAGGAACACATCCCTGTGACCTCTTCAGCCCAACCAGAGGCATGCTACCATTTACCCTGTGAGCCAGGGTCCTTCTGCCCGCTCGGTTTGCATGACTTAGGAGTGTGTTTGGAGCAGTCCAGATGAGAAATCTGAACAGTTTCAGCTGTGTTTGTGTTCCCTGACAGAAAACTTTTGCCACTTTCAACATTGAGATAAGGTGTTTTGTTTTTTCTTTTCCTGGCATCTGTGCTCCCTCCCTGGGATCTGAGGGTCCAACTCTTTGGGACAATGACCTCTCCATAAGGGACCTGTGCAATGATGTGGGTCAAACACATGGGCAGGTAAACCCCTGTGGAGCAGAAGTGGCTGTGAATTGGGCAGCAGATCCATGCCTGAATTTTGCACCCTCTCAGCCATGCCAAAGCTTTATCGCTGTACCCACAGCCCATTGGAGCTGGCAGGAAGGCAGGTGCTAAGTTTAGAAGGTGTTTATCTCAAATTCTCCCCACCCCCAAATAAATCTTGGTCCCACTGAAGCGCTGTGAGTTGCTCCAAGTTCTCTCTGGCTGAAGCCAGTGTTAGCAGCAAGGCTCTGGACCATCCTCTCCTCCTCTTCTGTGGGCTGGCCACACACTGTGGTGTGAGGGAGCTGGGATGTGTCACAGTGGCTGCTCTGGTGACATCCTATCATCTGAACTAGGGGGGATAAATGATAGAAACTAATTTTGAAATGCTGGGGGAAGCGAGGAACCTCTTACAGTCAGATAAGTCTTTGTTGAGTGGATGTTTCTGAAGAGCTTGCTCTGATAAAATATCTCTTAGAGTGTCAAAATAGGGAACACTTTGTCCTAGATACTATAATAGACTCCAAGCACAGTTCTAATGAGGCTGTATTATTCCTTGCCTTTGAGTAGAGCATGTGGGATGCCCCACTGAACAAATCCCACTTGCTGTGGTTCTCCACGGGCTGGCTTTTGGAAGCTGCTGTTTTAGGGCTGCACTGGGTGGCTGCAAAGGATGCTTGGTGTGCCCCCAGGGAGCTGAGGCTCTGAGGTGGTGGGAGCCTTTGGGAGCAGAGCTCCTGATGCATCCCAGAAGCCTGGGAGTGAAGGTGTGGGAGAAAAGATGAGCTTCTTCCAGCAAAGAGGGAGGGAGGGGTGGGTGGAGGGAGGGAGGGATGGATGGATGGATGGATGAACTTGATGGGGCAGAGACCTTTTCCCATGAGCTCTTTGTGCCCAGGTGGCAAAGCAAGCCAATGTCAAACTGGCTTCTATTAGATGCTGTGTCCAGCAGGAGGTGATTGTCCCCTTGTACTCTGCTCCTTGAGTATTGTGTTCAGTTTTGGGCATCTCATTACAAGAGGGATGTTGAGGTGCTGGAGTGAGTGCAGAGGAGGGCAACGAAGCTGGGGAAGGGCCTGGAGAATAAATGTTATGAAGAGTGACTGAAGGAGCTGGGGATGGTTTGTGTGAGAAAGAGGAGGCTGAAGGCAGAACTCATCACTGTCTACAGCTACCTGAAGGGTTGTTGTGGAGAGGGTGGTGCTGGTCTCTTCTCACAGGTAAATAGTGATAAAGAAAGAATGACCTCAAACTGTGACTGGGTAGGTTTAGCCTGGACACTGGGAAAAACTATTTCCATAGGGTGGTCAGGCATTAGAATGAGCTGCCCAGGGGGGTGTTGGAGTCACCAACCCTGGGTATGTTTAAAGGTCATTTGGATGTGGTGCTTGGGGATATGGTTTAGGGTGAACCTTGTAGAGTAGGGATAGCTTTACTGTAAGGGTCCTAGAGCACTGGCAAAGGCTGCCCAGAGAGACTGTGGAGTCTCCTTCTCTGGAGCCTTTCAAGGCCCCTCTGGATGCATTCCTCTGTGACCTGAGCTAGACTTTCTGGTCCTGCTNTTCTACCACCTGGGAAGAAGTTGCTCAGATCTACACTGGGCAGCAGGAGCTGCTTCCTTGCTCTGTAGCTGTGCTCGGTGCCAGTCTGTGCACATGAAATCGCAGCTCATCCAGAGCCTGATTGTTTTCTTCTTGCTCTTTGGGGTTCCCCCTCCATTTTCTGGCCCTGGGAACACTTCAGCAAAGTGGATGTGGTGTTAGGAACACATCCCTGTGACCTCTTCAGCCCAACCAGAGGCATGCTACCATTTACCCTGTGAGCCAGGGTCCTTCTGCCCGCTCGGTTTGCATGACTTAGGAGTGTGTTTGGAGCAGTCCAGATGAGAAATCTGAACAGTTTCAGCTGTGTTTGTGTTCCCTGACAGAAAACTTTTGCCACTTTCAACATTGAGATAAGGTGTTTTGTTTTTTCTTTTCCTGGCATCTGTGCTCCCTCCCTGGGATCTGAGGGTCCAACTCTTTGGGACAATGACCTCTCCATAAGGGACCTGTGCAATGATGTGGGTCAAACACATGGGCAGGTAAACCCCTGTGGAGCAGAAGTGGCTGTGAATTGGGCAGCAGATCCATGCCTGAATTTTGCACCCTCTCAGCCATGCCAAAGCTTTATCGCTGTACCCACAGCCCATTGGAGCTGGCAGGAAGGCAGGTGCTAAGTTTAGAAGGTGTTTATCTCAAATTCTCCCCACCCCCAAATAAATCTTGGTCCCACTGAAGCGCTGTGAGTTGCTCCAAGTTCTCTCTGGCTGAAGCCAGTGTTAGCAGCAAGGCTCTGGACCATCCTCTCCTCCTCTTCTGTGGGCTGGCCACACACTGTGGTGTGAGGGAGCTGGGATGTGTCACAGTGGCTGCTCTGGTGACATCCTATCATCTGAACTAGGGGGGATAAATGATAGAAACTAATTTTGAAATGCTGGGGGAAGCGAGGAACCTCTTACAGTCAGATAAGTCTTTGTTGAGTGGATGTTTCTGAAGAGCTTGCTCTGATAAAATATCTCTTAGAGTGTCAAAATAGGGAACACTTTGTCCTAGATACTATAATAGACTCCAAGCACAGTTCTAATGAGGCTGTATTATTCCTTGCCTTTGAGTAGAGCATGTGGGATGCCCCACTGAACAAATCCCACTTGCTGTGGTTCTCCACGGGCTGGCTTTTGGAAGCTGCTGTTTTAGGGCTGCACTGGGTGGCTGCAAAGGATGCTTGGTGTGCCCCCAGGGAGCTGAGGCTCTGAGGTGGTGGGAGCCTTTGGGAGCAGAGCTCCTGATGCATCCCAGAAGCCTGGGAGTGAAGGTGTGGGAGAAAAGATGAGCTTCTTCCAGCAAAGAGGGAGGGAGGGGTGGGTGGAGGGAGGGAGGGATGGATGGATGGATGGATGAACTTGATGGGGCAGAGACCTTTTCCCATGAGCTCTTTGTGCCCAGGTGGCAAAGCAAGCCAATGTCAAACTGGCTTCTATTAGATGCTGTGTCCAGCAGGAGGTGATTGTCCCCTTGTACTCTGCTCCTTGAGTATTGTGTTCAGTTTTGGGCATCTCATTACAAGAGGGATGTTGAGGTGCTGGAGTGAGTGCAGAGGAGGGCAACGAAGCTGGGGAAGGGCCTGGAGAATAAATGTTATGAAGAGTGACTGAAGGAGCTGGGGATGGTTTGTGTGAGAAAGAGGAGGCTGAAGGCAGAACTCATCACTGTCTACAGCTACCTGAAGGGTTGTTGTGGAGAGGTTGGTGCTGGTCTCTTCTCACAGGTAAATAGTGATAAAGAAAGAATGACCTCAAACTGTGACTGGGTAGGTTTAGCCTGGACACTGGGAAAAACTATTTCCATAGGGTGGTCAGGCATTAGAATGAGCTGCCCAGGGGGGTGTTGGAGTCACCAACCCTGGGTATGTTTAAAGGTCATTTGGATGTGGTGCTTGGGGATATGGTTTAGGGTGAACCTTGTAGAGTAGGGATAGCTTTACTGTAAGGGTCCTAGAGCACTGGCAAAGGCTGCCCAGAGAGACTGTGGAGTCTCCTTCTCTGGAGCCTTTCAAGGCCCCTCTGGATGCATTCCTCTGTGACCTGAGCTAGACTTTCTGGTCCTGCTCTGGCAGGGGGCTTGGACTTGATGATCTCTTTGGGTCTCTTCCAACCCCTGGCATCCTGTGAGCCTGTGGAGGAGTCTCCATCCCTGGAAGTGTTCAAAATATGTAAGGACACAGCACTTGGGGACATGGATTAGTGGGAATGGTGGTGTTGGGTTGCTGGTTGCCCTCAGATCCTAGAGGGCTTTTCTATACTTCATGATTCCATGATAATTATTCTAGTTCTGAACCAGGCAGGCCCAAGGCTTTCTTGCCACAGGCTGCTGTGATCAGTTGGGCTTGGTGATCCTGAGGGGCTTTTCCTACCTGGATGTGTCTGTGTGTGATTTTTTGGGTGTGATTGACTGCAGAGGGACTGTGGTGCGGGTCGGTCCCCGTGGCTGCTGATGTAACGTGTGACACTGCTGCCGCACTGCTGGCTGTTTGAGCAAACCCACTGACCTGGTGCCCAGCTCTCAGCTGCATTTAGGCTTTGTGTTTTTTGCAAATCCCAGCCATTTAGGTCACTGGGAGCCCTTCCACTGACCTCACCAAGCTTTGAAACCAGCCCAGCGTGCTAGCGATAGGGTAGGTGACGGCGTTTGGATGTGCTCCATAGTTTGTTTTCCTGAGCAAGACAAGCATGTGGCCAGCCCTAAGGCTGACCAGCTTTAGAGCTTTCCTTACTATAAGCTCCTGCCTGACCTACCCAGTACAAGATGAGCTTCAGGAGGTTCCTCCCCCAGCCAGCCAGCCAGGGCTTCCACAAAGCTGTGTTTGACGAGCCAAAGGGGAGAGCAGCAGAACTGTGTTTTAAAGATCATGCTGGAGGGCAGGCAGGTTCCACCCTGCCAGCCTCAGCCCTGTCACCAGTGTCCAGGGTGGCTTCCTGTATTGCACCAAATGTATCCATCCTGCTCCCCCCCCCTCTAAAATGGGAGCTGGGAGTGATGCTGCTTGCTTTGCCAGCTCTCATGAGGATCAATTAGTGCGTTCCCAAGGATGCTTGGAGGTTGCAAACAACTCTAAAAGTGCTAAGACAAAGTGCTTAAAAAAAAAAAAAAAATTAAAAGAAAAAGGTGAGCAGCAGGCAGGCAACTCTGCTTTGAGACTACTCCCCAGAGAGGTCAGAAGTGGTCTCTGGTGCAGAGGCAATTTGATCCCACTGCCAGCTCTCAAAGTACCACTGAAGTTACTACTGCGTGCTGGGGCTGGCAGTGACCCTTTGGAAGGGTATGTGCTGCTCTGGCACAACCAACCTCAGTTCACAGCAGTTGCTCTTTGTGCTCTGTCAACAACCTGGAGCCCAAACCTCTCATTGCAAAATTGAAATCCCCTCTCCAAGAGGTGCCATCCACTGCTCTCCTTGCATGAGGTGGCTTTTTTGGTCAACCAAGCCTCACCAGCACTCCCCACAGGATGGTGTGGCAGGGGTAGGTGGAAGCGCACTGAAATGCTTCATGGGTTATTGAGGCTGGAGTTTGGGTTTGTGAGATGCTTCTCGTTCTACAATCATAGAATGATTTGGGTTGGAAGGGACCATAAAGATCATCCAACCCCCTCCTGCCATAGGCAGGGACATCTCTCACTAGTACAGGTCACTCAAGACCTCATTCAACCTGGCCTTGAACACCTGCAGGGAGGTTGTGGAGCACAGAAGCACCGAACGTGATCTTTGATCACGTTCGGTGCTTCTGTGCTCCACAACCTCCCTGGGCAACCTGTGCCAGTGTCTCACCACCCTCACCAGAAATAATTTCTTCCTAAACTCCAGTTTTAATCTCCCTTCTTCCATCTTAAAGCCCTGGTGGGACTTCAATGCTGAACAAAACCCTTGGCACCTGGAGGAGCCAGCTGCCTTTCATGGATTCTTGCACTGAGTAACTTTTTGAATCCAGTTTATCTACTGCAAAGGGACTTCCTAGACTTACTCATGGGCAACATCCCTGCTTCCCTGCAAGGAGCTGCTGCAGAGCCTCATCCTGAGAGAGGGTGAAAATGAATTGATTCAGGGTGTCTAGCACTTGGGAAAACCTGGGACCTTGCTCTCAGACCCTGCACACCATCCACACCAACCGTCACGAGTGGGAGGATTGCAGCTCCTATGTGCTGATGAATTGCTGTGCCTGACACCACCAGCTGCTGAATCATGGAATCATTTAGGCTGGGAAAGACCTTCAAGATCATCAAGTCTGACCATTAACCCTATTCTACCAAGCCCACCACTAAGCTGTATCCCCAAGTACCACATCTTTTAAATGCCTCCAGGGATGGTGACTCCACCACCTCCTTGGGCAGCCTCTTGTTCTACCACTAGTTCGTTGAGAGAAGGAAGAAGAAGAAGAACAGGAGAGATTTTTATATTCTGGAGCATACTACTTTTAGTTTTTCTCCTTTTTTTTTTTTTTTCCTGGATACCCTCTTGAGTTTCAGTGGTTAAAGCAGCCAAGCACTGTCAGTATATTAAATTCTGGGAGTGTCTCTCCTGCTGGGGAGAGGATTTGTAAAACAAAGCATGTTTTTCTCCTCTCTGCTGCCAAACAGATCTTTTTTCCCAAGTGAAATGGTGAAGCACTTCCCAGCACATTACGTTTCACTCCAAGAATTTGCCATTGGTTATGGCCTGATGTGGAGTCTCTGCTGGGCTGTTGCTGCTGCTCTGGAGGGGCTGGGCTGGTGGGAGATGGAGGGGGGGGAGGAGGAGGAAGAGGAGTAGGCAGATGACAGCTCTGGGGATCACAGACTGCCCATGGCAGGAGCTGGACAACAGTTCCAGGAATTAAAACAAGAAATGAAAGGGAGGAGAGAGAGGGCAGCTGTAATAAACCCTGCAGGCGCCGCGGATGGCCAGAAGCCAGATGGCAAGGTCCAAGGTGCGGCAAAGCTGCACGGCTTGTAAAGTGGCTTCTCTGCTCATGCCAGCCTTGTCTGGGTGGTGATGGGATGTGAAGGGCAGAGATGAGGGGTTAGGGCCCAGATGGGCAAAGATGCCAGGATAACTCTGATTTGTAAGCAGGAGCAGGGGGCAAATATGCTCTGGTGCCTACCAAACCGTGCAGACCTTGTGCCTGTAGTGTCCCCTTGCTGTGGGCAATCTGTGATCCCCATGGGCTGCCCCCCAAACCTATCCCTGCTGTGACTGCAAGGGTTCCCCAGCTCCAACTAAAGCTCACCCTGGAGTTTTAGAGCCAGGGGTTGTGGGGAGCAAGGCACAGCATGTCCTCACCTCCACCCTGCTGGGTTTGGGGTGAAATCTTTGCTGCTTCTGAGCAGCCCCTTAGTGTAACTCTGTGTGCTCAGTAAAAGCTCCTGAAGCACCTGATGGCTCACAATCAGCTTGGGCTGTGGCTGACACTGTGTGTGTTACACAAGGTGCACCTCCACCATGCACACTGAGGGCCAGGGCTTTCAGGGTTATTTCTTACCCTAGATTGCACTTAAAGAGACAGAGCTGCTGCTGTGTGGTAGTTCTCCAACAGGGTGGACATGCTGGCAGGCAAGTTTGTGGTGATTGCAGCATCTCAGGATGAAGGGGATGGTTTTCAGAGATGTTTTGTCTCCGATTCAAACTGCCTCCCTGAAGGATGCTGGCCTCTGGCTTTGCACCAGCCTCAAAGCTTATGCTTCAGACTTGCTGTTGTCAAAACTGCTTCACTGTCTCTCCTCAGCCGTGTGGTTTGACGTGCCTGTGGACATCTAGAGCCGACCTTGGGGTGTGCTGTGGTCTGGTTGACATGATGCAACTTAGCCACAGCCTGCAGGTGCCTTGTGGCTGGACTGTGCCACTCTGAGTTTGCTCTTGGCCCTAAGCACACTAGCTGTGGGGGCATCATTCCCATGGAGACCATGCTGTGGTCCCTGGGGTGCTGGAGGACCTTCAAGCATCATTTTGGTCATGCCAAGTGCATGTTTAGTCCCTCCTTCTGAGAGCTAGGACTAGCTGATGCTCAGAGGTGACCAAGACTGGGGTTTCTCAGCTCCTCTCAGCCTGTGAGGGGTGGGGAGATTTGCAGCATCCGTTTTTTTGGCGAGCAGGAATGCTCAGGGATGGACAACAGGGCTGCAGCACACAGTTGGGTAACGCAGCCTGCAAGCTCAGTGGGGTGGCTTTGGGATTAGTGTTCATTTCCTCTGGTCTGGGTTTCTGATGAAACCATTGGTGCTCCCCACAACTGTTTTTAACCCTTAGGCTGCTGGAGACATTGACAGCAAAAGGCTGTGCTTAGCAGTGTGAGGGTGTTCTACCCCAAGTGGGGTCTCTGCTCTCCTTGCCATGCTTCCTAACTGTGCCCTGCTGGAAGCTGTTCTCTTGCAGCATCATTCTTCCAGCTGCTTCCCATCCCACCTCCTTCCACTTCTTGCTTCTCCTCCTGTGGTATTTGCAGGTGGATACACCCTGGTGCCTGTTTGGCATCTGAGCAGCCTGGTTTTAATTAACTCCCTGGGAGGTGGCTGCTGCTGCTCCTCTTATGGAAAATATGTCTTTGGGGGATGCTGAGATGCAGGAAGAGAGGGGGAAGGTCAGGCAGCACCAGGGGGTTAGAGGTGATAGGTGCTCAGCAACATAGACTCAGTCCCTGGAACCTCCCTGTGCAGCAGTGATGCTCACTGTGCTACTGGCATGGAGCAGGGAGGATTTTCCTTTCCAGCAGGGATGTCCCTGCTGGGGTTGGGGAATCACATGCATAAGAAATCAGTGCTGCTTGTGGATGCATTAATGCAGCACACGCAACACACCCAGGCAGGCTCTGCTTGCTGCAGAGATGGTGCTGAGGGAGCCTGAACAGAGATTCCACATTCATATATCATAATCTATCTCTCTCTTTCTCTCTCTCTCTTTTTTCTTTTTTAAATATACATTTATTTATATATAATATAAAAATATATAATTTAAAAATATATATCTATATCTATATCTCTATCTATCTATATCTCACTTGCACCTGGAGTCCTGTGTGCAGTTCTGGAGCCCCCAGCACAAGAAGGACATGGAACTGTTGGAGTGGGTCCAGAGGAAGTCACAAAGATGCTCAGGGCTGCAGCAGCTCTGCTGTGAGGACAGGCTGAGAGAGTTGGGGCTCTGCAGCCTGGAGAAGAGAAGGCTTCCAGGAGACCTT
>VWZE01017713.1:692410-718165 GCA_013396675.1 Eubucco bourcierii | reverse complement strand
AGTGAGGGTGGTGAGACACTGGCACAGGCTGCCCAGGGAGGTTGTGGCTGCTCCCTCCCTGGGGGTGTTCAAGGCCAGATTGGAGGAGGCCTTGAGTGCCCTGTGCTAGTGGGAGGTGTCCCTGCCTATGGCAGGGGGTTGGAACTGGATGATCCTTGAGGTCCCTTCCAATCTTACCATTCTATGACCTGAGGAGCACATCCTGAGTGAACTCCTGCTGTGTCCAAGGGTGCCCAGCTCAGCCTTTCTGGAAGTGCTGCTGGCTTTGAGGGCTGCATGCCTGGGGATGTGGTGACTCCCATATGTGTCATAGGTTGGGATGTGGAAGGTGATGCACCATGAAGCTGCCTCTTCTCAAAGGATCAGAGATGGAACTACTGGGTCAGACCTTGTTTTCCTTCCTCTTGACTTGCAGGGCTGGGTTGGTCAGGGCAGCAAGCAGTTGGCTGCTTTTGAATGGAGAAAGAGGTCCTGGCTGTGCCCTCTCTGGAGCATCTCCAAGCTGGAAGAGGTTAATGGTTGCAGCTGGCAAGCCAGCCTCTATTCAGCACTTGATCTGTTTATATAAAAGCAGGACAGTGTCTTTCCCCCCCTCAGGCTGCTGCTGCTTTCACATCTGATGTGAAAAGCTGGCAGTTTGGGGCTCCAACCCTCAGACAGGCTGGCATGCACCTTATTTCTTTTTCTTTTTCCTTTTTATCCTACTTGAAACTGTAAAAGCCCTGTGTCTGAAGATGTCTTCTCTGTCTTGCCAGTGCGTGGGTGTGAAGACTGTGCAGGGAGAGACCTCCCTGCAGGTCCCAGTGCTGGGATCTGCCTGTGCTGGGCTCTGCAGAGCATCTTGGGGAGGTGTGGATGTGGAGACATGCACTTGAAAATCAATGTATTGATAGAAGCATAGAATGGTAAGGTTGGAAGGGACCTCAAAGATCATCTAGTTCCAACCACCTGCCATAGGTAGGGACACCTCCCACTAGAACAGGTCACTTAAGACCTCATCCAACCTGGCCTTTAACTCCTGCAGGGAGGTTGTGGAGCACAGAAGACCTGCAGGGAGGTTGCAAGGTCTTGCAATGACAGGACAAGAGGCAATGGGTTTAAACTGGAAGAGGGAAGATTTAGACTGGATGTCAGGAGGAAGTTGTTTGCAGTGAGGGTGGTGAGACACTGGCACAGGTTGCCCAAGGAGGTTGTGGCTGCTCCCTCCCTGGAGGTGTTCAAGGCCAGGTTGGAGGAGGCCTTGAGTGAGCTGTGCTAGTGGGAGGTGTCCCTGCCTATAGCAGGGGGTTGGAACTGGATGATCCTTGAGGTCTCTTCCAACTTTACCATTCTACGATTCCTCTCTGAGCAGAAAGTTCTAGCTCAAATTATTCCTGGCTCTGACCTTGCTGCTTTGAGAGCAGGAACTGCTTGGAGCTGTCTGGTTTTCTCAGGTCCTGCCTCTCAGAATTCCTCTCTTCCCAAGACAGTGACTCTTTCTTTGTGGGAGGGTTTGAATGCTCAGCTTTGTTGGCTTGCACCAGGGCTGACAGGAGGGAGCTGCCTCCTGCCTTGTGCCTTTGGGTGTCTTGATGGATATCTCATTCCTTCCAGCTTCTTTAGGTTGTATCTTCCTAGGTATAATGCCTGACTATCCTGACATGGCAGAGCAGGGCTCAGGGTTGGTGTCAATGAAGGAATTTTTGTGAGACACCCTGAGGTTTTAGAGTCATTAGAATAGAAACACAGAATAACTTAGGCTGGAAAAGACCTCTAAGGTCATCAAGTCCAACTGTCAGCCCAACACCTCCACATCCACTAAAACATCTTCCAAAGCACATGTTTGGAACACCTCCAGGGATGGTGACTTCACCACTTCCCAGGGCAGCCTGCTTCAAGGCTTGGCCACTTTTCTTTTTAATATCCAACCTTGACCTGCCCTGGCACAACTTGAGGGCATTTTCTCTTCTCCTATCCCTGGTAACTTGGGAAAAGAGACCAACATCCACCTGACTGTAGTCTTCTTTCAGGTAGCTGTAGAGAGCATTAAGGCTTCCCCTCAGTCTCCTCTGTCTCTCCTCTTTTCCATGCACCTCAGCATCCTTGTTGGGCTGTGAAGGTTTTCCTTGAAGTCTGCTGTGCACAGGCACTGGCTTGGGCTGCTGCTTTCAGTCCTTTCCTATTCTCTTTGCCTCAGAGATTGGTTTCTGAGAAATAGCAGCAGCATTTCCAGGGCTGCTCCACTGCAGACTTGCTCCTGTTACCCACTAGCCCTGCTCTGCCTGCTTGTGCCCTCAAGGTTTTGCAACCCTTGTGGGTGTGCTCACCAGGGGCAGGGGATTGCATTCTTGTGTTGCACAAGAGATTCTTTCTGATGTGCTCTCTTCAGAACTCCTAATGGTAATGGAGTTGAAATGAGTGTTAATTAATTAAAGGAGAGCTGAAGCAACCAGGCTGCACCCTGAACAGAGCCCTGGAGTGCAGGGGATGGGTGTGTGAGTTTTTTTGGAGGATGAGGAAGTGTTGTCTGGGTTGCTCAGCTGTGTTTAGCTACAGAAAATGAGAAGATGATGCTAGCTGGGAAAGGAAAATTATGTCTGGTTAGACAAAATGAGCCAGCAGCATGGGCTCACCACGGGGAGCAGAGCCTTACTTTCACCCAGCCAGGGGAAAGCTGTGGCACCCAGGGAGGACAGGAGCTCCAGCTACATGGGAGGTGAGGCTCTGTGCTGTGAAGCTCAGCACGCAAAATACACCAAGGCAAGCAGTACTGCCTTTCCTTGCCTCCTCCTGTTCACCATGGTGAACTCAGAAAGCACCCAATGCTGTGTAACATCTTTGTCAGTGCCACAGGCAGAGGAATCGGTGCACCCTCAGCAAGTGTGCAGATGGCACCAAGCTGTGTGGCACAGTTGACTTGGTAGAGGGCAGGGATCCATCCAGAGGGACCTGGACAGGCTGCAGAGCTGTGCCCAGGCCAACCTCATGGCATTCAACAAGGCCAAGTGGAAGGTCCTGCACCTGGGTGGGCACAATCCCAAGCACAACTCCAGGCTGGGTGGGGAATGGCTGAGAGCAGCCCTGAGGAACAGGCCCTGGGGGTCTGGGGTGATGAAAAGCTCAACCTGAGGCTGCAGTGTGAGTGCAGCCCAGACAGCAACTGTGTGCTGGGCTGCAGCAAGAGCAGTGTGGGCAGCAGGGCAAGGGAGGGGATTGTGCCCCTTTGCTCTGCTCTCCTCAGACCCCACCTGNGCTGCAGCAGCTCTGCTGTGAGGAGAGGCTGAGAGAGTTGGGGCTGTGCAACCTGGAGAGGAGAAGGCTTCCAGGAGACCTTAGAGTAACCTTCCAGTATTTGAAGTGGGCTACAGGAAGGCTGGGGAGGGACTATTGACAAGGTCTTGTAATGACAGGACAAGGGGAATGGGTTTGAAGTGGCAGAGGAGAGATTTAGACTGGATGTTAGGAGGAAGTTGTTTGCAGTGAGGTTGGTGAGACACTGGCACAGGTTGCCCAGGGAGGTTGTGGCTGCAGAGGTCACTTCCAACCATACCATTCTGTGATTCTACACTAAAATCCAATCCAAACACCTTTGTCAGTCCTCCTCTTTCCACCTCTCAGAGGCAGCAACCTTCCCGGGCTAAAGGCAGAGATTCCCTCGAGTTTGTGAGACCAAAATCTGTATCTGGGAGCCCTTGGTCCTGCGGTTGGGAAGTGCTTGCAGAGCTGCTCCTCCTCTCTCTCTGGAGGATGCTTAAGCTGAGCCCCCTCGGGGGACGACTGGGAGCTGGCGAGCAATTAATTACTGCCTGGTTCTGCCCAGCTGTTCTGTCGCCCCCATTCTCCCCAAGGCCAGGCAGATCTTTTTGGCATAACAATTAAATCCCAGCAGGGGAAAGCAAAATCTGCTGAGGAAGGAGGGCAGACCTGCCCTCAGCATTTTTCAGTCTACGGTGGGAAATGGTTATTGTAGCTGGAGACGTGCTGAGGAGTTGTACTGGGACATTCTCTCTCTTTCTTCTTACCCTGACTGCAGAGTTGGTCTCACGAAGCACCATCCCTGTGGTGGGGACTGGTACCATTTCTGAGTGTGGCACCCCCAACCTCCAGTGGGAATTGAAAAGCAGGAGGTTGAAGGAGTCCCTTGAGATGGCAAGGGTGAGAGTGAGAGCCTCAGGTTGGACCTGAGAGCTTCAGACCTCCAAGAGCACACTGGGGCAGAGACCCAACTCCTGTGCGTGGGTGATGCACTGTACCCACCACAGCATCCACCATACCTTTTGCTCACGTTGAATAAGCCCCAGGCCATGGTCCAGCCTGGGCTCACTGCCATTAGGGTAGTGAAGCACAAACATCTACAGAAGAAGGGCTCAAACCTGTGCAAACATCCTTAGTGATCCCTTCTCAGAAGGTCTCTGACCCACAGTGGCACATGAAGAGAGCTAGCAAAGCCTTGGTGCATCCTGGCATCCCTTCCTATATTTCCATATGTACCATGACATCTGTGCCTGCTCCAGGACTGGAAGAAGAGGAGACTGGAGGTGGGGGGAGTTCTTCTGATGACTGCTGTGGGCTTCCTGGGTGAAGGCAGGCAGCATGGAAGTGATTTAAGATAGGAGTGTGAACGACCTAGACCTATGGTGGTGACCACTGCCAAAGTCAGCAAGGAGGAAATCTTGATTTGAAGCAGCCTTGGGTTTTTTATGGGTAGGAGGTTTTTAATTTCTTTTGGAGGTCCTTCTGTAAGAAAGAGGATGTTTTGCTGTTTGGTTGTAAAAAGCTCCTTCTGCTTTGGTGTAATCAGATACTTCCCCTTCTGAACAAGCAGCCTGGTGGATCTGGGGCTGCTTATTTAGGCAGCTGTTTGGTTGGGTGGTTCATTTTATATGTTGTTGTTTTGGTGGGAAATGGTGAATTTGGGGTTTACAGGACTGAGTGATTGATTTATTTATTTTTCTGGGCTGGGTGTGTATTTCTGACTGAAGTTAGAGGTGAATCTGAGAGT
The DNA here is from genome assembly GCA_013396675.1 of Eubucco bourcierii. NCBI lineage: Eukaryota > Metazoa > Chordata > Aves > Piciformes > Ramphastidae > Eubucco > Eubucco bourcierii. Next base: position 713,184 of record VWZE01017713.1, on the reverse strand, counting down.
TTAAAAGGCAGGAAAGGACCACTTGGAAGTTACTTGAACAGTTAATAAACCCAAATGTGCTGGTTTGGTAGGGCAGTCAAAGCAAACATAGAATCAGAGAATGGTGTGGTTGGAAGTGACCTCAAAGCTCAGCTTGTTCCAACCCCCTGCCATAGGCAGGGACACTTCCCACTAGTACAGGTCACTTAAGACCTCATCCAACCTGGCCTTGAACACCTGCAGGGAGGTTGTGGAGCACAGAAGCACCGAACGTGATCAAAGACCTCCCTTCCCAGGAGACAGTACAGGAGCAAAAATATAGAAGGCTGAAACCATCCCAAAGGTGGGAATAAAGTGCCAGTCCTGCAGCTTTAGGGCTTTTCACTGTGCTGCCTCCACTGATGTCTTGCTGCTGAGCATTACATGCAAAGTCCTGGTGGGACCCAATGCTGACCAAGCTCCATTGTAGAATCACAGAGTCAGGGTTGGAAGGGACCACAAGGATCAGCCAGTTCCAACCCCCCTCCTATGGGCAGGGACACCTCACACTAGATCAGGCTGTCCAGAGCCTCATCCAGCCTGGCCTTAAACACCTCCAGGGATGAGGCTTCCACCACCTCCCTGGGCAACCCATTCCAGGCTCTCACCACCCTCATGGTGAAGAATTTCTTCCTGACATCTACTCTGTATCTACCCATTTCTAGCTTTGTTCATACTTCATCTCTGCCTGACCCATCCACAAGGCACATCTGAGAATCAGAGGAGTGTGATAACACATCCTGAGCCTGCTCCTCATCCTGGTAGCCCTCAGAAGCAGGTTTTCCAACCTGTTTACTTGTCAGTGGTGATTTTTGCATCAGCTCATGGCATTTTCTGGGAGAAACAAGTTTTGGGTTGTTTTCTTTTTGTTTGTTTTGTGGGTTGTGGTGTTGTTTGTGTTGGCTTTTTGTGTTTTGGGGGTTTGTTGGTTGGTTGGCTTTGTTTTTTCTTGCTTAATGACTTGCAAAAGGAGTCTCTCCTTCCAACATGAATTGCTGGTGTTCCTGGAGGGAGGGGGGGAAGGAAATCCCAAGACCCTTTGGGTGTCACCATGTGTTCAATGCCAACCTAACCCGCTGCGGTTTGCCCACAGCCTTTGTGTGTAAGGCTGTAGGTGTCTGGGTCACCGTGGGCCACTTGCTGCTACCCTTGGAAACCAATGAGTGTGTTAGTCATGTCTCAGTGCTGTCTTGATATTGACATCAGCTGCTTCATGGTCGACTGAGGAATTTCAGCCCAGGGTTGTGGATGTCTCAGTGGGACTGCAGCAGGGAAGGGAAAGCTCAGCTTGCCGCTGAACCGGGCTGCGCAATGAGCTCATCCTGGCGTTGCCCTTGATCAGCTCATTGTCTTGCATCAGGTTTCAGTGCTTATTCAGCCCTCTGGTTGTATGTGGAGGAGGATATTAAGAAGTTGGTCCTGTGTCCTGAAGGCTTCTTCTTTCTCTGCTGTTAACTTCGGGAGGAGAAAGCAGTGGTCAAAAATATTAGCGTTGGCTATTTTGAAGTAGGAAAATAAATGTTCCTGGCTTGTCACACCAGAGGCTGTGGTGACAGTTGCAAGCCAAAGACTTTGTTCTAGCACCTGTGGAAATACTCTCTGGCCACAGCATTTCATGGAGTCTGGTTTGGCTTTCCCAGGAATGCCCCAACCACCCGTGGAGAAGCGTGAGGGATTAGCAGGGTACTCTGTTACCGCCGGCATTTCAGGTCTCTGCTCCTGGCTGAGGATGCTTCCTGGCATCACACTGTAAGGAAATAAGGAATTAGCAACCCAGGGTACGGAGACAGAGATTTTTCTTGCTGGGTGCTTTGCTGCTGTCCCTCCCAAGTTTGTGTGAGGGGAGGTGTTGGCTGTCCCTGCAGATGGCATGGGCAGAACTCCTTGGCAAGTTTCCTGGGCACAAACGCAGCTCTGGGAGTTGGCTGCTTGTGGTGAGCAGGCAAAACTTAGTGTGAGCCGTGGGGTCACCTGCCCCACAGGCTCTGCTGGAGCTGGTGGCAGTGCTGGGGGTCAACAGACAGGTTTAGGGGGTGAAATTCAAAAGGCTGAAGGGAATTATTGGAGGAGGAAGGATCTATAGGAGGATAAAGAAAGGAAAAAACCAGCAGCAGGTTCTGTAAATGTAAGAGGGACAGGGATCTGCTGGAGACAATACAGCAAAGGCTATGAGGATGATGAGGGGATTGGAGCACTGCCTGGTGAGGGGAGGCTGAGGGACCTGGGGCTGCTTAGTCTGGAGAAGAGAAGACTGAGAGGGGATTTAATCAGTGTTTATAAATAGCTGAGGGCTGGGGGTCAGGAGGGGGGGACAGGCTCTGCTCACTGCTGCCTGGGATAGGCCAAGGAGCAATGGATGGAAGCTGCAGCACAGGAGGTTCCAGTTCAACACAAGGCAACTTCTTGACTGGAAGGGTCCCAGAGCCTTGGCACAAGCTACCCAGAGAGGCTGTGGAGTCTCCTTCTGTGGAGCCTTTCCAGGCCTGTCTGGATGTGTTCTGTGTGCCCTGAGCTAAATTGTCTGGTCCTGCCCTGGCAGGGGATTGGACTGGATGATCTCTTTGGACGACTTCTCCCTTAGAGAAGACCCAGAGCTTACAAAGGGGTTGAGAGGAATGGAGCTCAGCAGAGAGCGGTTTTATCTGTGTCCATTCAGCATCCACTCTAAAACTCGGGCTGCATTTCTGCCCTTGGCTGAGAACAGAGGCTCTCTGGCCACCTGTGGGTTAATCTGTCACATCCCAAGCAGCCCCCGGGGCTCAGAGGCCAGCAGCCACTGCCCTCAAGGCTTTCTGCTGAGATGTGTGGTGAAAGGAAGAGGAGGATCTTAACGAGACTTACTGGAAATGTTTGCTGGCAGTTGGCTCTTGAAGGGCAGAGAGCTCCTCAGCCCAGCCAGCAAATCATCTGTGTCTCCTGGGATCTCATTGCCTGATTTTGGGCAAAATGCTCTTCCTCTGATTCCCTGAGCTGCGTTTCCCTCTGCAGAGCTGATGTCTGTGGTGTGTCCTGGCCATTGCTTCTGGAGTTGTACCCTGTGCTGCTGGGAAGGGACTGGAGAGCACAGTGGAAGAATGGAGGTTTGTCTAGCACAAACCTGTATTAAGTGCTCTGCTAATCAAAACCCTTTGGCTTCAGTGGGACTTAAACATGTGCTTATAGTTAATCAGGTATTTAAGTGGTTTTCTGCCTTGGCAAGCATGAGAGGAGATATCCCAGAGGAGGAGGAGGAGAGCAAAACTGTGGCCTCTAGACTGAAGATGTCTGCAAACCGCAGAATGGTAGAGGTTGGGAGGGAACTCTGGAGATCACCTCCAGCTCCCCTGCTGAACCAGGTTTGCCCAGATCAGCTTGCACAGGGATGTGCTCAGGTGGGTTTTGAAAGCCTCCAGAAGAGGAAACTCCTCCACCTCTCTGGACAGCCTGTTCCAGTGCTCCTGCACCCTCAAAGAAGTTCTTCCCCTTGTTTAGGTGGGACTTGACATGCTCTGGTTTGTGCCTGTTGCCCCTTGTCCCATTACTGGGCACCACAGCAGTGGGGTGGTTGCTGGCTGGGTGCTGTTGGGTATTGCATGTGGTGGCTGTTTGATGAGACTACTTCTGAACTGCTGCTGGTGGTGCCTGCAGAGAAACAGGCTGCAGGCTCCAAAATTCACCACAGGAGCTTGCCCTGTGGTGAAAGGAGTTTGTCCTTTCCCTGCGCTGCTCAGGCAACCCCTGCCCCTTAAGGGAATACCCTGGATGTTCACCAGCAGTGGGTGTGCATCTCACAGTATCACCAAGGTTGGAAGAGACCTCAAAGCTCATCAAGTCCAACCCATTACCACAGCCCTCAAGACCAGACCATGGCACCAACTGCCATGTCCAAACCTGCCTTGAACACCTCCAGGGATGGTGACTCCACCACCTCCCTGGGCAGCCCATTCCAGCAGTCAATGACTCTCTCAGGTAAGAACTTTCTCCTCACCTCCAGCCTAAACTTCCCCTGGCACAGCTTGAGACTGTGTCCTCTCATTCTGGTGCTGCTTGCCTGAGAGAAGGAGGTGACCTCCTCCTGGCCACAAATCTTCATTCAGCCTTGGGCATCACATTCACAAGGACACCAAGGCACATAATATAGTCGTGGGGTTGTTTTTTTTTTTTTAATCTCCTTGCCCCCCTTTTTTGGGTGAGATTAGGAGGGTGCCAACTCTCTTGTGTTCATTAGCACCCTCCCTGATTTCTCCTCCCATTCCTACAACCACTTTGTGCACGCATTTTAGCTGGGTTTCTTGCCAGGTATTGCCGCTGCTGGCAGCGAGCAAACCCCAACGAGCTCATTAGGTGGCCCAGGTTGGTCTTGAATATGTCTCCATATCAATCCACAGCATTACAGTTGCTGTGATTGTTATGCAAAGCACAGATTCTTCTAGCCCACAAGTGTGGTGTGTATTGATTTACCACTGCTTTGAATCCCATTACACGAATCTGCTTTGTTGATGGACTTTGTCCGTGCTGGAGCTTAACTGCCATGCTGCATTTGCAAATGAAAGACTTGAAATTCATTTTGTCCATGTTAATTACTTGTGTGGTGCTGGCTGTCTTGGCAAGCTGTTAGAAGCTGTGGACACCTTTCTTTTAATTCTGTTCCCATTGCTCTGTCTTAAGTAAGAAAATGAGGGTGGTGCTGTGGTACTTTGCTCCTTTGCTGGAAGCCTTCCAGTATCTGAAGGGGGCGGGGGGCTACAGGAAGGCTGGGGAGGGACTATTGACAAGGCATTGGAATGGCAGGACAAGGAGCAATGGGTTTGAAGTGGCAGAGGGGAGATTGAAAGTGGATGTTAGGTGGAAGTTGTTTGCAGTGAGGGTGGTGAGACACTGGCACAGGTTGCCCAGGGAGGTTGTGGAGCACAGAAGCACCGAACGTGATCTTTGATCACGTTCGGTGCTTCTGTGCTCCACAACCTCCCTGCAGGTCTTCTGTGCTCCACAACCTCCCTGCAGGTCTTCTGTGCTCCACAACCTCCCTGGAAGTGTTCAAGGCCAGCTTGGATGAGACCTTGAGTGACCTATTCTAGTGGGAGGTATCCCTGACTATGGCAGGGAGGTTGCAGCTGAATGTTCTTTGAGGTCCTTTCCAACCTTACCTTTCTATGATGCTCTTTTAACTCTTGAGGTGGTGCAAAGCAGAGCAAGAGGCTTTGTGCTGTGTGTGGAAGAGGCTACTGTTAACTCCAAGTCTTCATGCCAAAAGAAAAAAAAAAAAAGGGTGGGCAGGTTTTGTTTCTAGGCCATGTTCAACTCTATATGCCCATTTCACACTCTGAGCTAAAATCTACCTGTGCCTTGTTCCCTCTAAGGTTCTGTGGTGCAAGATCTCTAATGTTTGTCATCCTCCAGTGAGATCCTCGTAGTAGGTGCAGTGAGGTAGCTCTAAAAGGCAGCACCACTCCAGCTGCTGAGAGGAAACCAAAGGCATACCTGAATTTCAAACATCCATGTGCCTGCAAACCAAGATTGAGATGAGATTCACAGGATGGTAGGGGTTGGAAGGAATTTCTCGAGATCATCATTCAGTTTTGGGCTCCCCAGCTGAAGAGGGACAGGGATCTGCTGGAGAAGGTCCAGCCGAGGCTATGAGGGTGCTGAGGGGACTGAGCACTGCCTGGTGAGGAGAGGCTGAGGGACCTGGGGCTGCTTAGTCTGGAGAAGAGAAGACTGAGAGGGGATTTAATCAGCGTTTATAAATAGCTGAGGGCTGGGGTCAGGACAGGTGGGGACAGGCTCTGCTCACTGCTGCCTGGGATAGGATAAGGAGCAATGGATGGAAGCTGCAGCACAGGAGGTTCCAGCTCAACACAAGGGCAACTTCTTGACTGGAAAGGTCCCAGAACCCTGCCACAAGCTGCCCAGAGAGGCTGTGGAGTCTCCTTCTGTGGAGCCTTTCCAGGCCTGTCTGGATGTGTTCCTGTGTGCCCTGAGCTGGATTGTCTGGTCCTGCTCTGGCAGGGGGGCTGGACTGGGTGATCTTTTTTGGTCCCTTCCAACTTCTGACATCCTGTGATCTAGTCCAACCTTGCTGTGAAACCAGCTTCTCCTAGATCAGGTTGCACAGGAACATGTCAGACAAGTTTTCAAAGTCTCCAGAGAAGGAGACTCCAAAAACCTGGAAGACCAGTTATGGATCAGAGTCAGGATTACTCCTTCAGTCCTTTCAGTTGCTCTGGTCAGTGTGCAGGTGATGGTTTGGGAGTTACCTACCCCCACCTTTGTAGAACCACCCAGGCTATACTCAGCCTCAAACCACCACAGTGGAGAAACCAGTGCAGTTCATTTGGTGTTTATTCTGGTGGGAGCAGGAGAAGAGAGAAAGAAGACAAAGCTCTGCTTTGGGGAGAAATGAGATAGGGAGAAGAGGAATGTTCCCTGTGAGGGTGACAGAACCCTGGAACAGGCTGCCCAGGGGGTGTGCAGTCTCCCTCTCTGGAGATATTCAAGACCTGATTGGATGCATTCCTGTGTGAGCTGGTATGGGTGATCCTGCCCTGGCAGGGGGGGTGGACTGGATCAGCTTTCGAGGTCCCTTCCAGCCCCTGACATTCTGTGATGCTGCTTCCCTGCTAACCAGGAGCTGCTCCAGCAGAGTGAATGGCAGAGGCAGGCAGCTCATCCCCTGCTGTGAAGTGAGGGCAACTTGGAAAAAGTGCCTGGGTTAGAGCAGGGAAGAGTGAGAGGTGAGGACCTTTGTTCTCTCCTCTGTGCTGCTAGAAAAGAGGACAGTTGCCAGTGCAGGACAAGGTGGCACTGGCTTTTACTGCAGGCTTCTCTTGCTTGTCCTTCACATCAGACACACCTCAGCTCCAGTGACCTGTGCCCAGTTCTGGGCCCCTCAATTCAAGAGAGATGTTGAGGTGCTGGAAGGTGTCCAGAGAAGGACAGCAAGACTGGGGAGGTGTCTGGAGCACAGCCCTGTGAGGAGAGGCCTGAGGGAGCTGGAGGTGTGCAGCCTGCAGAAGAGGAGGCTCAGGGCAGAGCTCATTGCTCTCTGCAGCTACCTGAAGGGAGGTTGTAGCCAGGTGGGGTTTGGCTCTGCTGCCAGGCACCCAGGGACAGAACAAGAGGACACAGCCTCAAACTGTGCCAGGGCAGGTTCAGTTGGGATGTTAGGAAGAAGTTCTTCCCAGCAAGAGTGATTGACATTGGAATGGGCTGCCCAGGGAGGTGGTGGAGTGCCCATCCCTGGAGGTGTTTAAGAGGAGGCTGCATGAGGCACTTAGTGCCAGGGGTTAGTTAATTAGAAGGTGTTAGGTGATAGTTTGGACTTGATGATCCTAGAGGTCTTTTCCAACCTGGTTCATTCTGTGATTGTGTGACCTGGGCCTGTGGCAGGACCAACATGGAGTGCCTGGGGATGGGTAGCAGATCTGTGCACATTGTGGGACATGCTCCTATATTTTTTTGCTGTGGGATGCAGTTCACAGGTGCCTGCATAGAGGGTGAGGTGCTCAGGCTAAGATAGGAGAGGATCATATCCACTGCCTTGGCCAGCAGGGCATGGAGACTGTCCAAAGGGCAGCAAATCAGATTGAAGGGTCTAGAGCAAAAAGTCTTGTGAGGAGCAGCAGAGGGAACTGGGGTTGCTCAGCACAGAGAAAAGGAGATTTAGTGGAGACCTTCTGGCTCCCTACAATTCCTTGAAAGGAGGTTGGAGCCAGGTGGGTGTCAGTCTGCTCTCTGAAGGAACTTGAGGAAATGGTCTCAAGTTGTGCCAGGGGAAGTCTAGGTTGAACATTAGGAAAAATGTCTTCCCCAAAAGGGCTGTCAAGCCCTGGGAGAGGAATTTAAGAGGAGAGATTTAAAGGACATATAGATGTGGTTTAGTGGTGACCTGGCAGTGGAGGGTTAATGCTCAGACTCAATGACCTTAAAGGTCTTTTCCAACCAGAATGATTCTGTGATTCTATGGTTTTGGTTAGGACAAAACATCTCTCACAGCCTCAGCTGTGTGTTTGCTTTCTGAAGGTGCTGATGGCAGCCCAGGAGTGTGGCAGAGCATTGAGAATGTACCTGGTGTGCAGGGTAGTGCTGTTGGTGAACATTCCAGCCCCTGGCTCTGCCTGTCCAAACCCATTTCTTTCCCCATGCCCCTCTCACCCAGGCTCCTGCAGTGCCATAGAAGGGACACACACACACACAAAGCTCAATGTGTTTTTATTGGAGCCAGCTTCAATTTGTTCATGTCAATGATCTTTTTTTTTGGTGATACTCACACCACTGCATGGCAGCCAGTTTAAAGAGCTCATTGAATATTGCTCTCTGTTCAAAGGGGTCTTAAATTACTTCCCTTGAATAACCTCCCCTGGAAAAGAGCCATACTGAGGATTCATTGACGTTTGTTTGTACTAATGCCTGCATCAATGTGATCTTAGGTTTGATTCTAGCACCCATCTGCTTTGAAGGACCCCAAAGCAATTCTCAAACCATCTGCATCATCCTCCACTACCAAAATCCAGTCCCTTTGAAGCAGGTCTTAACATTCACTGAGCAGCAACAATACATCCCTCCATAGCTAATGCAATAATAATCAACCCAGGGCTTGGAAGTGAAACCAGGTTTTAGGTGGCAGTTATTGGATTGCAAACTCTGGTGGTTGTGTGCAGCAAGGGATTGATTTCTTTTGGCTGCTAGAGAGAGGGGTGCAGGAGGCTTCAGGGGGTCCAGGTGATGCAGTAAGCTCAGTACCAACACTTCAAGTTCAGCCTGATGTGCCTGGGGATGCTGGTGCTTGGGGCTGGTGTGGGAGTGCTGTCTGTGTGCTGGCTGCCTGGCAGAGCTGTGCATCAAACCAACCCCCCAGTGTCAGACAGTGTGGGTAAGCCCCACCCCAGCATGTTGGGCAGCACTGCTGACACAGGCCTGACTGAACTCCTTTTTCTGCCATTGGATTGCAACAGCTCTGCCTGGCTGAGGAGAGGACAGCTTCAGACAGTAGCATTTTGAATGAGGAGAAAAGCAAATGTGACTTTTCAACCCTGACTTGCAGCTCCTTCTGTACTTGGCTGCTTTGGCATCACCTGCTTCTGGGACAGAAAATTGCTCTGTGCCCAGTGGGGGCTTTCCACCCCATGGGCAGGATTATGCCACTGGACATCAGAAAAAGACCTGCACTGACCCCCTCTTGAAATCCCACTTGGTGGCAGCTACTGGAAGCAGGAGATGGAACTCAAATGGGCCAAGATCATAAAACCAAGAGGATAGAGCCAGACACTTCCCAGTGATGCCCCATAGGACAGGTGGCATTGGGTCGAAGTTGAGGCTTGAGAAGTTCCATAGAAACAGGAGGAAAAATTTCCCTGTGAGGGTGACAGAACCCTGGAACAGGCTGCCCAGGGGGTGTGCAGTCTCCCTCTCTGGAGATATTCAAGACCTGATTGGATGCATTCTTGTGTGAGCTGGTATGGGTGATCCTGCCCTGGCAGGGGGAGTGGACTGGATCAGCTTTCGAGGTCCCTTCCAGCCCCTGACATTCTGTGATGCTGCTTCCCTGCTAACCAGGAGCTGCTCCAGCAGAGTGAATGGCAGAGGCAGGCAGCTCATCCCCTGCTGTGAAGTGAGGGCAACTTGGAAAAAGTGCCTGGGTTAGAGCAGGGAAGAGTGAGAGGTGAGGACCTTCATTCTCTTCTCTGCTCTGCTAGAAAAGAGGACAGTTGCCAGTGCAGGACAAGGTGGCACTGGCTTTTACTGCAGGCTTCTCTTGCTTGTCTTTCACATCAGACAAACCTCAGCTCCAGTGGCCTGTGTCCAGTTCTGGGCCCCTCAATTCAAGGGAGATGTTGGGATGCTGGAAGGTGTTCAGAGAAGGGCAGCAAGGCTGGGGAGGTGTCTGGAGCCCAGCCCTGTGAGGAGAGGCTGAGAGAACTGGGAGTGTGCAGCCTGCAGAAGAGGAGGCTCAGGGCAGAGCTCATTGCTCTTTGCAGCTACCTGAAGGGAGGTTGTAGCCAGGTGGGGTTTGGCTCTGCTGCCAGGCACCCAGCAACAGAAGGAGGGGACACAGCATCAAGCTGTGCCAGGGCAGGTTCAGGCTGGATGTTAGGAAGATGATGTTTCCAGCAAGAGTGATTGGCACTGGAATGGGCTGCCCAGGGAGGTGGTGGAGTGCCCATCCCTGGAGGTGTTTAAGAGGAGGCTGCATGAGGCACTTAGTGCCCTGGGTTAGTTAATTAGAAGGTGTTAGGTGATAGTTTGGACTTGATGATCCTAGAGGTCTTTTCCAACCTGGTTAATTCTGTGATTCTAGGAAAATCCATCTTCTCCCAGTGTCCTCCTTGAGATCCCAGCTGGGCAATCCTCATGGCAGCTGTGAACCATGTGGCCTAGCTGCAGCTCATCAGTCCTCCTGTCCATCCCCTTGCTGCCATACAGGGTCTCCCACAGCCAAGCCCTGGTCCTTTCCTTACATGGATCTCTTCTTTTCCCTGACACTGTTTCCCCAAAACTTAATGGACCTTAATTACCTTTGAGACTTTTGCCCTTTTGCCATCACTTAATGAGAGTGACTGGCAGACAGAGTTATCTGGAGAAGGATGGAGAGGTGCAAGGCTGGATGGCAGCCAGCACTGGTGCCTGTTTGATGTATTACTAGGATGGGGCCATCTGAGTCAGGGTTCTTCAACTCTCTCTTTAGCAGAGAGATTTGCAGGGGGCTTGGCTCCTCACTGCTAATGAAATGCAGGACATGTAGGTGGGGGTAAGGAGCAGACTGCATCAAGTGCTTGTAGACTTGGTGGTGCTCCAAGAGCTCTCACCAGTTGTAGTGTGTATAGCATCTGCAATTTCAAACAGGGAGAGGTGTGGGGTTGTGGCTGCTGCTCCTGCAGCACGAATCAGTCACTCGCTGTATGCCCAGACCCTGGCAGGCAGTGGAAATGATGAAGATGAGTGATTCCTCCTCATCTGACAGTGTCATCCTCTGATGGAAATCTCTTCCCCTTCCCTGCAAGCATCTCAGTCCTGCCTTTTCTTCCTTGTTAATCCCTGCAAATACTTATTTTAAAGCCGTGTGTGTGTGTGTTTATTGCACGTGAACAGAAGGGCAGACATCAGCTGCATGCGTAAATGAAAGTTTTCAGTGCACATAAAGCATCTCCTGTCACATCCCAAGGACAAGAGTTGTTTGAGGTCCCAGCCACCTCCAACAAACCAGTGGGGGCCTAAAGCAAATTAAAAATGCACAAATATAACTAGCATTGATTGATGATCAGCTGCAGAACAGATGGGGCTGTTCTTTGGCTGGAGGAGCTGCTATGAAAGCCATGCAGAGCTCTGCACTCAGCCATGCTGGAAAACAAAGGTGAGAACAGCATGAGTGGGATTTTCCTGCTCCAGTTGCTTCAACATTGTCTAGGGTTAAGCTAATTAGAGGGGCTTTTCTTGGCAGATAACTGGCAAAGACAGCCACATCCAGAGACTGACTCAGCCCAGCTGTCTCAGAGTAGGATGAATCACCCTCTTCATGCCAATTGACAGGAGACTGAGCTTGGGTGACAAGTCTGCATCCTTACCTGATGGGAGATGAGATGCTTCCTGTCCTGAAAGTTCCTCTTCTGACAGAGATTTTGGAGGCTTTTGCAAGGGGGAAAAAAAATAATATAATAAGGGGTTTTCACGTGTGAGGTGGAGAAGAGAAGGCTTTGAAGAGACCTTAGAGTAGCTTTCCAGTATCTGAAGGGGGCTACAGGAAGGCTGGGGAGGGATTATTGACAAGGGCTTGCAATGCAAGGACAAGGAGCAATGGGTTTGAAGTGGCAGAGGGGAGACTGAAAGTGGATGTTAGGAGGAAGTTGCTTGCAGTGAGGGTGGTGAGACACTGGCACAGGTTGAGGGTGGTGAGACACTGGCACAGGTTGAGGGTGGTGAGACACTGGCACAGGTTGCCCAGGGAGGTTGTGGAGCACAGAAGCACCGAACGTGATCTTTGATCACGTTCGGTGCTTCTGTGCTCCACAACCTCCCTGCAGGTCTTCTGTGCTCCACAACCTCCCTGGAGGTGTTCAAGGCCAGGTTGGATGAGGTCTTGAGTGACCTGCACTAGTGGGAGGTGTCCTTGCCTATGGCAGGGGGTTGGAACTGGCTGAGCTTTGGGTTCCCTTCCAACCTTACCGTTCTGTGAGGTGCAGTTAAGAGCTGACAGCCAGCAGCACAGTGGTCCAGGCTGGGGGGCTGGTGCACAACCTTCACCCTGGGGATCAGGCACTGATCCATGCTGGGCTCAGACTCCCTGCTGCTTTTAATAGTGAAAGGCACCAATCAGAGAGCAAAAAGAGTGAGAAATTCAACTTTTGCTTCTGATCTGTGGTTTGGTGTCTGGGTTGCTCCAGCAAGCTCCTCTAGCAAGCAGAGGAGGGCAGAAGTGGCAGATGCTTGGTTAAATTTGGCACCTTTCCCTTTAATGCTCCACTGCAGAGCAGTTAATGGGAGTTGCAGCAGCAAGGGCAGAGTTAACAGGGTGGGTGTTTTTGCAGGGCTGAGGCAGTAACCTTTTTCTTTTGGACTTGAGCCATGTAATGCGGTGGGCTCTGGGTGGTGCTGGCTAGCAGGACGTGAGGGGGCTGTCAGTGGCCTTTCAGTGCTTGCAACTGGCAAACTGAGGAGATCTCTGTGTTTGCTTACAGCCTCCTCCACACCTTGCCCTTAGAGCTGCAGCTTTTTCTGTCCCTGTCTTTCCTTTGCTGGAGGAAGGCCTTGGGGGAATGCTCTCCTAGGGAGGGTTTTGGTGCAGAGCAAAAGAGGCTCTTGCCCCTTAGGGTTGAGGCTGCTGGGAGATTGCTGAGTCATGCATCCAATCAAGGGAGCAGGAGGAAGAAACAAGTCCCACCAGAAGCCATCTGGTGCAGGCTCTGTGTGGCCAGCAGGATCCTGGCTTGGGGATGGAGCCCCAACTGGAGTCATGGCCCCAAACTGATGCGCTGGGTTGGATGGAAAACTGGGATGCAGGCAGCTCCCACTGGTTTAGAGGGGTTGGGTGGACAATATTTTGTGAGCTTAAGAGAAACATTTGTGTTTAAAGGCAGGGATGGGTCTGTTTGAATTGTTCTAAGCAAGTCCTGGAGTCACCTTGCCCAGGTTTTTCTATACTGGGGTGTCACTGGCTCTGCTAATCAAGGTGGGGTGGGCTGTTGAGCCTATCTGTTCTCATTGAATGTCCACAGGCACTTCCCTGTTAGCTGTGGTCTGGTCAGACTCCTCTTGGGCTGATTGCATTTGCATCCCAGTCCAAAATGAACATGAGGTCCTCTTCTGTGCAGTTGTTTGTGATCTGGATGGCAGCATCATATCTCTGCCCATTAATCCATCTCTCTGTTTCTATAATTGCAGCCTCCTGGAAGGGGTTCAAACTGCCACCATGTGTTAGTTGAGTCAATCTGCCAGGGAAATGTTTACTTCTGCCCTGAGACATTGACTCTCTGACTGCATGCTCACTCAATGAGCAGTTGTTGGCTTCAAGCCAGTATTAACTGTGTTAACCCCACGTATTTAAACTCTGCTTTTGCATCATTCTTGTGGATAAGACACAGGAATTTGCAGTAGCAGTTACTGGTTTGTTTGGAAGTTCCCAGGGTTGCCTTCTCCAATGCCCCATCCAGACCTACTGGTCCCACCACCTGCTGGCTGCTTACAACCCAGCCACAGGTGGCTGCTGGATGCTGCCTGCCCTCTTTGGAGTTGCAAACTTGGGCATCTTTACACTTCTGAGGCCTTTCTTCTTGAAATCTGCTTCAGCAGCATTACCTTTCAGGTGCTTTGCTCCTCTCTCAACCCTTGAAATTGTGTATAGAGGGGTGTTGGGGTATGGGCAATGATGACATTCAGGTCTCTTCTAACGAGGCAGTTCTATGAGTCCTGTGTTAAAAACCTCTCTGTGGAGAAGAGGAGAAGGTGGATGGACAGGGTGACTGTTTCAGCTTTGTTTTCTTAGGATGGCCAGTCAAGAACTAAAGCTGTTTACAGCATGTCCATCACAAAGGATAAACACCTGCTTGATGGGAGTTGTGCATGGATGACCCAGGGCTGCTGGGCTGCAATAGATGCACCAGGCAGAAAATCTTCCCAGCAAGGCACTCCCATGCTGCTTGGGCTGAGCTCATAGGAAAGCAAAGCAGCACCAGAGCCATCAGCTGTGCAGCAAAGGCTGGAGGGCTCACCATGTGCAAAACAGGTGGAAGCCGATTCTGGAGGCTGTGGCAGATCCATAAATCCTAAGTTTTACAAGGGCTGGCTAAGCTCATCAGCCAACCAGGCGTTGGAGGAGTTGTGCTGGAGTCGAGCAGCCTAAGGATCAAAGGCAAGAGAGACTTTGTTTGCTTGTTTTTGAGAGGGGGCACTACACAAAGCATGGAGCTGGAGCAGCTAAATGCATCCTCCATCAAGAAAAACAACCCCTAGCCTCTGAGCAGCCCACACTGTGCTTGCTGTTGAGTCACACCTCACATGCCTGACTCTCTGAGCTGACCTTACTCACCACATTGCTAATGNCCCCCCCCCCCCCCAGATAAGTGGCTGCAGATGATTGATTGCACAGAATATTAATCCTTCCTTTCCTTCGTGCCCGACCCTTGTTGATAATACCAACATCTCTGCTTGGAAATTCATTATCCTGCCCTGGCTATTAGTGAAGATAAGGAAGAGTTTTGGAAGAGATGCTGGCCAAAACAGCAGCTATGAGCAGCTGTAATTGTAGAGAGCTTGGGGTGATGTTTTGCAGAGTAACCTCATTTGGGCAGCCAGAAACTGTATTTGCTCCGTGCTAATGAAAGCAGCAGCGGCATAACCTGCTTTGTCATATGGCTTCTCGCATGGACCTGCTGAATTTTCCTCTAATTGCAGTTCAATTTGCAGTGATAAATAGTTTAATAAGTGAATATGGGCTTGGCTGCTGTTCTTAATGGCTGCTTGCAGCTTAGGGGACTGTTACATGAGGCTGTATCCCATGGAAGCACAACTTGGAGCTTCCAAAAGCTACTCGCTCAATTTGAGCTGCTGTTGTGCTGCATCCTTCGACAGGCAGCAGGAAGGGAATAAGGAGTTGGTTTGTCCTGGCACTAGGGGAAGATATGCTGGGGGTGCAGCNAGTGTCTCACCACCCTCACTGCAAACAACTTCTTCCTAACATCCACTTTCAATCTTCCCTCTGCCACTTCAAACCTATTGCCCCTTGTCCTGTCATTTGAAGACCTTGTCACTAGTCCCTCCCCAGCCTTCCTGGAGCCCCCTTCAGATCCTGGAAGGCTACTCTAAGGTCTCCTGGAAGCCTTCTTTTCTCCATTCTGCAGAGCCCCAACTCTCTCTGCCTGTCCTCCTAGGAGGGCTGCTGCAGCCCTCTGAGCATCCTCGTGTCCTCCTCTGGACCTGCTCCAACACTTCCATGCCTTACAGTTATTTTTCCCTGGGGGGGATGAAAGATGTTGCTTGGGTAGTGCTGGCCTGGGGAAGGCAGGGGTGAGCTCTTAGCTTGGGCTGGGTTAATGGTGGAAGGGACTTTTCTGTGGTGGTTGCTTGTAAAGGGGACCCAGGATGGAGAAAGCATTGAGCACAGCAGGGCTGGCTATGTCTTGGCTGTCACCTGGCTTGGTGTTTCTCCAGAAGAGTTGAGTTCTCTTTGTGTCTTTCTTGGCTGTGGCTGGGAATTTTCCACTACTGCTGCCATGGTAGGAAGACCTCCTGGGCTTCTGCTGGGCTTCTGGGATGTGAATTTCTAAATTCCCTTGAAGGTTTGTTGTTGTTGTTGTAGTTTGGGGGATTTTTCCTCTGTGTGTGTGTGTTTTGGTGTTTGTTTGGTTTTGGGTTTTGTTTTCCTTATTCCCCCCCCCCCTTTCCTTTCTTCTTTCTATTACTGCATTTGCAGCAACCTCCTCATATAGAGGCTGAATGCAGCTAGCTGGTGGCAGGAAGCTTTCCCTCCAGTGGGTTGAGCCATCCCTAAGGATTAATGAGTGGTTTGGTTTGCCCTTGGCCTCCTCAAGCTGGAAATAAAGCAGATGAATTGCAGGAAGGTCATGGGAGACAGCAAAGTGAATCTTGCTTTTCTGTTCAGCCCCTAAATGATCTTTCCTCCCTAGTCCTTAGTCTTGCCAGGCAAAGATGTGCTCAGTAAGGGGCACAGATTGGTGAAGCAGTGAGGAGCAGCAGCTCAGGTTCCAAGGAGATGCCTAAGGTCAGGGTCAGCAGCTTCTCCCCCAGTGCCTCAAGGATGCAGAGATGTTCTCCTCCTACCACAAGTGTAGGACATGCAAACCTCTCCCAGCCATCTTAGCATGGGGCAGGGTTTAGAGTGCTCACTAGAAGGACACAACTGCAGCCTGTAGCAAGAAAGCCTTGAGCCTACCTGGCTCAGAACTAGAATAATTATCATGGAATCATTAAGGGTGGAAAAGCCCTCTAGGATCTGAGGGCAGCCAGCAACCCAACACCACCATTCCCACTAATCCATGTCCCCAAGTGCTGTGTCCTTACATATTTTGAACACTTCCAGGGATGGGTACTCCTCCACAAGCTCACAGGATGTCAGGGGTTGGAAGGGACCCAAAGAGATCATAGAGTCCAAGTCCCTGCCAGAGCAGAACCAGACAATCCAGCTCAGGTCACAGAGCAACACATCCAGACAGGTCTTGAAACGCTCCAGAGAAGGAGACTCCACAACCTCTCTGGGCAGCCTGTGCCAGTGCTCTGGGACCCTTCTAGTAATGGAGGTATCCCCTTTGTGTTGGGCTGGAACCTCCTGTGCTGCAGCTTCCATCCATTGCTCCTTACCCTGTCACCTCCCTGGGCAGCCTGTTCCAATGCCTCATCACTCTTGCAGAAAAGAGGTTTTTTTTCCTAATCTCCAACCTAAACCTCCCCTGGTGCAACTTGAGGCCATCTCCTCCTATCTCTGCTTCCTTGAGAGGAGAGACCAACACCCACCTCACTCCAACCTGCTTGCAGACACCTGTAGAGAGCAACAAGGTCTTCCTTCAGCCTTCTCTGCTCCACAGTATAACCCCTCCCTTTTAAACCCAACCTACTGAGAGCTGCATTTGCTATCCAGGTAAAGATCCCTTGGGAAAAAGGAACATGCTGGAAAATCCCCCAAGAGACTGGAGCCAGATGCTGGGCGTTTGCTCCACAGCTCTTGATTGGTGACTTGCTGCTGACAGGACAGGCTGGTGTTAAGTTATTAAATTGCAGATGAGCTCATTGCTTGGCCTTGAACAAGTTTCAGCCTTGAGTGGCTTTAAAATATTGCATGTGGCGGAAAAGAAACAATACTGGTGTGGCAGAGAGATTTAGGGAGCAGCTGAGAAAGACATCTATGCATTAAAACTGTGTACCAGGAGGGAGGAGGGAAGGCTTCATGAGAAAAATGTAAGCTCTCCCAGGAGGGAGGAGGAGAAAGTCTCTGATTTATTGGTGCTGCATTTTAATTTTAGCTTAAGAGAAAATTGTCAGAGTTTTGAGATGCTTGAAGAAAAAGTGGCAAGATGCTAAAGCCTGGATTGATCCTCAGGAGCTCTGTGTGGAGGATAACTTCTACCAAGCCCCAAAATCAGCTCCTTTGGTGGTGTGGAGTTTGCCAGGGAAGCCATGAGGCTGAGAGCCAAATCCAGCTCTTACCTGCTGTTTGCTTAACCCTCACATTAAGCTCCACCAGACTGGGAGGTGACATCTACACTGCTGCTAGGAAGGCTCACTCTTTCTCCTTCTCTAGAGAATTCCAAAACCCACTTGGACATGTTCCTGTGGGGCCTGCCCTAGGTGACCCTGCTCTGGCAGGGAGGTTGGATTAGATGATCTCCAGAGGTGCCCTCCAACCATTCTGTAGAATCACAGAGCTGGAAGGGACCTCAAGGATCATCCAGCTCCAATCCCCCTGCCATGAGAGATCAGGCACATTAGATCAGGTTTCTTAGAGCCTCATCCAGCCTGGCCTTAAAAACCTCCAGGGATGAGGCTTCCACCACCTGCCTGGGCAACCTGTGTGTGCATCACTTGTAACACTGTGCCAGGCTCTCACCACCCTCATGGTGAAGAACTTCTTCCTAACATTCAATCTGAATCTCCCCACTTCTAGTTTTTCTCCTTTCCCCCTAGCCCCTCCACTATCTGACAACCTAAAAATCCCCTCCCCAGCTTTCCTGTAGTTCCCCTTAAGGTTCCATGAGTCTCTCCCTGAAGGATTGAACTTCCTTTAGGATTCTCCCTGCTCTACATCAGCTGCACAGTTTTTATTTCTCTTTTTTTTTTTAATTATTTTTTTGCTCCTCCATTTCTGCACAGTCACCCAATGGATCCAGGTGGTGCCAAAATAAATGAGGATGAGGATGGTCTTGAACAAAGGAATTGATTTGATTTTTGTATTTTTTTTTTCCCAACCTGATTAAACCCAACCATACTGGAGCAGCTTTGGTGGGCTGGTTTGGCCATCAGAGTGCTGTTCCTAGGGAGCACAGTGCACACCCTCATCTTCACTCCCAATCTTGATGCTGAGATGAATTCCTGGGTGGGTGTTTTGGGGTTGGTTTTTTTTAAGTGCTGACTTGGCAGCAGCTGTGGGATAGATCATAAATTGGTTCAGCCTCTTTATTTTCCTCCCCAGGCATCTTTGCAGTCAGTGGCTGCATTGGCCAGTTGGGTTTTGTGGCTGCTTGGATTTGTTGGTTTGGGGTTTGTTTCAGTGCTCCCAGCCCTCACACATGTGGGGTTTTAACTGCCTCAGCTTTCTTTTTATTTTATTAACCAAACAGTCCTTTAGCAAAGCTGGAGTTAACTCAGGCAATGCTGTGGTGATGCCCCTAAAAATAGCAAGGAAACCAGAACTCTGCCTTGCCACCTGTTTGTGGCCTGAGCTGCAGCTGCAGGTAAATGCCAGATGCCTCTGGCTATTACAGCCAGTGTCTGGAGGCAGAATGGACTAATTTTATTTAAGTGAGGGTGACCATTTTCAGCCCCTCTGAAGCCACAGAGCATCAGCACCTACAGCCAGAGCGCCTTTGGATGTTGTTTGTAGGCTCCAGAGCATCTCTGAGCTTAGGGCAGGTTCCACAGCATATTTCAGGGCACCAAGGAGCCATTGGCTTGGATTTGCTGGCTGCAAACACAGGGAACAGGAGAAAGGGAACTTTATAATGTAAATTACTAGAAGTTGCCTGTGTGGCTGTCAATAACAAACTGCAAGCTGGGACCTTGGAGCAGCAGAGCCTGGGGACATTGGCCAGGGGAAGGTTGTTTCAGTGTGCTTCAAGATTTCACCCTTGCCTTACTTGTTTTGGGATGATTGAAATGATTCCTCCTTTGTGCTGTGTTTTGGTTCAAGAAGCAGAAGTAGAGCTCCAGAGCTGGCTCAGCTCACAGACCCAGCTGGCCTTGCCAGGGAGGGTTTGAAGGACCAGAGGTTGTGACTTCCAGCAGAAGTGTTTGCACTGGGCTCAGCTCTGCCTTAGCAAGTTGCATCTCCACTGTTCCTGGCTGTCCAGCAACCACTTCCACGTTGCTTTGGTAGTGGAGAGGCTCTGTCTTGCCAAAATGAGTGGCAGGGCAGCAGGCAGGTCTCAGTGTGGGTATGTCCCTACCCACTGAGTCCTGTGGAGGTCATCTGGAGAGCAAATGCCCTGGGCTAGATGTGTCTGCTGTGGGGGCATTGCCCAAAGGAGAGATGATTGCAGGAGGATTTGTGGCTCTTCCTTTTGCTGAATTCCACCCATAGCAAGCAGAGGAGGCTGTTTCTGGCCTTTACTCTTCAAAAAACAAGAGCAGACCTTTGAAGAGAAATGCAAGCTGCTTATTCCTGTCCAAAGGAAAAGGAAAGTGGCTTGCTCAACCTCACCCAGTAAAGCAGAGCTGGGAAATGAGCCAGCTTTCCTGGAGCTCTGGTGAGGCACATCTCCTTGATGGGCTGGCTCTGGCCATCCTGTGGAGTGGCTGATGGACCTTGCTGCAGTGTGCATTCAGGCTGAGAGATGTGGGGTCCTGTCCCCTGATGGGCTGCTGCTGAGGAACAAACCATGGTGGAGAAAGAATATCTGCTGCAGGAGGAGAACTCTCAGCATAACCCTTCCCCCCCTGGCCCTGTGTGCTAAAGCATTTCATAGAGTCATGAGTTCCCTGCCAAGATTCCTCACATTATTATGTCTAAGGATTGCAAACCATAGAAAAGAGTCTTGGAGGGGACCTGAGGAGGTCTGATCCATCCCTAGGGCAGGAACAGCTTGGCCTGACCTGTTGCTGACACATCTTTGTCCAGTCTCCAGCAGCAGAGCTCCCCCACCCCTTCCCCAGGCACTCCAGTTCAGCACTTTGCTCTTTCCAGCTCCCCCCTCCCCCAGTTTATCCTCCTCTTTCCACTGCTGCAATTTTAGGCTCATTCTTTCCTCCCTGTGCAGAGCAGACCCCGAGCACGTCCATGCTATATTTAGTCTCCAGTTGCAGTTCCATGCTGCTCAAGCTGTCCTCTCCTCCAGAATCATCTTTGACTCTTTGCTCAGCAGTAGATTTATGGCTTGTGTGTGCCAGGAGGATGTTCACATGGAATCATAGAATCAGGCAGGTTGGAAGAGACCTCCAAGCTCACCCAGCCCAACCTAGCACCCAGCCCTAGCCAATCAACCAGACCATGGCACTAAGTGTCCCATCCAGGCTTGTCTTCAGCACCTTCTGGGATGGGGACTCCACCACCTCCCTGGGCAGCCCATGCCAATGCCAATCACTCTCTTTGTGAAGAACTTCCTAACATCCAGCCTAGACCT
>VWZE01017713.1:665528-676373 GCA_013396675.1 Eubucco bourcierii | reverse complement strand
GGTTCTGCCGGCCGCTGGGACGGGGTTCTGCCGGCCGCTGGGGAGGGGGATTGCCGGCCGATGGGACGGGGTTCGGCCGGCCGCTGGGATGAGTTTTCTGATCAGAAATGTGGATAAGAAGTGGTTCCTCTTCTCAGCTCTTGCAAGGTCTCCAAGATGCTCCTGCCTGTACCCAGGGGTTGCTGGTGGATGGGAAACTTCAATCACAGTTTGTTGATGGATAGAAGACTCCTCCTCAAAAAAAAGGAAAAAAAAGAAAAAGCCCTCAAACCATCTTTTTCTTTGTCTCTTTGCTGCTTTAGAGAGCTGCTTTTATCTCTGCCCTTCTTTAAGAGGCAACTTTTGATTGTAAAGCAAAGCAGAAGGAAGGGAGCAGGGTGTGCAGTGTGGTCAACATTCCTCAACCAAAGAGCAGCTGGAGCTGTTTGGTTTGCATTGGGTTTGTGCAGCTTCTGTGTCCATGCATTTCTATTTCTGTGTAGCTTTTAACACCACTCTCAGTAGAAATTCCCACAAACCACTTCCTAATATTTGAGATAGTTTAGTATGAAAACAGCACTGCATTGGGAGACTGGAAATAAGGCATAGGACCTTATTTGATGCCAGGCTTCTACTCTCTGTAAGCCCTGTTGGGTTCCTCTGGACCCACAGCGGTCATAGAATGGAAGGTTGGAAGGGACCTCAAAGCTCATCCAGTTCCAACCCCCTACTATAGGCAGGGACACCTCCCACTAGTACAGGTTACTCAAGGCCTCATCCAATCTGGCCTTGAACACATCCAGGGAGGGAGCATCCACAACCTCCCTGGGCAACCTGTTCCAGTGCCTCACCACCCTTACTGTAAAGAACTTCCTCCTAACATCTAGTCTAAATCTCCCCTCTGCCAGTTTAAGCCCATTGCCCCTTGTCCTGTCATTGCAGGACCTTGTAAATAATCCTTCCCCAGCCTTCCTGTAGGCCCCCTTCAGATACTGGAAGGCTACTATCAGGTCCCCTCGAAGCCTTCTCTTCTCCAGGCTGAAGAGCCCCAACTCCCTCAGCCTGTCCTCATAGGAGAGCTGCTCCAGCCCTCTGATCATCTTTGTGGCCCTCCTCTGGACCCGCTCCAACACTTCCATGTCCTTCCTGTGCTGGGGGCTCCACAACTGCACACAGGACTCCAGGTGGGGTCTGAGGAGAACAGACCCAAGGGGCAGGATCCCCTCCCTTGCCCTGCTGCCCACACTGCTCTTGCTGCAGCCCAGCACACAGTTGCTGTCTGGGCTGCACTCACACTGCAGCCTCATGTTGAGCTTTTCATCACCCCAGACCCCCAGGTCCTTTTCCTCAGGGCTGCTCTCAGCCATTCCCCACCCAGCCTGGAGTTGTGCTTGGCATTGTGCCTACCCAGGTGCAGGACCTTACACTTGGCTTTGAATTTCATGAGGTTGGCCTGGGCCCACCTCTCCAACCTGTCCAGGTCCCTCTGGATGGATCCCTGCCCTCTAGCAAGTCGACTGTGCCACACAGCTTGGTGCCATCTGCACTCTTGCTGAGGCTGCACTGATTCCTCTGTCCGTGACTCTGACAAGGGCCTCGATGGCTCTGGGATTGCAGAATCCCTCTTGCAGCTGAAATCTGTTAAGGGATTAAAACCTCATCAGTCTGCAGGGAACTATGGCCCCAGGATGAGCAACAGTTTCCCTGGCCAGTGCCTGCCCCAGCCTGTGCATGGACACAGCTTTTTGTGCCTTAGAGCAGCAGCTGGAAGTCTGAGAAGCAGTTTAAAAGCAACAGAAAAGGGGGGTGGGGAATATTAATTTTTAATTAAGTACAAATCATGAACTTTGGATGAGGCCTTGAGTGAGCTGTACTAGTGGGAGGTGTCCCTGCCTATGGCAGGGGGTTGGAACTAGATGATCCTTGAGGTCCCTTCCAACCTTACCATTCTATTATTCTATGAACCAGGACATCCAATATGGGACTTCTTGCATGGGAAGTTTGCAGGCCAGCAGCTTTATTTTTCTTTTTTCTTCCCTACCCAGAGTTTGATTGCAAGTGACAGAAATGTGAGGCTGTGTAACAACACAGAGACAAAACCTGTTGCATCCTCCCCCAGCCCCGGGGACAATGGCTAATTGTTCTAATTTGGGTCAATTCCCTGCTGTGCTGCAGCAGCAAATTCTCTGCCAGGGCTCTTTAATCATCTCCCTTGGCCTATTTTACCCCAGGTTTGGCCCTGGTGCAAACCCCCTGGGGGAGGGCTCTGCACACCACCAGAGATTCTGCTGGAGGGAGGAGAGGATGATTCATTTCTTAATGAAAACAAATTAATTTGCAGCAACGTCTTTATCACAGGGCTTTCAGCTGCTCCTGTCCTCCTCAGCTTCTGGAGCAGCCTTGAAGCTTGGGTTTGTGAAGACAAATTTTACCTCCTTGCACCGCCCAGGAGTTGTTGCCACACGGTGATGAGGGCAGGCAGTGAGGTTGTGATTGTTTCATCCCCAGCAAAGAAGCATGGCCCTGCTCTTCCCATCTTTGCTTTCCCATGGAGTCACCTCTCTGCTTCCAATTAACCCAAGGACTATGGCCAGGGATTGCTCATCTGTGGTCAGAGTGATGCTCTGTGCTCTTCAGACCAACTCAGACCTCCCCAGCTGGGTCTGATAGAGGCTGAATGGTTCCTCTCCTATGCTGCAGGTGAGACCTTCAGTGAGGTTCAAACAGGTTCCCCTGTGCAAACCAGGGTGGGTTTAGCAGGAGGCAGAGGGGGTGAGCCTGGCTTCTGGCCTTTGACAGCTCTCCTTTGTCCCTGCAGTTTAACTGATTGCTATTTCAAGTGCTGTTGCTCCATCCCTTCACCCAGAGCTTTTGGGGCTGGAGCCAGGGTCAGAGCCTGGTGGTCTGCAGTGTGTGCCATGGGGACAGGCAGGGCTTGGCTCCTGCTGCTCTCTCTCTGTTTCCACTTGAACAAGAGCCTGTTGGCACAGGGCTGGCTGTGCATTGCAGATGGGGCATGTGCCATGAATCCCTCTTCCAGATGAAATCTGTTAAGGGATTAAAACCTCATCAATCTGCAGGCTCCTCCCAGCAGCCCTGTTCTTCTCCTGAGGCTGGAGGCAGGCAAGGAGGAACAACAAAAGAGAGAGAGGGGCCCTTTGCAGGGCAGAGTCTCTGCTCTCCCCTCATTCCTGCTCCATCCTGTGCTCAGCATCATGTCTGATGGGCAGGAACTCTGCTGGGTCTCTGCAAGGTTCAAGAAGACACAGTCAAGATATTGCCCCAAATGCTGCTTCTCTGAGCTTATGCTTGCACCACCTGGGCTTGCTCTTTGTGAACTCTGTCAGTCTTGCTGACCTTTGTGCTGCTCCTCCAAGCTTTCCAGCTGACCAAGCAAGACGCAGGAGAAGGACAGAGTGTGCTGTGCAGCTTCTCCCTCCTTGCAGAGTGGCTTCACCCCATTTGGGTGCTGCTCAAAGCAGTTTTGCAGCATCCCTGTTGCTGCAGGATCTGTACAGGTGTGTGCAAGACCATGACACCAAGAGCTTTAACAGACTCAGAGGTGTTTCCAGCTGTGGAGCTGATGGACCTGTAGGGAGCTCAGCTGTGGGTTCATCACCATCATCTTCCCAAGGTTTTATCAGCTGACCTCTGAGTGCAGTGCTGAGAGGAAGGCACATCCCAGCTCTACAGCTGCTTCCTGACAGCATCCTCAGCTGGGAAAGCTGAACTCCCTGTGTGGTCAGAGAAGCAGTCAGGGTTGGATCAAGGATCAGCCAGTTCCAACCCCCTTGCCATGGACAGGGACGCTTCACACTAGATCAGGCTGTCCAGAGCCTCATCCAGCCTGGCCTTAAACACCTCCAGGGATGAGGCTTCCACCACCTTCCTGGACAATCCCTTCCAGGCTCTCACCACCCTCATGGTGAAGAACTTCCTCCTAACCTCCAGTCTCAATCTCCCCATTTCCAGCTTTGTTCCATTCCCCCCAACCCTATCACTACTTCACATCCTAAAAAGTCCCTACCCAGCTTTTTTGTAGGCCTCCTTAAGATACTGAAAGGTCACAATAAGGTTGCCTCAGAGCCTTCTCCTCATCCTTGGGATGCTCTTCAGTTCTCCTCCCAGAACCTGGAAAGCAGAGTAACAAATGCACTTTGCCATGCACGTGCACCATGATACTGGAAGGGAGCAGATCTTCTGTGGTGTCACTGCTGGTGCCTTTGCTGGAGCTTCACCCCTGTGTGTTTTCAGGAATGGTTGCTGCTGTGGCTTGGTGCTGATGGTAAGCAGTGTGCTCAGTGAAAAAGTCAGTTCTCCTTGTCCTGTTCTTGATTGGTAATTGGAGACAGAACAAGGGGGAAAGGCCTCAAGCTGAGGCTGGGGAGGTTTAGTTTAGACATTAAGGAAAAAGTTTTTTTTCTTGGAGAGAGTGGTCAGGGACTGGAATGAGCTGCCCAGGGAGGTGGTGAAGTCACCCAGCCTGGGTGTGTTTAAGGGTGGTTTGGATGTGGTGCTTAGGGAGGTGGTTTAAGGCGAATCTTGTAGAGTAGGGTTCTAGGTTGGACTTGGTGATCCTGAGGGGCTTTGCCAACCTGCATGTTGCTGTGACTCTGTGTTTATTGTCCCTTCTGGGGAAAGGGCAACTTGTGCTTGCCAAACCCCAGTGCTGTGGCTTTCAATTTCTGCATGCTGAGGTGAGTCTGCCATGCCACTCTTGTGCCCTCTGGCCACAATGAAACCCCAGACTTATATTGATCATACATAAGTGATGTGATAGACTGCTGCAGGTGGGGCACAACGACCTTTGATTTTGATGAATGACTGGAAGCAGCCAGGCAGGACAGCAGCAGCAGCTGCCTGTGCCATGGGATTTGTGTCTTCTCTTACTTTGTGTCCAAGGATGCTGATGGTACAGAGCAGAGAGGAAGATGCAGGTGACATCAGATTGGGTGGGAGTGTTGATCTGCTCAAAGGTAGGGAGTCTCTGCAGAGAGGTCTGGACAGGCTGAATCAATGAGCCAAAGGCAGCTGTATGAGGCCAAAGCCAAGTGCCAGGTCTTGCACTTGGGTCACACCAACCCCATGAAAGCTACAGGCCTGGGGCAGAGTGGCTGCAAACTACCCATCAGAAAAGGACCTGGAGGTACTGAACACCAGGCAGCATGTGCCCAGGTGGCCAAGAAGGCAAATGGTATTCCTGAATCAGGAATTGTGTGATCAGGAGGACCAGGGAGGTGTTTGTGCCCGTCTACTCAGTGCTGCTGAGGTCACACCTCAAATGCTGGGTTCAGCTTTGAGCCTGCACTCTAAGAAGGACATTGAGGTCCTGGAGTGTGTCCAGAGAAGGGCAACAAAGCTACTGGAGGGTCTAGAGCAAAAATCTTGTGAGGAGTGTCTGAGGGAAGTGTTTAATCTGGAGAGGAGGAGGCTGAGGGGAGACCTCATTGCTCTCTCCAACTGCCTGAAAGGAGGTTGGAGGGCAGTGAACATTGCTTGCTTCTCCACAGAGTCAAGTGACAGACCAAGAAGAAATGGCTTCAGGTTGTGCCAGGGGGGTTTAACTTGGACATTTGGAAAAAAATTCTTTCCTCAAAAACTATTCAGGCATAGGAACAGGCTGCCCACGTTGATGGTGGAACAACCGTCCCTGGAGGTGTTCAACAACCATCTACACCTGGCGCTCTGGGATGTGGGTTAGTGGCCGTGGTGGTGCTAGGTTGGGATGTGGGTTAGTGGCCGTGGTGGTGCTAGGTTGGGATGTGGGTTAGTGGCCGTGGTGGTGCTAGGTTGGGATGTGGGTTAGTGGCCGTGGTGGTGCTAGGTTGGGATGTGGGTTAGTGGCCGTGGTGGTGCTAGGTTGGGATGTGGGTTAGTGGCCGTGGTGGTGCTAGGTTGGGATGTGGGTTAGTGGCCGTGGTGGTGCTAGGTTGGGATGTGGGTTAGTGGCCGTGGTGGTGCTAGGTTGGGATGTGGGTTAGTGGCCGTGGTGGTGCTAGGTTGGGATGTGGGTTAGTGGCCGTGGTGGTGCTAGGTTGGGATGTGGGTTAGTGGCCGTGGTGGTGCTAGGTTGGGATGTGGGTTAGTGGCCGTGGTGGTGCTAGGTTGGGATGTGGGTTAGTGGCCGTGGTGGTGCTAGGTTGGGATGTGGGTTAGTGGCCGTGGTGGTGCTAGGTTGGGATGTGGGTTAGTGGCCGTGGTGGTGCTAGGTTGGGATGTGGGTNTGTGTTAGTGGCTGTGCTGATGCGAGGTTGGGATGTGGGTTAGTGGCCGTGGTGGTGCTAGGTTGGGATGTGGGTTAGTGGCCGTGGTGGTGCCAGGTTGGGATGCGGATTAGTGACCGCCAGGTTGGGATGTGGATTAGTGGCCGTGGTGGTGCTAGGTTGAGGGTTGGGCACAATCATCCCAGAGGTCTTTTCCAACTGAAATGATGCTGTGCTGGAGAGCAGGATTGTGCCTGCATCAGAGGGAGAGCTGGCATCAGACTGTGCTGCTGGCAGGGCACTGGGATGCCCACAAGAGCAGTGGCATCCTGCCAGTGTGACACACTGACCCCAACTCCTGGCTGCCCTGCAGGCAGTGCTCTCACTGCTGCCTGGCCAGCAAGGTTAGATCTTGGTCAACAGGAGTGAGCTGGGCTGGGTTTGGAGCTGACTCAGTTTTCAAAGCAGCTCTTGGGCTCGGTCCCACCAGGGTGTGCGTCAGCTTCAATTGCTTCCTGCTAGACTTGGATCACAACCAGTGGCAAAGCCTTTGTTTGGCTCGCAGGATGAGCTCTGCCTTTGGCACCACATCAACTCAATCTCTTCTTATCACACATGTCCTGTGCAACCCAGGGCAGCTCTTCTATGCTGAGGCTCAGGCCTGGGGCTGCTCTGCTGACCTCATTGCTCTCTACAGCTGCCCACAAGGAGGTTGGAGCAAGGTGGGGGCTGGGCTGGACCAGAACGGGAGGAAATGACCTCAAGTTGTGACAGGGGAGATTTAGGTTGGGTTTATACTGGTAGAGGGAAGATTGAGAGTGGATATTAGGAGGAAGTTGTTTGCAGTGAGGCTGGTGAGACACTGGCACAGGATGCCCAGGGAGGTTGTGGCTGCTCCCTCCCTGGAGGTGTTCAAGGCCAGGTTGGAGAAGGCCTTGAGTGACCTGTGCTAGTGGGAGATGTCCCTGCCTATGGCAGGGGGTTGGAACTAGATGATCCTTGAGGTCCCTTCCAACCTTCCCATTCTATTAGAAGAAACAACTTCACTGAAAAGTTAATCAAACACTGGAACAGGCTCTCCAGGGAAGTGATCTTCAACTACCTGAAGGGATGTTGTGGAGAGGCTGCTGCTGGGCTCTTCTCACAGGGAGTTGGAGACAGAACAAGGGGGAATGGCCTCAAACTGAGGCTGGGAAGGTTTAGATTGGACATTAGGGAAATGTTTTTCATGAAGAGAGTGGTTAGGGACTGGAATGAGCTGCCCAGGGAGGTAGTGGAGTTACCCAGCCTGGGTGTGTTTAAGGGTGGTTTGGATGTGGTGCTTAGGGAGGTGGTTTAAGGTGAATCTTGTAGAGTAGGGTCCTAGGTTAGTCTTGGTGATCCTGAGGGGCTTTGCCAGCCTGGCTGCTCCTGTGATTCTGTGGTGCAGTAACCATCCTTGGGGGTGTTCAAAACACATATAGACATGGGCAGTGCTGGGCATGGTTTAGTGGGCATGATGGTGTTGCATTGACAGTTGTGCCTGATGACCTTAGAGGTCTTTTTCAACCTTAATGATTCTGTGATTTCTGCTCCTACCACCTACAGAAATGCCCTTTCTGTCCTGGGTTTGTGGGTTTGGGTTTTGTTGTTGTTGGCTTTTGTTGCACCCTGGGGAAAGTGCTGTAATCATTTCCCTGCACACCCAGAGGTGATTTGTCAACATCTTTTCTGCTCCTTGGTGAAATCAATATTTATAACATCTTTATAAGGCCAGTCCTGCTCTGCTGCCTTGGAGGAGAGGTGGGAGAATACATTGCATAAATTAGGCAGCACAGAACACTCAGCTCACAGCTCTGCCAGGGCACGTAGGGAGGAGGTGAAGGCAGCAGTAATTGGCTGTCCAGGCAGAGAAGATGCAGCATCTTCCTTAGGTCATCACCCAGCTCACCCCAGCACCCAGCAAAACCCTGAGCAATCAGCCTGAAGGAAGAGCAGTGGTGAGCTGAGCCCAGGCTGATTGCCTCTTTTAGGGCTTCTTAATTGGTTTCTGCATCTTCCCTGAGAGGTTTTGTGATGCAGCAATGTCATAAAACCAGGCCACATATTGTCACACCTTGATTTTTTTTTTTTTTTCTTTTTTAAAGCATCAATATTAATCTTCAGGTCAGGTTGATCTCTGCTTGTGACCTTTCAGAGAGCAAGCCAGGCAGAGCACATTATTAGATGTCTTATCATGCCTTAGTGTCTAAAGGGCTTGAAATGAAACAGGATTGAAGAGCCCAGAGACTGGTATTTCTAATTTTGTTTTTAGGGACCAACATATCTGGAACTAAACTCCCAGGAACTTTCAGAGCTGGAGTTTTTCCAAGCCCCTCTGCTTTTGGGGGGAAATTTTCATCTGAATTGAGCAGACTCCACCACTTGAAAGTGTTTTGGTTTGGTTTTGTTTTCCCCTAACAAATGAATTTTTGCGATGAGTGCTGTTCCAAACATCTCCATCAGCTCACAAAGCCTCCTACTGTCCTGTAAAGCAGTTCTGATGATAATGGATGGGCAGCTTGGTTTATTTAATCAGCCTCAGTGCTGCTGTCTAGTGTTAAATGATCATGGTGCTGCTGCATGAGCTGCAAAGAGATGGTCCCACCATGAGTGTCCCCTAAAGCCAAGCACAGCAGCCAAGAAGGGATCTCATCATCCTGATCCATAGAATGGGAAGGTTGGAAGTGACCTCAAAGATCATCTAGTTCCAACCCCCTGCCATAGGCAGGGACACCTCCCACTAGCACAGGTCACTCAAGGCCTCATCCAACCTGGCCTTGAACACCTCCAGGGAGGGAGCAACCACAACCTCCCTGGGCAACCTGTGCCAGTGTCTCACCACCCTCACTGCAAACAACTTCCTCCTAACATCCACTTTCAATCTCCCCTCTGACACTTCAAACCCATTGCCCCTTGTCCTGTCATTCCAAGACCTTGTCAATAGTCCCTCCCCAGCCTTCCTGGAGCCCCCTTCAGATCCTGGAAGGCTACTCTAAGGTCTCCTGGAAGCCTTCTCTTCTCCAGGCTGCAGAGTACCAACTCTCTCAGCCTGTCCTCAGAGCAGAGCTGCTGCAGCCCTCTGAGCATCTTGGTGGCCTCCTCTGGACCTGCTCCAACACTTCCATGTCCTTCCTGTGCTGGGAGCTCCAGAACTGCACAGAGGACTCCAGATGGGGTCTGAGGAGAGCAGAGCCAAGGGGCAGAATCCCCTCTCTTGCCCTGATGGCCATGCTGGGCAGGGCTCGTGCACCTCTACCTTTGTTCTCCAGCACCAATGCCCACGAGTGTGCAGGACAGGGTGACCCTGGTGGAATACCTCATTCTGGAAGCATCTCAGCCACCAGTGGGGTTTGTTTGTCCTCCTTCCTGTGCAATTTTAGCATGGTACCTTGCAACTTGCCAAGCAGGGAGCTGCTCTGGGGTCTGAGCATCCTGTGGGTGTGATGGCAACGCTGCAGACCCCTTAGCTGGTGTCCCTCTTTTGTCTTTGCAGGAAGGGGACTCCCTCGGGGCCATGGAGAAGCTTTGCCGGCAGCTCACCTACCACCTCAGCCCCCACTCGCAGTGGAGACGCCAGGGCATCATGAAGAGGAAGCCACAGTCCTGGTGAGTCAGCTTGCAAAAGCCACTGTCCCCCTGCTGGGTCACTGTCCCCTCCCTGCTCCATTCATCCTTGGTGCCAGCCACAGGCTCAGGAGAGCAGGAAGGGTGCTTCTGGCCATGGCTTGCCAACCTGGGTACTGGATACTTAGAGGGCTGGAGCAGCTCTGCTGTGAGGTCAGGCTGAGAGAGTTGGGGCTCTGTGGCCTGGAGAAGAGAAGGCTTCCAGGAGACCTTAGAGTAGCCTTCCAGGATCTGAAGGGGGCTACAGGAAGGCTGGGGAGGGACTATTGACAAGGACTTGCAATGACAGGACAAGGGGCAATGGGTTTGAAGTGGCAGAGGAGAGATTGAAAGTGGATGTCAGGAGGAAGTTGTTTGCAGTGAGGGTGGTGAGACACTGGCACAGGTTGCCCAGGGAGGTTGTGGCTGCTCCCTCCCTGGAGATGTTCAAGGCCAGATTGGATGAGGCCTTGAGTGAGCTGTGCTAGTGGGAGGTGTCCCTGCCTATGGCAGGGGGTTGGAACTAGATGATCCTTGAGGTCCCTTCCAACCTTCCCATTCTATGATTCTATGAATTAGCCTGTGATTAATGTGCAGGCACATAGCACCATGCACACTACCACATTTGGATGAAAATAAAGAATAAATAGTAAATCTGGAGTAAAACTATGCAGTGGATGACCGAAAAGATGAGGCTGAATGACTTTGGTTCCTGGCTCTTCACCTAGTTCCTCAGCAAAGCAACCTGGACCCATGGAGCTGCAAAGCCCACGGGTGAGGTTCAAGGGAATGAGCCCCCCTTGGTTTTTATGGTGTTATGCTTTATACATATGCATCTGTACTTAAGGAAGTGAGAAATACAAAAGAAGCTGCAATAAGGAAGTGAGAAATACAAAAGAAGCCTCAATAAGGAAGTGAGAAACAGAAAAGAAGCTGCAATCTGGCAGAGCCAGGATCAGCATCCAAGTGCTGGCTCATGGTCCCAAGAGAGTTTTGGTTCATGTTGTAGTAGATGTGGTTTGTAGGCATAGTGGAGGTT
>VWZE01017713.1:638852-665478 GCA_013396675.1 Eubucco bourcierii | reverse complement strand
GGAAATCCTTAATCTGAAAAGAGAAGAGGAGGAAGGGGAAAGTAAAATAGACTCAAGAGGAAAACAGACAGAATCACAGACAGGGCTGGGTTGGAAGTGACCTCCAAAGGTCCAACCCACTTTGCATCCTCAACTAGATCAGGTTGCCCAGAGTCCTATTGAGCCTGTCCTTGAATATCTCCAGGGATGGGGCCACAGCTGTCTCCCTGGGCAACCTGTTCCCACCACCCTCATGGTGGAGAATTTGTTCCTAATGTCCAATCTATACCTGCTCTCCTCTAGTTTAAAAAACACAAGGCAGTGAAGGGTAGCATGGCCAGACAGGATTAGGACCAGGGCTGTTGGAGATCTGGCTCAGTATCCTCACTCCCGGCTGTCCACAGAGGCCCAGCAGTGGAGGAGCAGCTCAGTGTAGTGCTCACTGCTATTGTGTAGGAAGGACTTGGAAGGTGCTCTGAGCTCACATACCCTCCTGAAGCCTTTCCTTAATCAGAGTAGGAAATGCACAGCCCTTGCCAGCCTGTCAGGGCATTAGTAAAGCTACTCTGGTGTTGCACTGGGGAGCTCTTTACAGCCCCAGAGGCATGAAATTCTTGAAAATGAACAACAAAAAAGCCCTTCAAGCAGTGCTTTGTGCCACTCTCTCTTTAAGTGTCAACCCCTCTGCTTCATTATCCACTCGGGGAGGTTGTGCAAGCACATCCCTGTGGCAGAGAGCTGCGAGGCTCCACCTCACAGCCCTCTGCAGTGTTTGCCTTTCTTCCTTGGGAGAGCTGGGACATAGCTGAGGTTTTTCACAGTGTTAATAGCAGGGGTGAGGTTTTGGTCACAAACAAGCCCTGACCACACAGCAGTGACCCCGGGGCTGTGAATGTGCTGGCTGCTGGCTCTGGGTTTGTAGGATGGGATTTGCCAAGGCTGCTGCAGGGGAGGTGATGCTTTTCCCTTTCCCTCATCTCCTTCTGCCTGCAGTACCAACCAGGCAAAAATGCTTCCTTAAGCAATTTCTTTCTCTTTGTTCTCTTTCTTTCTTTTTGTTTTATTTCTTTCTGGCTGGAGAAGTCTTCTGACTCTTGTGCAAAGTGACTTTGGGGTTAGAAAAGGGCAGTATGGAGTCATCCCCTGTATTGGCTCCAGGGAGATCTAATAATGTGACCTACAGAAAAGCTGGGGAGGGACTTTTTAGAAGGGCTTGTAGTGATAGGATGAGGGGCAAGGACCTTGAGTTGGAAGAGGGTAGATTAGACTGGAGATGAGGAAGAAATTCTTTGCAGTGAGGGTGGTAAGATACTGGGAAGGGTTGCCCAGGGATGCTGTGGATGCCTCTGGATGTGTTCATAGCCAGGTTGGATGGAGCCCTGAGCAACCTGACCTAGTGGAAGGTGTCCCTGAATAGGCAGAGGGATTGGAACTAGGTGACCTCTAAGCTGCCTTCCAACCCAAACCATTCTGTGATTCTGTTGCAAGCTGCCTGGAGGATTCTGCTTTGGGAAGCACTGAAGTCCATGCTTTGGATGTAGGAAACTGGTCTCTTGTCTCCTGCATGGTGATTCTAGACCTTGTAGTGGATGTTTCAGCTTTGTCCCTGTTTCCTTGCTGATAATTACAGCACAAGGTGGGGGCAAGGGAACCCACGGTGAAGAGCTCCCAATTCAGAGGCAGAATTAGTCAATAATACTTTGTTAATTAGAACTCTGTGTCTTTGGGATGCTTTGTGCTCCTGGGACCTGTTTGCCAGGGACATGCTCGTTAGTACACTGACTCTTAATGAGCAGGACCACACACAGTACCCTGTGTGCCAGAGCTTCATTAGGAAGCATCACTTCTCCAGGCTCACAGTGCTCCTGGTGAAGTCCCTGTCCCCTGCAGCTGCAGGGTTAGACATGTTGGAAGGCTTTGGGAAGAAGCAGCTCAAGCAGCTCTCCAGCCAGGGGGGTTGGGGAGTGCATTTGTGGGAGATGGATGTGTCAGTGCAGTGCTGATCCCTCTCTCTGGTGAGAAGGTTTCCAGATTTGTGGGATCAAGTGGATCTCAGACTAATGGGATCTTTCTCTCTTCTTGCTCAGGGGTGGTAGCCTCTGGATGTCATTGCATTGCCTCCTTAGATGCCCACAGTCAGATTTTCAGTGGGGTGGCATCCCTCCTTCTCGAAATGCCTGCTGGCATTTCCATTGGGCACCTGGGGATGCAGCCACAAAGAATGAGGTGGATCAGTCCCTCCTGCACCAGCCCATCCTGGTCCACCTGGTGCTTCTGCTGAGGTCTCACTGGCACAACAAGCAGGAACCCTGTGCAGGTTTGGATGTTATCTGCCCCCATTCCAACTAGGAATTCACCAGACTAACTGGAAGTTAAGGAATGAAGCTTTATATTTACAGCATGGCACAATTTACCAGCACACATATACAATATATACAGATCTTTACAGCTACCTACAACAGTAGACAAGGTAAAAGCAATACAGATATACAAACCCCCTCCTGAGCAGCCAGGTTGCCCAAGAGGACTCCTGACCAACCTCCCACCTTCTTTGCACCCCCTCCCTTACCTCAGAATCCCTCATTATGTGCAGGGAAGGCTGCAAGAGGTGAAGAGGAAGAAATTAATTTGGGGAAATGGGTTTAAACTGCCAGAGGGGAGGTTGAAACTGGATGTCAGGAGGAAGTTGTTTGCAGTGAGGGTGGTGAGACACTGGCACAGGTTACCCAGGGAGGTTGTGGAGCACAGAAGCACCGAACGTGATCTTTGATCACGTTCGGTGCTTCTGTGCTCCACAACCTCCCTGCAGGTCTTCTGTGCTCCACAACATCCCTGGAGGTGTTCAACACCAGGCTGGACAAGGCCTTGAGTGACCTGTACTAGTGGGAGGTGTTCCTGCCTATGGCAGGGGATTGGAACTGGCTGATCTTTGAGGTCCATTCCAACCTTACCATTCTATGAGTTACACAGGTCCAAGCAGAGACAGTACAGAAGGTAGCAGCAGCCAGGGTCTGACCTATCTTTGTGCTCATGTTTTTATACTCCTAAGCAAAACCAGTGGGGTAATGTAGACATCCCAATCATTTTCTTTTCACAGCCAATGATCTAATTTCTCTCATTTAAACTATTCCAGCTAGCCTCAAACCAGCACAAACCCCACATGTGAGCACAGCTGGGCCGAGCCCTGAGCAAACTCCATTAGCCTGACCAGAAACATGGCAAAATAATCACCAGAGCAAATGGCTTTTCTTCATTCCACAGCTGCTGTGTTTATCCCAGGTGATGGTCAGCAGCAGAACAGCCAGAGCAGGAGGATGGGCACAGATGACTGGGAAAAGTGGAGATGATTTCTTCAGCTGGTTGTGCTCCAACCAGGCAACCTGCTGCGTAGGCACAGAGTGGGGCTGAAGCTTTCTGTTTCCATCTCACCCCAGGCATCACAACCAGAGCGTGCCTGGAAAGAGCCAGATTGAAGGAGAAGCTCTCAGTGTTGGCTGCCCCATGCTGCCTGGCACTGGAGCACACAAACCTGTGCCAGATGACCTGATTTTTTTTTTTTTTTACATATTAGAAATGTGTCTGCCTCTCACTCTCTGCCTCCCTCTCCGTGCCTCACTCTGCATCCCATAAAGCTATATTAAACTTCCAGGAGAAAAATCAGTTTGGCCTGGAAGAATAGCCAATAGCAAGAGGATGAAACCAGCCTGCTAGAGTAATTTGTACACCTCTGGCTCAGCCTAGGGACACAATTACAGTCCAATGTTTAACCAGCAACTGTTGAATTAGATGCTGGAATCTCCCTGCTCCTGCTGCTGCCAAGCGCCTGCCTGCAGCAGCACAAAAGCAGAACTGGCAACCAAAGCTCCCCATGTCCATAACTGCTTTGGAACATGGGCTTGTGCTCTTTGTGGGGAGGGAGGGGGTGAGTTTGCAGGGTCTGACCCATCCCTGGAGAGCCACAGCCAAGACGTTACCTTTGTTTGCTGCTTGTGTTGCTGCCGTGCCCAGGAGCCACAGCGATGAGGCAGGGATGGAGCAGGGAGGGGCTGGAGAGGTGGTGCCTGCCCCATACCGGCCTGAGCAGTGGGAGGTGCCTGAAGGAACACTGATTATCCCTGTCATAACTCCAGGTTTTCCATCAAGTAAAACCCTTTTTCAAATAGAGAGAGTCATAGAATAAATCAGGGTTGGAAGAGACCACAAGGATCACCCAGTTCCAACCCCCCTGCCATGGGCAGGGACACCTCACACTAGAAAGTTTGGCAGACTTGCCCAAGACAGTGAAGGTCTGGAGAAGAGGTCCTGTGAGGAGTGGCTGAGGAAACTGGGGCTGCTCACTCTGGAGAAGAGGAGGCTGAGGAGAGAGCTTTCCACTCTCTGCAGCTCCCTGAAAGCAGGTTGTAGTGAGCTGGGTGTTGATCTCTCCTCCCAAGGAACAAGCAACAGGACAAGAGGAAGGGGCCTGAGTTTGTGTCAGGGAGGTTTAGGTTGGATATCAGGAGAAATTTCTTTACTGCAAGAGTGGTCAGGGGTTGGAACAGGCTGCCCCAGGGAGGTGGTGGAGTCCCCATGTTTGCAAAATCATAAAAAAGAGACCTCTGAGATCGTCAGGTCCAACCCAACACCACCACAAGCACTAAACCATCCCCCCAAAAGCCACAGCTACAGTTTGGGGTTTTTTTAAACACCTCCCAGATGGGAACAGCCTGTTCCAATGCTTAGCTGTAGGCAGCCAGGTACAAAGACCTGTCAAAACAGAAAGATGTTTGGATTTAGTGGTGAGATTAAACAGCTTTATTTTGTTGGTAGGAATGATCCTTTACCATCCCACTCCTCGTGTCATCAGGGGCACAAACCATTTCTCTCCTGAAGGAATGCTGATTTTTTTTTTCTACCTACTTGCTTGCATTTCTTTACAAAGCCCTTGTAAAGGGGGGGGAAAAAAAATAAATTAAAAAACCCAAACAAAACCCACTCAAGGTAGGGGGAAGCCCAGTGTATGAATAATGTACCCTCACTTTTGAAAGCAGAATGAATGTGGATGAAAATCCTCCTCTGCTGCAGACAGCCTGTGGGCGAGCGACAGGAGAAGTTGTAACCCCTGCAACAAACAATCTCTTCAGAGCATCCAACACAAATCTGCTGCTGGTGGGAGGAGGCTGGAGCAAGAATTCTGCAGGCTCCTCATTAGAATCCCATCTCTGTGGATGTGTGTGCACAGCAGGCAAGCTGGTAGCTGGAGAAGGGCAGAGGATTTGTGAGCTGGAGGCCTTTGGGACCACGAGTGGGTGATGTCTGCTGTCTGTGTCAATGGGACTTTGTTCTGCCCTGTGTTATGTGGCTGTCCATGAGCAGCAAAGTGCTCCCCAGCACGTGGAGCAAAGGCACCAGTCTGATGGCTGCTTGGCCTTTGGCACCAGGCTTCTTGTTGGCCACACAGGAGGGAGTCCCCAGTGAGCAAGTTCCACAGAACTGTTAGGTCTGAAGGGGTGTCCCTGCCTGAGTGCTGCTAACTGGGGATGGTAAGGGTTAACCGTAGGGACTGAGTAATCCTCTCCTAGTAGGAGGATGACTTAATGTGACCTGGAGCAAGAGAGAAGTCAGAAATGAGCTAAGATTTTGGGGGAGAGAGTGGAAAACAAGGGGAGGAGGAGCAAGGCAAAAAAAGGAGACTTCTCCCTTGGCTGCTGTCAGAGATGTGCTGAATGATTTTGCAGCTTCAGGTTGTGTCCAGTCTGTCCCAGCACTGTTGCAGGGCTGCTAAGCTGCTGGGATCAGTGGTGGCAAGCACAGTGAGCAAGAGCTGACTCGTGGTGGAGGCAGCATCCTGCTTATCTCATTTTGTCTTTTCCCTTGGCCTTTCTTCTCAGGTGTTGGTTTAGGGCTGATGAAACACTGCTCAGCACATCTAGGCTTGGTCAGTCTGTCTGCTCTGTGTAGCTGAAGGCTGATTGCTGGTGAGCTGGGCTGGATGGCATCTCAGAGCTGTCATTCTGCTGCTGGAGAGGTTATCCCTTACAGCTACATCATTAAGGTCAGGCTCTGGCTCCTTCCTGTGTGCCAACCCTGTCACACCTTGCTCAGGCAGGAGGAGCTGCTGTTAGCAAAGACCTGCTTTTTTGAAGCTGTAAATAATGCATGGCCATTGAACTGCCAGCTGAGTGCATGCTATGGGGCAAGCTGTCACCTTGGAAGGAGCTTAAGGTTTTCCATTGACTCACTCTGTAAAATGAGCCTTCAACCTGCTTGTTGCCCTCTGCAAGTCCTCTGGATTACTTCAAAAAACTAAGCCAAACCAGGGACTACCTTTGCTTTCCCATCACTGATGAATATTGACCCTGACAAAGGATCCAATTGCCTTTGCTGTTTCCTTATTGAGCAAATGAACCAACAGCCAGAAGGGTCTGGGGTGATGAAAAGCTCAAGCTGAGGCTGCAGTGTGAGTGCAGCCCAGACAGCAACTGTGTGCTGGGCTGCAGCAAGAGCAGTGTGGGCAGCAGGGCAAGGGAGGGGATTGTGCCCCTTTGCTCTGCTCTCCTCACACCCCACCTGCAGTCCTGTGTGCAGTTCTGAAGCCCCCAGCACAGGAAGGACATGGAAGTGTTGGAGAGCGTCCAGAGGAGGCCACCAAGATGCTGAGAGGGCTGGAGCAGCTCTGCTGTGAGGAGAGGCTGAGAGAGTTGGGGTTCTGCAGCCTGGAGAAGAGAAGGCTTCCAGGAGACCTTAGAGTAGCCTTCCAGTATCTGAAGGGGGCTACAGGAAGGCTGGGGAGGGACTATTGACAAGGTCTTGCAATGCCAGGACAAGGGGCAATGGGTTTGAAGTGGCAGAGGGGAGATTGAAAGTGGATGTTAGGAGGAAGTTGTTTGCAGTGAGGGTGGTGAGACACTGGCACAGGTTGCCCAGGGAGGTTGTGGCTGCTCCCTCCCTGGAGGTGTTCAAGGCCAGGTTAGAGGAGGCCTTGAGTGACCTGTACTAGTGGGAGATGCCTATGGCAGAGGGTTGGAACTGGATGATCTTTGAGGTCCCTTCCAACCTTACCATTCTATGCTAAATACCAGAAAACATCCTGGAGCAGGGTTAAAAACCTAAGGCTGGCATGAGGTGATTGCAGCAACAGCAGCAGCAGCAAACATCCCAGTGGCTTTTCTGAGCTTGTTCACACTCTTCAAGCTGTGCCACAGGTTTGAAAGCTTCAGGCAGTCAAAGGCACTACCTGTGATTTAAAACCTCTATTTCAATCTACCTTCCACCTTCCCTCTCCCTTCCTTCCTGCATCTACACTCAGTGGTTTTCCTCCCCCTGCCTCCTTGGTTTTTAGGTGCTTGCTGTCCCACAAATGTGTTTCTAGTCTCATGCCTGATTAGAAGAGGCCTTTGACTGTGAGAAGTGTGATCTCTTTAATTTATTTTTTTTTAATAACTGCTCCTCCACTTCCTCTGCTCCTGGAGGGAGTGGAAATTAGATTTGCTTTTCACACACGGCAGAGATTATTTAAATCCATCCTCACAACTTGGGCTGTGGAGCAGGGAGTCAACTGGTGGAAATTGTTATTGAAGGAGGGAATCAGCTGGTGAAATAATGAATACACACATACATTTGCTTCCTCCTTGCCTTCGAAGCCCTCCAAACACCCTGTGATGATTCCTCTTGTCTAAACCAGCCACTGCCTTAGTCCTTTTTTCAGCTGGTGAGGGGCAGTTTGGTTCTCTGCCCAGGACCAGGCTTCTCTCCTGCCACCAAGTGAGACAAGCATCACTTCCACACTCAGCAGTGCCCATCTCATTACCAGCCAGCCTCAGTGTGGCTTTCACCCCTGGCTATATTTCCCAATTAGGAGAATCCAAGTTTCATGATGAAGCTTTGATAGAACCTTTCGGATTTGGTTTGCTCCAAACCCTTTCACGTGGTGCATCGTTAGCAGTGGTAAGCGAAGGTGTTTGATGAGCTCATCCAGCACTTGGACTCGGGGCTCTGGCTCTCTGTTGAGGCTGTTTCTCCACCTCCCATGTTTGCTGCTGCTATCTTTGAATGAAAACAATGAGACCTTAGAGTAGCCTCCCAGTATCTGAAAGGTGCCTACAGGAAGGCTGGGGAGGGACTATTGACAAGGTCTTGTAATGGCAGGACAAGGGACAATGGGTTTGAAGTGTCAGAGGGGAGATTGAAAGTGGATGTTAGGAGGAAGTTGTTTGCAGTGAGGGTGGTGAGACACTGGCACAGGTTGCCCAGGGAGGTTGTGGCTGCTCCCTCCCTGGAGGTGTTGAAGGCCAGGTTGGATGAGGCCTTGAGAGAGCTGTGCTAGTGGGAGGTGTCCCTGCCTATGGTAGGGGGTTGGATCTGGATGATCCTTGAGGTCCCTTCCAACCTTGCCATTCTATGATTTCAAACAGTGGTGCAGAGGAAGATAGTGATAGAAGCATGAGAAGCACCACTGCCTCTTGCTGCTGTGGGGAGGAGAAGGGCTGGACCAAAGTTTTCAGCACAAAGCATGGTGGCATCAAGTGTTTTGAAGAGGCACTGAGGTGTGTTTGGGCTGGGGCTGGGTTGTTTCTTTTGTGTGTTGCTATGGGGCTGACAGGAGTGGGAAAGACTGGACTGGAGGAGGCTGCAAGCACTGCATGAGATGCGAGCAGCAAGGTGCAGGACACAGCAGAGCTGTGCTGAAGTGTGCTAGAGTGCCACCAACCAGCTTTGCTGCACAGGCTCCTGCATCTCAGGCCTAGCTTTATGCAGCTCTGGTTGCTCATAACCAGACATTTCCATCTGTCTCCTATAAGCCCAACCCTGAGGTCCCTGCTGACCCCATGAATGACCCAGACAGAGACTTGACTCATCCCTTCCAGTCTGACACTTCATCGTTAGGCATGGTGTAGTCCCTTGGCTCATGGGTGATGGGATGGAGGGAAACTGGAGTCCTGTGTGCAGTTCTGGAGCCCCCAGCACGGGAAGGACATTGAACTGTTGGAGTGGGTTCAGAGGAGGCCACCAAGATGCTCAGAGGGCTGCAGCAGCTCTGCTATGAGGACAGGCTGAGAGAGTTGGGGCTCTGCAGCCCGGAGAAGGCTTCCAGGAGGCTTTAGAGTAGCCTTCCAGGATCTGAAGGGGGCTCCAGGAAGGCTGGGGAGGGACTATTGGCAAGGTCTTGCAATGACAGGACAAGGGGCAATGGGTTTGAAGTGTCAGAGGGGAGATTGAAAGTGGATGTTAGGAGGAAGTTGTTTGGAGTGAGGGTGGTGAGACACTGGCACAGGTTGCCCAGGGAGGTTGTGGAGCACAGAAGCATTGGGCACCACCCAGCAGAGCCTGGCTCCAGCCTCCTGCCACTCACCCTTACATTGATAAATGTTGTTGATGTCACCTCTCGGTCCCCTCCTCTCCCAGCAGCACAGCTCTAGCTCCCTCAGGCTCTCCTCTTAACAGAACTGTTCCATTCCCTTCAGCATCTTTGTGGCTCTGTGCTGGACTCCCTCAAGCAGTTCCATGTCCCTCTTGAACCAGGGGGCCCAGAACTGGACGCAGCCAAGCTGAGTGCCTCTCACTCACTGTTTGGCTCTGCTCTCAGCTTTCAATGGCAGTGTGCACAGCTGCCAAGCTAGAGCAGCTCTGGCCTGTGTGGTTTTCCACAACCAGGCGTTGTGCTGGTCCCGTGCTGGTCCCCAAACCCTTGCACTGTCACCCTCCTGCATCCTCACAAGGGCACATGGTGCTCAGGGAGGGATAAGAGCCCAGGGGCTCAGGCAGTGTGAAGCTAATGAGACTTGAGCGGTGTGTGAAGGCTTCCCGGAGCCCTCCCAGCGCCGGGAGGTGCAATCTGCTTCCCATTAAGGCAGGCAGGGAAGAATGGGTCCTACTCAGCAGGGCAGAACAGAGCAACCATTGTAACCTCAGCTTTCATCAGATGAGGAATAACAGGATACGACCTGATCCGCGGCTCATGCCCCGCTCGTGTCTTCAAAAGGGAGGTTTTTCTTCATATTCTGTTCCAATGAGCAGATTTAAGCAACCCCTCCCCTGCCCTCCTTTCTTTCTAAGCAGAGCAGAAAGTTGCTCACCAGAGCAAGGGGGTTGGGCCATGCTTTATTGACATCCCACAGGGCACTTTTCCTGCTGGGTGCAATTTCTATTGCGGCTTTGCTACTCATTCACAAACTTCTTGCGTTGCAATAGATCCTCTCCACGAGCCCAGGGGCAGCAGAAAGCAGCTGCTGCCACTTCTGGGGTTGCAAAGGCAGACAAAAGAGAAGAGGCAAGGCTGAGTGTCTTCCCTCACCCTGAGAAAACTCCCTTCCCCCAGCACTTCACTGCATTTGGCAGATCCTTCCCCTCCTGATGCTGGGGATTTCAGCCTTCATTTCCTCCAGAAAGAGGAAAACCAAGCCACTCTTGGTGGGGGGAGCAACCAAGCCACTCTTGGAGGGGGAGCTGGCTGCCAAGACTGCCTTCCCAGCTGGGCAAAACAGAGGAGTCTGAAGATCTCTGCTTTTCATGGCAGAGCAGAGCCCTGCCCAGCTCCCTCAGCCCCTGTGGCACTGCAAATTCCGCCAGACAAGCAGGAAAACCACAAAAAACCTTCCCTGAAGCTTCCCTGGCTGGCTGTGTGACCTCCTCACCTATCTGCCTAAAGTCAGGCATTTAGCAGTTGCATCAGGAACACCACAAGCCAAGCACCCTCTGCCTCTCAGCTTTCCCATGAAACCAATTTACCTTTTTCTCTGTTTTCTGTCCCAGTCAGTGATGAGGATTTATGTTGCTGTGCTGTCAGAGCAGAGTGAGCCATGCTGGAGAGGTCAACCCAACAACAAACCCACCCAAGGCTGGGGTTTGCCCATCTGGTGGGAACACACATTTGATTTTCTGTTTTCCCAAGTCTCCACCTCACCATCTTATGAGGATGAGTTACCCTATGAGGAGAGGCTGAGGGAGCTGGGGGTGTGCAGCCTGGAGGAGGCTCAGGGGTGACCTCATTGCTGTC
The DNA here is from genome assembly GCA_013396675.1 of Eubucco bourcierii. NCBI lineage: Eukaryota > Metazoa > Chordata > Aves > Piciformes > Ramphastidae > Eubucco > Eubucco bourcierii. The sequence goes on along the minus strand of VWZE01017713.1, from coordinate 654,524 downwards.
TACTACTACCTGAGGGTAGGTTGTAGCCAGGTAGTGTTGGGCTCTTCTCCCAGTCAATCAGTGACAGAACAAGAGGACAGACACAAGTTGTGCCAGGGGAGGTCTAGGCTGGATATTAGGAGAGAGTGATTGGCATTGGCATGGGCTACCCAGGGAGGTGGTGAAGTCACCATCCCTGGAGGTGTTCAAGACAAGCCTGGCTGGGGCACTTAGTGCCATGGTCTGGTTGGTTGGCTAGGGCTGGGTGCTAGGTTGGGCTGGATGAGCTTGGAGGTCTCTTCCAACCTGAATGATTCTATGATCCTCTGGATAATGAGCCACATTTTAGTATCAGTGGCCAGCACACCCACTAGCTGACTAACCCAGGGAACACAGCAGAGCTCTCACTCCAGATGGGCTTCCCTCTTAGCCAAGATGCTGCTGAGGAGTAATCCTCAGGTGAGAGTGAGCACACAGGGAGGCCAGCACACGAGAACGGCTTCCTCCCAACACCCCCCACCCCTAGCTGGTGCTAACTATGGGTGAGGGGAGGGTGAAACACCTGGAAGAGCATATTGCCACCCTGGGCTGCACGTTGCTAGACAAAAGAAATCACTCTTGGGGCTGAATGCCCACGTCTCAGGGACTGAGATGTGTCACAACACAGGCTGCTCTGTGCCGGGGAGACGCACACATGCCAGGCACTGCGCTCCCTGCTTTGGGCTCTCTTCTTTTGGAGGTGCCAACCAGCCCCTTTTGAGATGCAAAAGATCCTTCTGCCCTTCCCTGAGCACTGGCAGGATGCTTGGTCAGTGGACAAAGAGTTTTGTTTTTTTTCATAGAATGGTAAGGTTGGAAGGGACCTACAGGGAGGTTGTGGAGCACAGAAACACCGAACGTGATCAAAGATCAAAGGGGCAATGGGTGGAAGTTTCATTTAAACGTGAGGAGGAATTTTTTTCCCTGTGAGGGTGACAGAACACTGGCACAGGCTGCCCAGGGGGGTTGGGGAGTCTCCCTCTCTGGAGACATTCAAAACCCACCTGGACATGTTCCTGTGTGATCTGGTATAGATGATCCTGCTCTGGCAGGAAGATTGGACTGGAGGAGCTTTCGAGGTCACTTCCAGCCCCTGACATTCTGTGATTCATTTTCTGAGGCTATTCCATGGGATTCTTATCCCAGCTGGAAAGAGTATATGGGGATTTGACCAAAGTGATGGTGGGGCATCCTGTGATTCTGTCTCAGTTTGCTCATCATCTCTTCAGCTGGCATTTGGTTGCTCTGGCATCTGAGACCTTCTTTGCTGCATAGCTCCTGCTGCCCTAAGTGCCTGGGTGCCCTGTGCCCCGTCGGTAGGGTACTCACAATGAGAGCTGGGGGAAGCTCCTGAGCCAACACACGGTTGGAGGACACCAGTCCCATTGCAGGCTTGTCCATCCTCCACGCTGGGTGGGGAAGTGCTGTGTGCTATCCAAAATCCAGCTGTCTGAAGTGTCTCAGAAACCAGACTGACACAGAAGTGATTTGCCTTTGATCCACCTGTGGGAACTACCTGGATTGGTTTGGGATTCAGCCTCTCTCTTTGGACACCAGATGTGTCAGGATGGCAGCAGGGAAGGCAGGAGTTTGGTTTGAAATGGAAGATGTGCCAAGGATTGGAGGGTGAGGGGGAAACAAAGGAGTGATAGCAGCTTTTGGCCCTGGAGAAAACATCTTCCCAAAGAGTGTGAGGGACATGCAGGGACCTCAGGAGCTGGGCTGGCAGCTGCCTCTTGTGCTCTGGCTCTCATCAGAGCAGCGCAGGCAATAGGGGACCTCTGGCTGCCTAAAGTCTTCCAAACGTGATCTGTGGTCCAAGAAAATAAACAGTCTGGGGAAAGCAAAGCCCCAGGCACACACTTTGGCAGCTGATGGCTCTCTAATTGCAGGAAGAGCAGTTGGGAAAGGGCTGGGGTTTTGTTTTGCTTTGTTTTCTTCTTTGGGCTGGTTTCTGATGAGAAAACTGGGCTGGAGGATCAGAGTTGAAGCTTCTCTCCCCCCGCCCCCTCAGCAAAAATCCTGATTTCTTCCCCTTTGTATTAATGGAATTCAACTTGTTTCAAGGAACAGGAAACACAAACAGCCTCAGCAAAGCATGAGCCTCAAAGCTGGTTTGGTTTGATGCATGCAGTTCTCTGCAAACTTCTCTTGGGCTTTCTGTTGTCGTTCAGCACCATCAGGGGCAGCTTCAAGGGCTGGGAGAAGGTTTTGGTGTGCAGAAGTAAACTGGAGCCAATGCCTCTCCAGCTGCCTTGCTTGACTCTGTGTCTTTGCCTCACCCCAAAGCTCCCTGAGCATAGAAGGGATTAAGATAATTAACAACAGCCCCTTTCATCTGTAAATAGACAAGATGTGTCAAAACTCATTTGTTTTCCTCTAAAGTCTGTGGCAAAGGGGACAGCAAGGAAGCAGCCAGGCTCTCCCACCCCACGTGGGGGCCACATCCAGCCTGCCTGCTGGAGCCTTCCTTGCAACAGTAAGACAAAGCAGTGACAAAAAGCAAAGGGAGAGGCTGGAGTGAAGGATTTCACACACCCAGCCCTCCCAGTTTTGAAGAAGGGGATGAAACCCCAACCAGCCCTGCCTTGCTCTGCACCATCCATCTCCATGGGTCTCCTACCCCTCACCATCACCCTCTCCTTCTCTGCCCTGCTCTTCCTTTTTCCCTCCTCTTCCTTTCAGTTCACCACTTTGGAGCTGGTTTGAACCTATTGGCAGCAAATTGCATGTTTTTAGGACCACTTTACTGATGATTTTCTCTTCCTATGGCCTCTTTCCTTTGGACACTGAGGAAAAGAACCCAATTCAAAGGGTTTTTTCCTAGTCAAACAGAGCACACCAGCATCTTCTCTGTCTACTCAGCAGTTGCTCCAAAGGTTCCTTGGGCATATACTTGATCCAAAGGAGGGCCACAAAGATGATCAGAGGGCTGGAGCATCTCTCCTCTGAGGACAGGCTGAGTGAGGCAGTTAGGGCTGTTCAGGCTGGAGGAGAGAAAGCTCCAGGGAGACCTTACAGTGCCCTTCCAGTACCTGAATGGGGTTACAGGGAAGCTGGAGAGCATTTTTAAAGGGCACATGGTGGTAGGGCAAGGGGCAATGGTTTTAAACTAGAGTAGGGTAGATTTAGATTGGACATCAGGCAGAAATTCTTCACCATGAGGGTGGTGAGGCCCTGACTGCCCAGAGTTGTGGACACCTCATCCCTGGAAGTGTTTAAGACCACATTGGATGAGGCTTTGAGCAACTTGGTGTAGTCAGAGGTGTCCCTGACAGGGCAGGGTGGGGTTGGAACTAGAAGATCTTTAAAGTCCCTTCCAACTCAAGCCATTCTATGATTCTACGACAAAAGTCCTTTCCCAAGAGCTTTTCCAACCATTATTTCCCCCTCTCCCCATGTTAGAATTAAATAAAAAAGCATTGTTTATTTGCTTGCAAACTCTTGTTTATCTTCATGCAAACTCAAACAGTTCCTTCTTATGCTCTGACTCTCTTCCAGGAGGTCATTTACAGAAGCAACAATCCCAACATGTTGTTTCCTTTTAAATTGTTGATAGTTGGTTTGGTTGGATGTTGTTTTTTGATTGTTCTTTTTTTTCCTCCCCTGTTGGCACTTGTGCAAATTGCCTTTTCTGCAAGTGCTTATTATTAGTGTGGAGTCAGCTGTGGTTCCTCATTACACTGGAGTAGGGTTGGCTGGAAAGCTTCTCTGCAGGAAAATGCAGGTTTCTTGAGAGTGAAATGTGTCATAGGGAGGAGGATATAAATACATTTCATTTTGGGGAGGCAGAGAAATGGTCCAGAACTGTGTGCAGTTCTGGAGCCCTCAGCACAGGAAGGACATGGAACTGTTGGAGTGGGTCCAGAGGAGGTCACGAGGATGCTCAGAGGGCTGCAGCAACTCTACTGTGAGGACAGGCTGAGAGAGTTGGGGCTCTGCAGCCTGGAGAAGAGAAGGCTTCCAGGAGACCTTAGAGTAGGCTTCCAGGAGCTGAAGGGGGCTACAGGAAGGCTGGGGAGAGACTATTGACAAGGTCTTGTAATGGCAGGACAAAGGGCAATGCGTTTGAAGTGTCAGAGGGGAGACTGAAAGTGGATGTTAGGAGGAAGTCGTTTGCAGTGAGGGTGGTGAGACACTGGCACAGGTTGCCCAGGGAGGTTGTGGCTGCTCCCTCCCTGGAGGTGTTCAAGGCCAGGTTGGAGGAGACCTTGAGTGAGCTGTGCTAGTGGGAGGTGTCCCTGCCTATGGCAGGGGGTTGGAACTGGATGATCCTTGAGGTCCCTTCCAACCTTCCCATTCTATGATTCTACTCCAGCAGTTTTTTGGGTTTTTTTTCCCCCTCTGCAGTAAGTTAGCTGCAGTCATAATTAGAGCAAAGCAACTTGATGGGGCCCAACTGCTTATTTTTAGTATTTTGTTTAGCAGGAAAGGAAAAGAGAAAAAAAAAAATATATATATATTATATATTGTATGATGTATAATATGTAATGTGTAATACATACTAAGCACTATATACTATACACTATAAACTATATACTGTATTATATATGTGTGTTATAAAATATAGTATTATATACACCTCATTCACATTCCTCATCCAAGCTAATTAGTTTTATTTCCTTGGCTCTGTTCCTCAAGCCCTTTTTGTCAACATCATTACTAGCAGCATGCAGCCATTTATTTGTACTCCCTTCCCTCTACTTCCAAATTACCTGTTCCACTCTTTGGCATCAGTTGAAGCAGGAGTGGGCACTTTTGTAGCAGCTATTTCACACTTATCTGTGCTACCAACAGAATTTCAGGCCAAGCCTTTTATCTCAAGGCCTTTTTTTTTTTTGTCCCCTGATGACTCATTATTCCTCATGTTGCTGACAGGATTTTCTCACCAGAGCTATCATATCAATTTCTCACTGTAATCTTACACTGTATGGGGCTGCCTCCTCTTCATTTTCTTTTTCTTGAGCTGTTCCTTTGCCCTCCAAGGAAGTGGCTTCACAACCCAATTACACTTTACTACATGGGACATCAGCGTCCTGATTTGTGCAGTGCTTTAGAGAAGTGTCAGGAATTTAAAGCAGGAGGAAATCCTTTTCTTTGCATTCTCTTTGATCTACACATTAATACTCTTGTGTTCATAGGGACGTTTTCTGACCTGGTTCACTCTTGCATGCCAAACAGCTTTTGGTTCAGCATTGGTGTGTGTAAAGCAGGATTGTGCCCAAGCTTTGGTAGTTTAGTGTCTGGTTGTTACATCCAGCCCTACCATTACATTGGTCAAATTCCCATATACTCTTTCCAGCTGGGATAAGAATCCCATGGAATAGTCTCATAGAATGTCAGGGGCTGGAAGTGACCTTGAAAGCTCATCCAGTCCACCCCCCCTGCCAGAGTAGGATCTCCTATACCAGATCACACAGGAACGTGTCCAGGTGGGTTTTGAATGTCTCCAGAGAGGGAGACTCCACAGCCCACCCTGGGCATCCTGTACCAGTGCTCTGTCACCCTCACAGGGAAAAAATTCCTCCTCATGTTTAAATGAAACTTCCTATGCCTCAGCTTCCGCCCATTGCCCCTTGTCCTGCATTGGGCATGACCCAGCAGAGCCTGGCTCCAGCCTCCTGGCACTCGGCCTGCACATGCTGATAACCATTGATGAGGTCACCTCTCAGTCTCCTCTTCTCCAACAGCACAGCCCCAGCTCCCTCAGGCTCCCCTTCTAAGAGGGATGTTCCATTCTCTTCATCATCTTCATGGCTCTGTGCTGGACACTCTCAAGCAGTTCCATGTCCCTGTTGACCTGAACACAGTGCTCCAGATGTGGCCTTAGCAGGGCAGAGTAGAGGGGCAAGAGAACAGCCACAACCCTTCTAATACATCCCAGAATGGCATTGCCCCTCCTGACCATGAGACCACATTGCTGGCTCGTGGTCAACCTCTCATCAGCTGGGACCCCTGAATCCTTTTCCCTTTTGCCTTTTTCCCCTTTGCTGCCTTCCAACAGATCAGTCCCCATCCTATCCTGATACCTGTGAATGCAAGGGTGAAACCAAGTGGGTGTCACTCATCCCCCCCTAAAGCTTGTAGGGATTTGTTTAATGCTAAGATCTTCCTCCAGGGATTTGGGGGCCATTCTGTGGCAAACTTTATGGCAGGGATAAAAGTTTGTACAGCTGTTTGTTAACTTAATATCCTCCTCATTTCCATGAGATGGTTCAGAATAGCCACAGGACTATTTTGATTAAATCATGCTTGGGTTTTGGGTTTGGTTTTTTGTTTCCCAAGGGACAGCTGGAGTGTAGGAACAGCCATCCCCCAGCACAAGCACAGGGCTGCTCTGCCCCAGGCATCTGGGACACCTCCTCTGTCTTTGCACAGCACCAAGGTGGAAAGGCTGTTTGTGCAAGATAATCAATCTGTTTCAGTAGGTATCAGCTAAATCCCTCTTAAGGGGAAAAGGATAGAGCCCCAGTGAGCAATTCTCTTCTACTTGCTGGCAGGAATTGTGTTCATGCTCCAAGGGAAAACTAATGTGAAGCAATAATGAAAGCAGCTCGAAACAAACAAAAAAAAAAAGAGCTGCCCTGAAGTTATCCCCATGTCCTCTTTGTTATCTTCTTGGGGGGGGTTCTTCCTGTATTAAAGCCACATTACAAGTCCCACAAGAAGGTAGATGAAGGCAGGCAGGCAGCATCACTCCGTGCAGGGGGTATCCACACTGGAGAAAACAAGGATCAGCCCCTGGGTGTTTATATTACCCACACTATGAAATGATTATCACTTGCTCACAAGAATACAGTGTGCTTTATTTGACAGCAAGAGGCTTTTATAATCAGCTTTGCTGTTCAAAGACTGCAAGACACAAGTAATTTAAGGGGGTTTGGGTGGAATGAGCTTGTTCCTGAGGCATCACCCTGGCCTCAGCCTTGCTACACCTCACTCACTGAGGCTGCTTCCAGAAAATGAGGCAGTGATACATAGGGGAGAGAAGTAGCTGCCAACATAGGAATATCAGTATTTAAAAAAACCTCTAATAAATATACTATTTGTTTGGTTTAAATATACTATTTCCTTGGTTTACATATACTATTTGATTGGTTTACATATACTATTTGATTGGTTTAAATATACTATTTGATTGGTTTAAATATACTATTTGATTGGTTTTTCTCCCAGTGCTGCCAGCAGAATTACCAGGAGAGAGAAGCACCTCACATTAACAGCAGTCTTCCTACCCACATCCAGATTAAATGTAAAGGGATAAGAAGAGCTCTTGTTAAATGAGGGAGGTGGTGGTTGAGGTTCCAGCAAACCACCAACTGCCACTAAGAGAAGTGCCACCGCAGCAGTGAAGAACAGCCCTCAGCCTGAGGGGGGCGGGGGTGTTGTGGGACCAGCTGCACAACATCTCAGGGTGCCCTCCATGCCCAGCTGCAAACAGGGTGCGTTGGGACCAGAGGAAGCACAACCGAGCCACAAGGGGGGCGGGGGCTCAGCAGCTAGGAAGAGCAGCGCTGGTGTCGGTTTGCATCTTCAGCGAGAGAAACAGAAAGGGGCCGAGCAGAACCTCTCCCCAGCTCAGGCACAAGCATCCTGTTGCAGCCAGTCCAGAGGAGGCCACCAAGATGCTCAGAGGGCTGCAGCAGCTCTGCTCTGAGGACAGGCTACAAGAGTTGGGGCTCTGCAGCCTGGAGAAGAGAAGGCTTCCAGGAGACCTTAGAGTAGCCTTCCAGGATCTGAAGGGGACTACAGGAAGGCTGGGGAGGGACTATTGACAAGGGCTTGGAATGCCAGGACAAGGGGCAATGGGTTTGAACTGGCAGAGGGGAGATTGAAACTGGATGTTAGGAGGAAGCTGTTTGCAGTGAGGGTGGTGAGACACTGGCACAGGTTGCCCAGGGAGGTTGTGGCTGCTCCCTCCCTGGAGGTGTTCAAGGCCAGGTTGGAGGAGGCCTTGAGTGAGCTGTGCTAGTGGGAGGTGTCCCTGCCTATGGCAGGAGGTTGGAACTGGATGATCTTTGAGGTCACTTCCAACCTTACCATTCTATGATCCCCACACCTGGCTGCACTGGCATCAGGCTACCAGATGTGCTAGCACAGCAGAAGAGAGGGGAGTTCACCAAGCTGACATGAGCTATTAGCATGCATGAGGCTCGCTCCACCTTCTAATTCACTCAGAATAATTCATTAGTGAAAAGTCCTCAGCTGCTGACAGGTCCTGTTGTAGATGTGGTCTTTGATTTGCTTTGGAAGCTGACCTGTGAAACTCCAGTCTAGCTCATACTAATGAGCCTCTGTAGGGCCTTTGTGAGAATTAATGTAGTTATCTAAGGATTTCTCCATAGTGTTCCTCTCCTCAGCAGCAAGACTGAGGACATGTTAAAGGTCTGCCACACTGGAAATGCTAGATCAAGTCACTCAGCCCTGGAGGTGTCAACCCTACATTTGCTGTGTCTTGGGTTAAGGCCATCCTGGCTTTGTTCTGGACTGAGGTCTGTTTCTCTCTTGCAGCACTGAGAGGACAAATGTGTCCCCTGCTTCATACTCAGCAGCGTGAGAAAGGCTGCACCAGCACCAGCAATTCTTGTCCATCTAATTGGTTTTCACACCTTTCTAACCAGCAGGATCACCTCCTGGGTGGCTGTAAAAAAAGAGCTCTTCACTTTCTGGCTTTTGTGTTTTCCATAGAATGCCTTAGGTTGGGAGGGACCTTAGAGTTCATCCCTACCCTCCTCACCAAAGGCAAGGAGGCCTCCTGACTAGACTTGGCTCCTTGTTTCTGGCCATTGACAGACAGCCTCGAGCTGTCTCTCTACCCCTAAGTGCACAGATACACTCCTGGCCTCCTGGATGTTAGGAAGAAGTTCTTCGCCATGAGGGTGATGAAGTGCTGGAACAAGTTGCCCAGGGAGGTGGTGGAAGCCTCATCCCTGGAGGTCTTTAAGGCCAGGCTGGATGGGGCTCTGAGCCATCTGAGGTGTCCTTGCCCAGGGCAGGAAGGTTGGAACTAGATGATCCTTGAGGTCCCTTCCAGCCCTGACAATTCTGTGATTCTATGACTCTCTACAGAAGAGATGGTTAGCTCTAGCTGAACATCCTACCTCAATAACTCATGTTCTTGCCCCCTCCAGGAGCCCCCAGGGTGCCCAAAGTGATCACAGAGTCACAGAATTAACCTCTAGGATCATCAAGTCCAAACTATCACCTAACACCTTCCAATTAACTAATCCAGGGCACTAAGTGCCTCATGCAGCCTCCTCTTAAACACCTCCAGGGATGGGCACTCCACCACCTCCCTGGGCAGCCCATTCCAATGCCAATCACTCTTACTGGGAAGAACTTCTTCCTAACATCCAGCATGAACCTTCCCTGACCCTGGGTGCCTGGAAGAGACCAACCCCAGCTGCCTTCAGCTAGTTACAGAGAGCAATGAGCTCTGCCCTGAGCCTCCTCTTCTGCAGGCTGCACACTCCCAGCTCTCTCAGCCTCTCCTCACAGGGCTGTGCTCCAGGCCCCTCCCCAGCCTTGCTGCCCTTCTCTGGGCGCCTTCCAGCATCTCAACATCTTTCTTAACTTGAGGGGCCCAGAACTGGACACAGGCCACTGGAGCTGAGGTTTGTCTGATGTGAAGGACAAGCAAGAGAAGCCTGCAGGAAAGCCAGTGCCACCTTGTCCTGCACTGGCAACTGTCCTCTTTTCTGTTAGAAAAGGGCAGAACAGAGGAGAGAATGAAGGTCCTCACCTCTCACTCTTCCCTGCTCTAATCCAAGCACTTTTTCCAAGTTGCCCTCACTTCACAGCAGGGGATGAGCTGCCTGCCTCTGCCATTCACTCTGCTGGAGCAGCTCCTGGTTTGCAGGGAAGCAGCATCACAGAATGTCAGGGGCTGGAAGGGACCTCGAAAGCTGATCCAGTCCACCCCCTCTGCCAGGGCAGGTTCACCTATACCAGCTCACACAGACCCTTCTCCTTTCCTTCCCCTGCAGCTTGAAAGCTGTCCTGATGGGGAAGCCTCAGGACAACACCGTGGACCTGTCGGGCATCCCGCTGACGCTGAAGGACTTGGAGCGCGTCACCTCCTACCTGCAGCACAGCTCGGAGCACATCGACACGGTGGAGCTGTGCTTCACGGAGCTGACGGACGAAATGCTGCTGCAGCTGCTGCCGGCGCTCTGTGGCCTGCCTCACCTCACCACCCTCTCCCTCAACGGCAACCGCCTCACCAAAGCCATCCTGCGGGACCTCACCGAAACCCTGAAGGACCCCAAGAAGTTCCCTAGCGTCACCTGGATTGACCTCGGCAACAATGTGGACATCTTCTCCTTGCCGCAACCCTTCTTGGTCAGCCTAAAGAGGCGATGCCCGAAGCAAGGCAATTTGCCAACCATTCTGGAGTTCGGCGAGGGTCAGCTCAGCGAATTGGAGGGCCAAGATGGCCTGGCTGAGAGCCAGGAGGACCTGCAGGCTGGACAAGGTGAGCCTGGCAACACAGACAGAACAGACCAGGCTGGGAAGCTGCCCAGCTCGGAGCAAGGGGCGGTGATGCCGCAGACATGATGTCTGGCTCCGTGGCTCCTGGGTGGGTGTGTTGAGCAAGGATGACTTATAGTGGAGACCTCATCGCTGCAGGCGCTGGCAGAGGGTCGGTTCACAGGGTGAGATGCTTTGGGAGCCCAGACTGCTGCCTTCCTCCCGTGCAGTGAACATCAGCTTTCTTCTTTTCACAGAACACCAAGGTGGTCACATCGACACTCGTGGGTCATATAAGCTGGGCAGGTCTTCTTAGTGCTGTGCTTCATAACCTCTAAGAAATGGGGGTGTAATGGAGACTCTTAGAAGAGCACAAAAGAGAAGATAGGTGCTCAGGCTCTGCAGGGAAGAGTTCCCTTTCCTTAGCTCTGGATCTAGCCAGACCCTGGCTGCTGCCTCCCACTGGGTGGGTAGACAGTGGTCACCCCAAAGAGGACTGCACACCTTAAATCCTTCCCTGTGCTGACTTCAGGAGTTGCTGATAGGTGGTAGATCTGATCACACATCAACCAGGAGTGTCTCTGGAGACACTGTGAGCCAGCCCAGAGGGAGAGAGCTGCTTTCCTGGTGTGAAGCTAAACCCCAGCCCACAGCGTGCCTGGATGCTGCTCTCACTCCCCAGCCTTACCGAAGTCAGGCTGATCCTTATGCCTGCCCAGTAGTTATCCAGATGTGGAATCCAGTTTCCCAGCAGCCATGCTGCTGTCTTAACTCCAGAGCTTCTCCTGGGGCACCTGGAGCTTGCACCACCAATGCTGAGGTGGTTCATCCAGCTCGGGGAGCCACCTGCCAAATCTAGAGGCAGGACTCAGCTCAGGCTCATTGCTGTTGCTGACAAAAGAGCTCAGAGTGCTGAAGGATTAGAGCAGAAAAACTAATCCTGGGATTCCTCCCTGTAACACTGCCACTGAGCTGGGTGGACACAGCCAGCTGGGGATAGAAAGCCTCAGAAGGGCTCTTGGGTCACTTGGCTGTGTCCAGCTCTCCCAGACCAGAAGTGCTTTGTTTCTAAAACACTGTTCTGTGTTTTCCTAAGAGATGTGGATTTGATTTGATTTTTTGATGGAAAGTTCAAGCATCCCAGAGCAGCAACTCTGGAATGGGCACTTTGGCTTTTGAACCAGACTTTTCCTTTGATCCCAAATCTGAGGGAATTCTTCTTCTCCCTTACATTCAAAGGACCAGTGGTGACTCCCTTTGCTGAGGGAGCTTTTTCCTAGCTGTTCAAAGCCCTGCAGTATCACTCTCCTGTGTGACCCTCGGGCAGCAGTGATCCTCTGGCTTTGCTGCTTCTTGGGTGCAATCAGAGGCAGAGGTTTTAGTCATCTCTTTGGCTCTGCTCTTTTAACATCATAGCACCAGGAAAGCTTTTCCCAGAGAGGCTTCATGTTGCTGGTTGTTGTTTCTCCTCCATATGCAAGTAGATGACTTAGAAGAAACTCTGCTACTCGTTTTAATACATTTGGCAATGTTCAGTATGATTTGCATGTATCCAAGTCTTTTTTTAATTTTCTTTTTGTTTTGGTTTGTTTTGGTTTTTGGTGGTTTTTTTTTTTTTGTTGGTTTGTTTTTTTTTTTTAATGTTAATTCTTTCCAACAGGCATGGAAGAAAAAAAAAACAACAAACCTTTGCAGTGAGTAAACTGTCCTGTTTGAAATAAAGGAGCTATCCATAATCAAAATAAAGGACAATGTTTAATAAAGACCCAGCACTGATTTTTTTTTTTCCCCTCTCTACAGATTGAAATGCACAAAGCACCTCAGAAAAAAAAAAACAACAACAAAAAACAACCCAACAAAGAACCAAACAACAACAAAAAACCCCCACAAAACAAACAAACAAACAAAAACAAACAAACAAACCAACCCCAAAAACCTACAACTGGAGGAGAAAGCAGGTCTGGGGTCTCCAGAATGCTTTATAAAAAGGGTGACTGCAGCTGGACAAAGAAACAGCCCAGTTTATGGGCTGGATTCTGCAGGGTGGGCACAAGATGAACACAGAAGCACCATCAAAGCATCTGTTAAATTTTAAATGCATGCAAAAGTAACATGGGAGAAAATAATGCTGAGAATAAGCTGCCCCTCAGGGTACTGCTCTCCAGTGTTGCAGTCTCAGTGCTTATTTGCAGCAAGGACTCTCTATATGATCTCTGTCCCAGTACCCAAACTGTGGCAGGGGAGAGGACATGGGAGCAGGGTTGTTCCTACCTCACATGACACCTCACCTACAGCACCTGGCTGCTATTTCCACAAGGTACTTTGTTAAGTACTATGTTAACAAGGTACCTTTAATAGAGGAATAAGTTAAACAAGCTGTGATACCCCAGTCTGGCCTCAACTGCATCCCTACCCATCAGCCCATCCCTGAGAGAAGCTGCACTTTCCTCCCCAGAAAACCCACGCCTGGAGTCTCCTTGCCTGGGGCACCCTAAGGCACCTGTTTTGTTTGCATGGAAAGGTTGATGGGCAGAATGCAGAGCCTCTGCCTGCCCCCAAGACAGGCAAGGAGACACAAGCAGCAAATCCATCACCACTACTTCACCCACCACAGGCACACATTGCCCCTTCTGCTGCAATGCCTTGCTCAGTACCTCGGTAGCACTGGGCTCCTCTCTTTCATATGCACAGCTCAGGCCCCTCTGGCTGTTTAAATTCTTCAGACCACAAGCTCCTTGCTGCAAAGTTTTTATTTTCTGGGAAGTATTTGCACAGGAAGCAGCCATCTGGACCCCCTTAGCCTGGCTGTGCAAATTCATAAACCAGAGGCACTTTGCATTTAGAGTGCAGCATCATTTATTGATGCTTTGCATGTTCAATTCCCTCACTGACACAAACACCCCAGGAGGTTACTCCTGCCACATTTCCCCTCCAGCTGAGTTTCTGTCTTCTATGAAACATGTCAATCAAACAGGATATAATTTACATTTATCAGGCTCCTTCTTCAAGGGGCTACCAGCAGCCTATCAGCTCAGCTTTTGGCTGCAGAGGGTTAAATGCAAGGTCCTGCCCCGGTGTTGCTGTGGATGTGCTGTGAATCAGAAGCATCCTGTCCCACTTGTCCCCTCTGCTGTGAAATGCTGTGGTTGGGCCACTTGTGTGCTCATCCAGGACCACAATGCAAAGGAGAAGCCTGCAGAGAAAGATTTCCCCCATCCCTCAGCCCTTCGCTCTGTGCAGACATGCACCACTTGAGCTGGCTCTGCTCCACCAGTACAGACAGACTGTGCCAGTATCTCTGTGCCCAGCTAAGATTTAGCCCTACTGAGAAAGTGAAATGACTAGAAAAGGCTTTTTACTGATAAATTTATGAAGCATGCACCAAATTACTGACTTGGTAGGAAAAAGAGGGAAGAAAAAAAAATCACCACACAGCTGTGGTAGAGACAGTCCCAGGGTCATAAAACAAAGAGGGCTGTAGCTCATCAGTCTCTTCCTCTCAGTGTGGATCAGGTCAATTAGCCATTTATTGCTCTTCAGGATGATGAGGATTCTGGAGGCTCACTACAGAGTGGGGTTTATTTCCTAAGCAAGCAGTGTGAGATTTCCTCCCTTCCCAGCTCATCAGCATCAAAGCAAGCTTGGAGCTCACTTCATATATAATCAATGTTCCCCATGCTACACCAGGTTGCTTCTGGTCAGAAGCTTTTAAAGGGCCCCAGAAGAAGGCTTCAAGGACTGATAAATCGCTGCTGTTAGAATATTAAAGTTGACTGAGGTCATTTCTTGTCAAAGCAGAAAGGAAATGGCCACCATAAAATCCAGAAAGTCCATCAAACATCCACGCCTGGTTTGGTTAGTTATCTCCACCAGCATCAGGCAGCCCTGCCTGGGCAGGAAAGAAACCAGTCTGTGGGAGAAGATTTATGCCTTCAGCAACAAAAATGTAATTGGAAATCATTCTGCACAGATTGAAGAGCTCACACCAAGGGGAATCAAAGCAGCAGGCGAGCCATGAGAGGCATGAGAGGGTTGACACCACAGGTTCCAGAGGGCTTGTTCCAGCTGGGTTGTCTTGGTCGAGTTTGCACCAGGCTTGTGTGGGTTTTGAAGCTGATTATTCATTTATAATGAATATATTTCAGAGATATGGTGGGAAGGAGATTGCCTGGCCACCCTCAGGCATGGACTGTACTAGAAAGCAAAGAAGCTACAGAAGGCACTGCTAGGGGCATCAAGAAGCTCAAAAATACTTTGGCCAAAAGTGTTACTTGCTACTCTGTCCTCTGGAAAGAAGCACAGACTGCAAACACCTACCCAAAGCTGCCACAGAGGAAAGGCCAAAAAGTGACCTAGAGGACTGAGAGGACACCCAGGGAGAGGGCAGCAATGAAATCACACTGGCTTCTTGCACTGCCACTAGCTGGGCACAGCTATTTCAGCAGCTGCCTACATGCAGCACACCTCCTTTCAGCAGCAGGAGAGGAGGAGGAGGCTCCTGACTCCTGCAGGGACCACTTCATGTCCTCAGAAACACAAAGCCCCCGATGCTCCATTAACTGGGAGCAGTCTGTAGCCTTAGCTAGTGCCAAGGAAACAGATTGCCCTTATTAGCAGTATTTGTGTCAATGGACAGGAGGAAGAGAAAGAAACAACTAACCTGACCTCTCCAGTGCAATGTTCCAAGGTGACCAGCAGATCTCATCTCTTCACATCCTCTTCAGTGTGCAGATGTCAACCACCACAGACTGCTCTCCCTCTTCCTGTGATCCAGGGGCAGTTGCATTTGTACCTGCATGAGGGCTGTATGCCACCAGTAGCAGCAGATGATCTTTCCAGCTCCATCAACTGTCTTTAGCATTAAATTCTGAAGGACAAATGAGAAACCAGATCAGTCCTCCAAGAGCCAGCAGCAATGTGAGTCTCGCTGCTCCATACAAGCAGCCTTATCTTATAGAATCATAAAGGTTGGAAGGGACCTCAAAGATCATCCAGTTCCAACCCCCTGCCATAGGCAGGGACACCTCCCACTAGGACAGCTCACTCAAGGCCTCCTCCAACCTGGCCTTGAACACCTCCAGGGAGGTTGTGGAGCACAGAAGCACACAACGTTTGGTGCTTCTGTGCTCCACAACCTCTCTGGGCAACCTGTGCCAGTGTCTCACCACCCTCACTGCAAACAAC
>VWZE01017713.1:613972-638535 GCA_013396675.1 Eubucco bourcierii | reverse complement strand
ATTGTGCCTACCCAGGTGCAGGACCTTACACTTGGCCTTGTTGAATTTCATGAGGTTGGCCTGGGCCCACCTCTCCAACCTGTCCAGGTCCCTCTGGATGGATCCCTGCCCTCTAGCAAGTCGACTGTGCCACACAGCTTGGTGTCATCTGCACACTTGCTGAGGCTGCACTGATTCCTCTGTCCATGGCACTGACAAAGATGTTACACAGCACTGGTGCCAGCACTGACCCCTGAGGGATGCCACTTGGCACCTGTCTCCAGAATCCTTGAAGGCAGGGCCACACCAAGCTTCCCAGAGAAGAGCCATGTCAGCATCTCAGTGGAAATCCCAGCATACAGATTTTGGGAATGTTGGGCTGCTGTTTTTCTTCATGAGGTCCAGAGGAGAGACACCAGCCCTGCAGACACTCCAGAGCCTCTCCTTTCAGAATCATAATCCAGACCACACACATAATCAGGCCTTTCCCACCTAAAACATCACTCCCTAGCCATGGAGTTATTTTGAAGGCTGTGAGCCAGGCAAAACCTCCTGAATCCTCTGCTTATGGTGAGGAAAATCATCTCTTGTGAGAGTGCTTCAGTTGCAGCTGGTTAAATAGAGANATAATAATAATAATAATAATAATAATAATAATAACAATAACAATAATAACAATAGCAATAATAATCACCATCACCATTATCACCATCATTACCACTACCATGATCATCATCACCACCACCACCATCGCCATCACCGCCACCATCATCACCACCACCACCATCATTACCTTCATGGTCATCCTCACCACCACCACCGTCATCACCATCACCACCGCCGCCATCATCATCGCCACCACCACCATCATTACCTTCATGGTCATCATCACCACCACCATCGCCATCACCATCACCATCATTACCTTCATGGTCATCATCACCATCTCCACCACCACCACCAGCATCATTACCTTCATGGTCATCATCAGCACCACCAACATCATCATCACCACCACCACCACCATCATCAATAATAATATCAATAACCATAATATCATTATTGCCCACTGCATTGGGGTTGCAATGGACACAAACCTGGACAAAGCAGGGTGAGACCTAGGCAAAGCTCACTCACAACATCTGGGGTCAAAAAAGACATCTGCATAAAAACCCAGGGGGGTTAAAACTTCCAGCTGCTCCCAGGCTACCTGAAGCTGCCTTTTTATTCCCTTACTAGCAGAAGAAAAAGACCTGGCTGGGGCAATCTCTTGCATTATTTATTGGCAGCTCCTGCTGGTGTGTTTGACACTGGCCCTGGAGATAGGAAATAGCCTGTTCAAGCTCAGCTGATAGAGGAAAAAGTATATAGTGGCATCTGGGAAAGTAATTCAGTATTAGCCCTTAAGGATTACCTGTTTTGCATACAAAACACTGAGCAAGCAGAGGTAGAAGCCAGAGGAGCTTTAGCTCTTGCTGCTGAACGAGGAAATCTGAACTAAAATCACACTGCTGGTCAGATGTGTGCAGTTCTTATCAGAATCCTTTTCCTTGCTGGAGTGAAAAAAGCCAATGGCAAAATGCTTCATGGCACAGGAAAAGAGTGCAAGATGCCAAGTGAGGAGCACTGGGGAGGACCCCTGAGCAGGGATGGGTGGGTCAGGACACCTTTTCCCTCCAGCACATCAATCACCTCCCACAGTTCAATGTGCAAATATTCCACCCAATTGTGACATTACCATAACAACTTTACAGCAACAACAGCAGCAATAATATTTTGTAATAAGTGTAATAATTTAAATAATATAAAAGTTAATATTTTATTTATACTAATAAATCAAATCATAAAAATAAATTTAAAATAAATATAATGTTCTAATTTAATAATAATAATTTTACAAAATTTAGTCCTCACTTTATAAGAAGTTAGAAATCTAATAAAAATAAATACATTTAAAAAGAAAGGCTAAGTTGATCATAATCTGTAATAAAGTTAATAATCATTTATAAAGCAACCTTAATTTTATAGTGAGCAATAAATTTAATAATAAGCCATTTAAATTACATAACAATTGATAATAAACACTTTATGATTAATTTAATAATGAATTTATCACATTTAATCTTAGTTTTTTTATGTGATGAATAATAGTAGAATCTTTAAATGATTCATTCTTATTAATAATAAACTGCTTATAAATAATTAATAATAAATAACTTTATCATCTTTAACATTGATTTTATACTAAGTAATAAGTTTAATAATAATTAATATATGGATGGGTTTGTTATTATCATCATTATCATTTAATCTGTTGTACCTTATTGTCTTTATGCTCATGGCAACGCTGCAGGTCTTGGGCAGCATCAGAGCTCTCTTGCAGGAGCTGCTGCTGTAGGACCACAGAAGCCCAGACCCATGGGCACTGCTCCAGCCTTCACCCAGGCACTCAAAGCTAACAACCATCAGAAGTGACTCCTGGGTGGCCTCTTCACTGATGATGGATTTGAAGAGCAGATTTCCTGAACTGTCAGGATGAACATTGGCTTTGGAAACACGACCCCCCCCCCCCAGGTGTTGCTGCCTTGCACTGGGAAGAGCACAGAGGGAAAGCCTTGCAAGGCTCACTTGCATCTCTCAGCTGCTGAAGATTGAGTTGGCAGCTCAGCCTTCAGAGGGCACAGCTAAAGGGAGCAGGTTTCACTGACTGCACCATTTATTGCCCACCCGGTGGAAAGCTGCTGCCCTGATGGACAACTGGTTAAGTTACAAGAAGTCTCTGGTGAGAAGCTTTATTACAGAGCAAGGCAGGAGCAGCTGGCCCAGGAGACAGCAGCTACTGCTCTTCTGCTGCCTGGCGGGCTGGTGGAGCTCAGAACCAAACTTCCTAAGCTTCTTTGCAGACAGTGCAATAACCAATGTCTCCAAGCTACATGGTAAGGGAATGGAGGGGGAAGAAGAAAACAAAGCGAGGAGACGGCACCGAACGAAGCGAGGAGAGGGCACCGAACGAAGCGAGGAGATGGCACCGAACGAAGCGAGGAGCGGGCACCGAACGAAGCGAGGAGCGGGCACCGAACGAAGCGAGGAGCGGGCACCGAACGAAGCGAGGAGAGGGCACCGAACGAAGCGAGGAGCGGGCACCGAACGAAGCGAGGAGAGGGCACCGAACGAAGCGAGCAGCGGGCACCGAACGAAGCGAGCAGCGGGCACCGAACGAAGCGAGGAGCGGGCACCGAACGAAGCGAGGAGCGGGCACCGAACGAAGCGAGGAGCGGGCACCGAACGAAGCGAGGAGCGGGCACCGAACAAAATGAGGAGAGGGCAACAAAACGAGGCCCCAAAAAAGTTATGCATCCAAAAAGTGAGATTTATATGGAGCCAAGTGCTTGCTGGGAATAAAATGGGGATTTGGGAATAAAATGGGGATTTTAGCTTATTTCTTTGACAGCCATCATGACTAAGCTGTCAGGGTAAGAGAATATTCAATGCACTTTGCTTGTGCTTTACCATTAGCAAACTTTAGCGAAGAATTTGTTCACAAGGATGAACTGCAAGAGCTTTGCTAACTGGAAAGGACAGGAGGAGCCTTGGATCCCAGGCTGGCACCACGGGACAGGTATTTAGGCAGACGGTGCCAGCTTTTGACAGATATTTAGGCAGATAGTGCCAGCTTCTTGCAGGAAAAGTGCATAAACTCGATTGCTCCTGAGTGAGGTGGAATGGGAGAGGCTTTGTTTACAGCCCCTTCTGGCAGCTTGGGGCTTGCATTTTCTATCTTCTCTGTAAACAGACAGAGAAAACAGCTTTACCTTCAGCTTGGTTTTCAGAGGTTTACAGTGAACTGAGGACCTGATTTAATAGAGTCAGAAGGGATACAACCTACTCACCACCAACACCACCTTTAATTATCTGTGCAGATTTCTAAATTAATTTCCCAGGTTTTCTCCCTCCTGATAGCTTATTGATTCCATGGCTTCTGTGCCACCTTTCCTGCTTCTTTGTTAGCTTATTCATTCAGTCTGAGGGGAAAATAAGCCTGTGAGGTCTGCATAGCATCCTTCAAGAATGGTTCGAGTAGCAGGTTGCCAGCAGGGCTCTTTAGTAACCCTGCTGCATGCCTCTAAGGATTGTTAGTGGAAGCAAAAACAAGATGTAGAGGACAACAAAAGAGAGAAAAACAGGGACACTGCTTTGTGTTGTACCAGGAAAGGGAGAAAAAAAATCATAGAATCATTTCAGTGAGAAAAGACCTTTAAGATTATTGAGTCAAATCATTCTCTACCAAGTCTGGAGCTAAACCATGGCCCTCAGCATCACATCTCTACATCTTTTAAACACTTCCCTGAAGAACCTGTTCCAGTGTTTGAGAACTTTCAATGAACTTCTTCCAATATCCAACCTAAACCTCCTCTGGTGTAATTCGAGGCCACTTCATCTCATCCTGCCACTTGTTACTAACTCGGGAGAAGAGACTGACCCCTACCCTCACTACAGCACCCTGAAAGGAGGTTACAGAGTGAGGTCTCCCCTCAGCCTCCTCTCCAGAGTAAACAGTTCCCTCAGCTGCTTTTTGTAAGACTTGTTCTCCAGACCCTTTCCTGTCTTGCACCATGTAGCTTGGAGACATTGGTTATTGCAGTGTCTGCAGAAGAAGGTCAGGAAGTTTGGTTCTGAGCTCCACCAGGCAGCAGAAGAGCAGTAGCTGCTATCTCCTGGGCCAGTACTTCAGGTGCTTTTTGCAGCATCCCATCTGCAAACCCAACGATCTTAACCTGCTGCTTGCTTGAGGAGTTCCCCTGGAAGCAGAGCTTCTGTGCCAGAAACTTCCTTCAAAGACACAAGCTAAGAAGTTTTCACACAATCACACAGAAAACGACCCCAAAAGAGGCTGAGCCTCACCAACAGCCACCCAGAGCAGGAGCAGCAAGCAGACCAGAGCTGCCCTTTCACCTGTGTACCCAGCTCTGGCTATCACAGCAGCCCTTCAGTTTCAGTGGTGTTGCTGTAACCTTGGTCCTGCTCTTCTACCTGAAACACCCTCAGCTTTAGCCTCTGCTGATATGCTGCCAGGTGACACAGCATTGCTGCCACCTCCTAAGATCTTTTTGAAGCTTAAAAGCAGTAGCTTTAAAATACCTTCTCCTTGATGTGGTCTCCCGTTTTGGACTACCAAACAGCTGGCACTGACACAAAGGCTTTATATTGCATCTTCCTCCCCCAGCACAGAGGCTGCTTTAGAGACGAGTGGATACACATTAAATCAAATTTAAAGTGCAAGGTACCTTGGCACAGCTTCTTCCCATCACCTTCTGAAATCACTGTGCATTTCAAAGCCCCTAGTTCACACCTTGCTTTGAAACAATTCTCATCATCTCCACAGCAGGTAGCCTGTGCATTTTACATCCCCAGGAGCACTCAGCACAAATATTTTATTATTTATGCTGTAGCTGAAGGCAATAAACATTTGATTTGATACAGTTAGGGGAAAAAAATTGCTTTAGCCAACAATTGGCCTTCCCTTCTCTCAGCCAGCCCAGTGAGGCTCTGATCTCCAGTTTCTTCATCTCTAATGAGGAGGTAAAATGGCTTCACAGGATCATTTCAAGATTATCTAGTGGAGCCAGAAGAGCTGTAAAGTGTTCTATCAGGCAGTTCATCTGCTGTCCTGGTGGGCCACATTAAACAACTGGACACATTCAGAGGTCACCTGAACACCAGCACTGTGTTTGCTGTCAGATTAGGGCTCTGAGAGCTAAGTTACTGTAGGAAATATTTGATACTGTTAATCTCTTGAGCCAGGTATTTTTTAATAAAGTTTAAGCTGTCCAGGAAAAATTATGAGCTAGGTGATAAGATTAGACTTTGCTAGGAAGTTGGTCTCTCAAATTGCTATCAAACCTATTCCACTGCTCAGTTAACAGCAGCAAGCAATAGAATCTCACAGGCAACACAAATAAATCATCAAATGCAGTTAGCATGAGTATGGAATATGGGGGGAAACAGGCAACAAACCCTGAAGGAACTACCCTTCTGCAGGGTCTGGAAAGCACAAGGAAGGAAATAAAATGAAAATTAATGTAAATGATAAAAAAAAATCCCCATCCTAGCCCCCAAAAAGCCATAGGCAGCTTTAGGAACATGGATCATTACTTCATTTGCTTGGAGAGTTTGTGTTGCAGCTGTGCTGTGCAATTATTTTACCACAGACCATTACAACTAAAACCTTTTTATGAAAAGAGAATCAAGTATTGACTTGCAAAAACTAACAGGAGCCTAACACCAACAAAAGCGTATAGAGGAGAGGTCTTCATTATTGGAGATGAAACTTGGAACCTTTCAAGCTGATTAAGCCAGCAGGAGGTTCCAATTTAGTCTCTCTTGTTTAAATGATTTTCTCACCTGTATTTTGTTCAGGATTTTACAGTTGCACGGGCAGGTGCTGGCTGGGAGCTGTTTATTGACTTCAGCTGAGCTGAAACTCAACTCCCACCCACCACCAAGGAGCTGCAGCAGGGTTTTGCTGCACCAGCCGTGGGCTGCCACAAGCAGCAGGGCTTGCAAGTCCTGAGGCTGCACACATTTGATGAAAGGTAATGAAGGGCAAATAATTCTTTGTCTAAGTATTTTTCTTTTTACTAAAGCAGCCTAGATTTTAACTCTTTTGGCTCCTCACCACACTGTTTAGCCACACAGCCTAGTATCAAAGAAAGCAGAGGCTCAGCCTTTGCTGGTCTTACACTAAGGAACATTATTAACAGCCAATTAAAGAGCTGTTTTCACTGTGTGTGGGATTCTCTGCATGTTAATGAAAGTTGCAAATCTCATTAGACAACTGGGAAGGCACCAGCAATAAAATCATATTTCTCCAAACAAGCATCTTCCAAAAGCTGCAAAATCTCTACAATAAATGCTCAGGATTTGATCACTGCACCATCTTGTGGGCTTCAGCACTGGGAGGTGAAACAGGCCAAATGCCCTTTTCCTTCTCCCTGAATTAGAAGCCAGGAGCACTAAATGTTTACTGGTTATTAAATGTGTCCTCCTTGCATGCTTTAAATCAAATTCCACACTTTAAATCCTTACCACTTTAAGCAGTCTTGCGATCAGTTAGCAGCATTTGGGCTCAATTTGATTTTAAGCATAAAATTGAAACACTAAACGATGTGAGGTGACCATACAAGGTGCATGTTTGTGCTATCAGACCACTAAATGATGTGCTGGACCTTGTCCTTCTTTACAGGAACACCTGAAGTGTGACCAAGCTTTGGCAACACAAAGTCAATCAGGTGCCATGAACGTTGCTGACCCCAAGCTGTGGGTGAGCATGAGAAAGGTTTTAACATCCCTGCCCCCCTCCCAGCTATTTTGAGCCTTCACTCTTTGCTCAGAGCAACTCAGAGCTGGTGCCTGTTGAACCTGAGCAATAACAAAACATTTGCTAATGTGGCAGTTGGAAGAAAACAAGCCCCTAAATTCCCCTCGCACTGCACTAATCTCTGCTGTGGCTTGCTGGAAGACTGCAACTCCTCCTACAGAGCCTTGCCTCTCTCCTTTGAAATGAGGGAGAGAAGAGCTGAAAAATTAACTTGCCTCCAAGAGAAAGGAGTGAGGATTCAAAATTCAGGTCTTACTTCATTCTGAAAAGGTGAGAGCTGCAGCACATCCCTTCCCCCCTTCCCAGCAAGTGGATACAGCCAGCTTACAACTGATTCAGCTGAAACAGCAGCTACCCAGCCAAGAACACATCCTTCAGTTAATAGCTGGAATACACTAATTATAGTAATTTATGGTTGTGCATGAGTGATTATTTTCATGCTGATGTAGATAGGATTGCTTTATAATACTAATCAGGAAACAAGGATGAAAACCAGCATTTATTTGAAACGTGAAGCTTGTGATTTACAAAAGAGCAACAAGAGTACTCATCACAAGGCAGCCATTTCCCCACCTCAGCCAGACTCCCCCTGATGACAAGAGCCACACCACACACCCTTGCTTCCCTGTCCTTCATGTGCTCGTGTTAACACCATCCCTGAGACCACTGACACAAAGTCCATTCTACTACATTCACAGAATCACAGCAACGTGCAGGTTGGCAAAGCCCCTCAGGGTCACCAAGTCCAACCTAGAACCCTACTCTACAAGATTCACCTTAAACCATAGCCCTAAGCACCACATCCAAACCACCCTTAAACACACCCAGGCTGGGTGACTCCACCACCTCCCTGCGCAGCTTATTCCAGCTCCTGACCACTCCCTCTGTGAAAAACTTTTTCCTAACGTCCAATCTAAACCTCCCCAGTCTCAACTTGAAGCCATTCCCCTTTGTTCTGTCTCAAATTACCTGTGAGAAGAAACCTGCAGCAGCCTCTCCACAAAGTCCCTTGTAGTTGCAGACAGCAATAAGGTCTCCCCTCAGCCTCCTCTTCCTCAAATCTGCAGCCCCAGCTCCCTCAGTCACTTCTCATAAGATTCTCTATGCCCTTCACCAGCTTCGTTGCCCTCCTCTGGACACCTCAAACACCAGCTGGATGAGCTGCAGATTGTGCCTCTCCCTGCAGTCACACAAAGCCCCTGAGCAGAGCTCACAGGTGAATCTCATCACGTTCAGCGCTCCACAGAGCAAGGAGCCTGAGAACTTGAGTCTAAGCAGTACTAAACACAGGCTCAGATCACAGAAGGGATGTTTGCAGCTGGCATCCTCAACACCATCTCAGAGCAAGGACAGAAACGGGCAGCCTGTGATCCTGAGCAGCCACTCTCCATCAGGTCAGCAGCCACAGCATGTATTTTGTGGACAACAATCACTTCATTTTCTCTCACAGACTACTCACTCCATGGCACTGCCATCTCTTACTGCTAAAAACTGGCACTCAGCCACTCTAAGCTTCACTGCATAAGGTTACTTTTTTCTTCCTGCTTCAATCCTTTCACATATTTCAGACTTACCCTCGGTTGTTGCTAAGTGCCAAGGACTCCTGCCAGCTGTTCTCTTTAAACCTTTGTAGAATCCCAAATAATTGCATTTTAAACTCAGGGCTGTTGCTGGTTTTTTGTTCGGGATTTTTTTTTTTTTCCTTCCCTGTTGCTTATTCTGCAACACTGTAAAGTTCACACATTCCAAATGCAATCAAAACAGAATGGTTTGATTTCCCTCTCCCCAACCTCTGTAAGATAATTAGTAAGGTTATATATGATCATATATGATCTCATGTAAGGTCACAATATGTTTAGGATACCTATATTGTACAAAAGGCACCAGGGGTCATTTTTCCATTTGTTCACCTGTTAAAAAGATCCCTGCTGAGGAACCTGTTTTTTAAATGAGCAAGAAAGGCTGAGAGAGTTGGGGCTCTGCAGCCTGGAGAAGAGAAGGCTTCAAGGAGACCTTAGAGTAGCCTTCCAGTATCTGAAGGGAGCCTACAGGAAGGCTGGGGAGGGACTACTGACAAGGGCTTGCAATGACAGGACAAGGGGCAATGGGTTTGAACTGGCAGAGGGACGATTTAGACTGGATGTTAGGAGGAAGTTGTTTGCAGTGAGGGTGGTGAGACACTGGCACAGGTTGCCCAGGGAGGTTGTGGCTGCTCCCTCCCTGGAGGTGTTCAAGGCCAGGTTGGAGGAGGCCTTGAGTGACCTGTGCTAGTGGGAGGTGTCCCTGCCTATGGCAGGGGGTTGGAACTAGATGATCCTTGAGGTCCCTTCCAACCTTACCATTCTATGATTCTAAGACTAAGATGAAACTCATGAATAATTAACTATAAGAGATGCCATCAACCTGCAACCCCAATAAAGCCAGATATACTATTTCCTACTCAGATAAACTGTTTCCTGTTTATTTAAGTATTCCCAGATCAGCTCTTCTCTATTTTAATGAGACTATTCTGATACATACTAGAAAGAAAGAACAATTAGAGCAAGTTGCAGCAAAACTATCTTGAAGAAATTAGACAGCACATTAAACAGCCAAGGTAAAAAACTTTGTTGTTTCTGTTTACTGAGGGCATGTGGCTACACTCACCATCTGTGATCATTCCAGGATCTGAAGGGGGCTCCAGGAAGGCTGGGGAGGGACTATTGACAAGGTCTTGTAATGCCAGGACAAGGGGCAATGGGTTTGAACTGGCAGAGGGGAGATTGAAAGTGGATGTTAGGAGGAAGTTGTTTGCAGTGAGGGTGGTGAGACACTGGCACAGGTTGCCCAGGGAGGTTGTGGCTGCTCCTCCCTGGAGGTGTTCAGAGCCAGATTGGATGAGGCCTTGAGTGAGCTGTGCTAGTGGGAGGTGTCCCTGCCTATGGCAGGGGGTTGGAACTGGATGATCCTTGAGGTCCCTTCCAACCTTACCATTCTATGATTAAAGCTGTACAGAATCTCACCTTCAAAGTGAATTCTTTGTGCTTTCTGAAATCTTTGCAACCATTCTTATTTCCAGTGCATATTCTATCAGCTCAGAAATGCCTTCTGTCAACACAATCTTAATACACAAGGCTCTTAATATCAGGCAAAATTAAGCTCATTTCACTAAGCACTTGGAACAGAACATTAACTCCACTTGAAAAATTTTAATTAAAATAGCATTGGAGCAACCTGCTTACTGCTCAAGCACACATTTGAATAAAAAGATATCCTTTGGATTGCAAAGAAGATTTGTATCCTCCATTGCCCAGGTTGAATGTTTGCATTAAACCCCCCAGGTATCACAGTAATGTTCTCAGGAAAAATCCAGATTAATTTTACTGCACATTCTACTATCAGGCACCCTTGGATTTGACATCTGTGGAATGTTAAACCTCTCCTTCCACGACTGAAGCATAGAACTGCGATTTTCCAATGAGAAGCCTCTGTGAAATCCCACCCTTCAGACTTTTATTCCAAGCACAGATGCATGTATCAGCTCCACACTTTCCATGACTTGTCAGTGCTATTAGAGGGGCAGGGACAGACACAGTGCCAGATCGGCAGCAAGACGAGGGCCACAAAGATGATCAGATGGCTGAAGCAGCTCTGCTATGACAGGCTACAAGAGTTGGGGGTCTTCAGCCTGGAGAAGAGAAGGCTTCCAGGGGACCTTAGAGTAGCCTTCCAGTATCTGAAGGGGGCCTACAGGAAGGCTGGGGAGGGACTATTTACAAGGTCTTGCAATGACAGGACAAGGGGAATGGGTTTAGACCGGCAGAGGGGAGATTTAGACTGGATGTTAGGAGGAAGTTCTTCACAGCGAGAGTGGCGAGACACTGGAACAGGTTGCCCAGGAAGGTTGTGGCTGCTCCCTCCCTGGAGATGTTCAAGGCCAGATTGGATGAGGCCTTGAGTAACCTGTACTAGTGGGAGGTGTCCCTGCCTATGGCAGGGGGTTGGAACTGGATGATCCTTGAGGTCCCTTCCAACCTTACCATTCTACGATTCTAAGAAGCCACAGCATTACTTCAGGTCATCAAGTCAGGAAGAGCCAAGCAAACAGTTTCAGATCCTCACTCAAACTACACAAGGAGTGCAGTCAAGAGCTGGGTTGGACTCTGACGTCTCACCTTTGAGCCAGCCCTGGAATAACATAAATCACAGGACACTGGGGAGTTGGAACCACCTCTGAAGATCGTCTACTCCATCACCCAGAGAAGGTCGGGCAGGTTTTGAATCTCTCCAGAGAAGACTCCACAGCCCTCTACAGGGCAGCCTGTACCAGAGCTCCGGCATTCTCACAGGAAAACATTTTTCTCGTGTTCATGGAACATTTAAAGTTCCACTTTCACCACTTGTTCTCCTGTCTCATCATGAAAATATGGAAGCTTGCACAGCAGCAGCAGTTCTAGGAACCATGAAATCCTAGGCAATGCTGTATCCTGCATTTTATGGCAACCAAGAACTATTCCTCTAAATTACTACAGTAAAATTGCTACTGATCACAAACTATTTTTGACTGGCTTGCTGGCTGTCCCAAATGTCCCTAGCCACACACCCTCCAGCAAACCCCTCCAGTGGGAAGTCCCATTGTTTTCAAAGAACACCAAGTTCAATTCAGAGCTGTAGTCAACATTATTTTAACTCTTCTTGTCATGAACCAAGCATGGACTCACCAGGAATTAGTTTTCATGTTTACCTTTTTTCCAGAAGCATAAACTGAAGTCCCTGCTAAAAAAAACCCTTTCATATGGTGACACCAAGTGGGCAAAACCATCAGCAACATCTTGCACTATGCCAGTTTCTACCAGGTCATGCTCAATCTCTTCAGGTTTCTTCAAATCTTGCAATGCACCTCCCTTCTTTAAGTACAGAGCACTGAAGAGCATGCCAGCTATACTGACATAATGAATTTAATTGGGAGTTTCAGTCTTGGATGCAGCTTCTTATTCCATCACCTCAATTTTAATCAAGAACCACCCCAAAACCTTTTACCTTACCAACCTCTATTGCAAGCCAATCTTGCAAGAGTTATTACTACAAAAGTAGCTTCTTTTTACTCTTATTAGTAAGACTGAAGAATGCTGACAACTATGAGTCTCTCTTTTCCCTTGCTCCATGTTTTATTTTAGATACACACATTTGACTGATAGAAGAGATGTAGAACACTGTCTAGAATGCTGTAGCAGAAAAATAATGAAGACATAGCAAGCCTGGAGACAAGCTACAGAAATGACTGCATTTGTTTTTGCAGTTACGGGTATTTAAGGTCTAAATCTCTCCAGTAATTACAGCAGCAGCATTAGCATCACTTGTTTAAACTATTCAAAGGCAGTAAATTGCCAAACCCCAGACAGAATGCTTACACAACCAAACCCCAGTTACATTATCTGCAGTAATTACACTGTTTGTTGTACACAGTAATTATACTGTTTGTATACTATTGTCCAATAGATGTCTGTATACATCTCTTGGATCAGGATGTTTATTAAAAGGGAAGTCATTCCTAGTGCAGTCAAGTGACAAAACCAGACCCAGTTTGGGGTTTTTTGAGAGAGTTTTAATGTACATGTAACAAATACAGCTAAACTGTTACCACTGCTTAACATCTCCAGGCAGACAACACACAGCCTTCACAAACACTCCTCCCCGAGCTCATACACTTATTTTGCCCAATTCCTTCTTCCTCAGACAAGATGTTTTCAGCACAAACACCTGGAATAAAAGAGCAGGGATAAGTTAACTATGCAACACTCAGTAGTAACTCACGAGTTAGCTTAAGGGATATCATCAGAAAGACCATTGCTCACCACCAGACAATCTGCCGGTAATTCCAGCAATTCTTGGTTAGTTTCATCATATGATATCTTTGAGACATTTAAAGCAGAAGCAAAACCTGTATCTCTTTGCTCTACAGTGCTATAAGCAAACCTGCAGCACAGGAAACAGCTGCTTGTACATTTACTGTGCCTATTTTGCTCAGAACATCATTAATTATGCTTTTAGAGCTAGGAACAGACAGAACTGGAAACACAGCCAATGACAGCATTGTCAATTAGGTGATGTTTCTGAGGCTGTAGCCAAAAACCATCACACTGACCTAACAGCACACCAAACATTAAACTCACCCACAGAAAGATCTCCTGCTCTTGCTGTCTCACTGCCTTCCACGTGACCCAAGAAGAGCTGTAACATCAATTGGTAGACAATCAGTATGTGGCAGCTATACCTAAGTAACAGGAAATAAGAATCAGCACAGGAGGTTCCAACTCAACACAAGGGGGAACTTCTTTACTGTAAGGGTCACAGAGCACTGGCACAGGCTCCCCAGAGATTGTGGAGCTTCCTCTGAAGACTTTCAAGGCCTGTCTGGATGTGTTCCTGTGTGCCCTGAGCTAGATTGTCTGTCCTGCTCTGGCAGGGGAGGGGTTGGCCTCGATGGTCTCTTTAGACCCCTTCCAACCCCTAACATCCTGTGATCCTGTAACAACACAGCTTCAAGTTTTTTAGAAACTACAAAATATGCCTAACTTTTTGGCAGCCTGCAACTCTCAGTCTCCAGATTCTAGTTGGTAGGAAGCTCCAGATGGTCCAGTGAAATTCATCACTCACCTTCACGTTAGGGCCATCTCCAGAGGGTGACCTTCTCCCAGTACTGATTGTGTCATTTATCTGGAAACCAGGTTCTGCAGGCAAGGTTGAAACACAGGGACACGAAGCCACTGTCAGATATTACAGGAGCACTTTTCACAACAACTATAAACAAAAGCTGGCCTGATTAGTTCTAGAAACCAGTTGCTAGAACTCAAAGCCATGCATGCATGTAGCTGTTATTTCAGACAAATAAGAAGGTTATCGTCAGTTCTCGCATCTGACGGCACTTCCTATTCGGGGTTATCATCATCAACAGCCACCAAGTTTGCAGGTGATTGCTTAAAACACAGCAGTTGTTCCATTTGGAATCAACAGTTGCACATTTTCCTCTTTATTTGTAATAGGCATTAGCATTGTTAACCTAATGGTACATAGTTCTGTTTTCAGGTGTAAGTGTTACAGGTTATTTTTAAACAACGCTGCATTTGATTGCATGGAAGTAAAGCCTGGGTTGATGAAAACTCAACTTGAGCCTGCAGTGTGTGCATGCAGCCCAGCCAGCCAACCAAGTGCTCAGCTGCATCAAGAGCAGCATGGTCAGCAGGGCAAGGAAGGTGATTCTCCCCCTTTACTCTGGTCTCCTTAGACCCCATCTGGAGTACAGTTCTGGAGCTCCCAGCAGAGGAAGGACATGGAACTGTTGGGAGTGGGTCCAGAGCAGGGCCACGAAGGTGATCAGAGGGCTGGAGCAGCTCTGATATGAGGACAGGCTACAAGCGTTGGGGCTCTGCAGCCTGGAGAAGAGAAGTCTTCGAAGAGACCTGATAGTAGCCTTCCAGGATCTGAAGGGGGCCTACAGGAAGGCTGGGGAGGGACTACTGACAAGGTCTTGCAATGCCAGGACAAGGGGCAGTGGGTTTGAACTGGCAGAGGGGAGATTTAGACTCCAGGTTGGAGGAGGCCTTGAGTGACCTGTACTAGTGGGAGGTGTCCCTGCCTATAGCAGGGGGTTGGAACTAGATGATCCTTAAGTCCCTTCTAACCGTACCGTTCTACGATTCTGTTATTCTTGGCAACTTCGTGCATCATAGTATCAAATAAACTTTTTAAACTTACCCTCTACGTTTCAAGGCATCTTTCTGCTGTGGGAATAAAAGCAAAAGAAGCGTTACTGGAATAAAAGTGCCGTGTTTGCTCAAATGAGCACCATAAGAACCCACACAAGACATGTGAACACCAGGCGCTCGGATGAGGTACCCCCAGAGCCTCGGTTCTGGCCTGGCTTTGCCCCAGCGAGATGTGACACTGGGGGCAACAAGAGAGCAGCCAGAAGGCTCATGAGGAGTCAGTAACCGAGACTCGAGCAAGCTTCCCCCTCCCAAGCCTTTCACTGCGTGCTCCACGACCTCCGCCAGGCGGCCCAGAGCAGCAGTACCGGACGCTACCTCACACGCACTCGAGCTCCCAGGCCTCACGACCCAACCGAGCCGCTGTTAACTTACCGAGAAGCCGTTTCAGCCCCGCTCGCGAGGTCTCGGCGGCCCCGAGGGCTCAGCGTCGCCGCCTGCCGCCATGCCCTGCCTGTGGAGACAAGGGGAGTCAAGCGCCACGTGCTCCCCGGGCCGCAGGCTTCCCCCAGGCTGCTCTCCCTCACACCCCCACTTCGCTCCTCCCAATGGTCGGCCCAGCCCGAGCGGCCCTGGGCACAGAGAACCGCGGCGGACACCGCCACTGCCGGAGATGGTGTGTGGGATCTCGCCGCAGCCTATTAAACGATAAAGGCATTCACTCCGCAAGCTAGGCCTCCGTTCCCCCCTTCCCGCCCTCCGCGGCGCAGACCCGGCCCCGCGGGAGGCCCGCATGGCAGCACTCACCGACTTCCAGGCACGCAGGCGGAAAGGGAAGCAACAGCCGCGGCAGTCGCTTATAAAGGCTTGGGCTGTACCACCCCGCGGTGGGGAGGGTTTGGAACGTTCCTCGTTCCCGCGAGGTGGGGGGCGGGGCAGAGCGAAGCGTCCATTTCCTGCAGCGCGGCCTGGGCTGGGGGGGACCGCAGCATGAGGCTCTCTTCAGCCTCGCTAGGACGCTAATTTTAACCATCCTTCTACTCGGTTGAAAGCAGGAAAGTGGTTTCATTAAGTGTGGGCTGGGACAGGCTACGCGTTGCTGCGGGGAGCCTCATCTCGCCCCCTGGAAGGAACAAGCCCTACTCAGGGCAGCCAAGAGAGCAGCCACAGGCCCTTGACCAAGGGAAAGCCAGCACTGTCCTTCAGTGCGAGTGTTCCAGCAAAACTGGAGAGGTGGGGGCGACTTCAGACCACTTTTATTCGGAACAGAACAGCCGTTTAATTAAAGTTTCATTATTCTCACATTCTAGCCACCACTGTCACACGTTCAGGGTCTGCTTGAGGACAGCTGTAACCCCCAGGATGGTTTCTTTTGCACACTGTAACAATCGTCTGAAACATTTAACAAAACAAACAAACAAGCAAACAAACAACAAAAAAAAATCCATCCTTTTTTTTTAGAGCAGGAAAAATATTCCCAGGCAGCCTAGTGTGGTCCTGTAACAAATCAACTAAAATGAAGAAGCATTTTTTTCCTCTGAGCTATAGATCCTCCAGCAAAACAAAACCTAACTTCTCACCGTTTTCTAAGTTCCTTTTAGTTGCATTTCTCACTATCAGAACATTAAATTCCACATCAGTTCAGTAAAAGATCAAGAGTGCCTTAACCAAGAGCAAAACAGCTTACCACAAAGAGAAGAAGGCTTAAAATTCTCTATGCAATCTCCCCTTTAGACCCAATTGATGTTAATAAGTTCAGCACACTGAGGAAAAAACATTCACTAAAAATTCAGTGCTTATTTTTAATTATCAAACCCCGGCAGATCCTGTTCAGGTAACTAAGGCAGCCCAAAACTGACATTCCTGACATTGCAAACAACTTTTCAAGGCTTCTCTGTACAGAATCAAAAAAGCAAAGCCAGGCAAACACTCTATGACAAAAAAATAAAAATAAAAATCTCTCTACAGGTCCCTTCAGCAGTATCCTGTTTTTTTTTTTTCTCACAGGTAATCTGCCATGGTCTCACACACATAACCCTCCCCCAAACCATTAACAGATCCAACTACCATGGAGGCATTTGTAATGCTTATTAATGACTATCTGGAAGACAAAAGCCAGTCTTAATGGCTCCTCTTCCTCAAATGTAAGCCTTTGGCAACTTCACTTTATTTCATGCATTCATTGGTTCAGATCTTTTGTATTAGCTGTAAAAATTCTCAAGTTCTGCCTTTTCATATCAGTTAGTCTGCCCCTCACCAGGCTCAAGTTATGAGTATTTACATGAAAACACAGAAGTTATCAGCAACACTAACAGCAGACCACAACCAGTTGCTGAGCTTCACAACAATGCAGAAGTCTATTTTCAAAGACCACGTGCACGATTCTCATCTACCACCTCCCTTCAGGGAAAAGCAAGGCCATAATGGATCCAAAGCAATAATACAACACAAAGGTTTAGTGGCAAAAAGAGACTGGTTAAAGAAATTCTGTCAGGATCTTGAGAAATGGGTAGGGTATGGGCATGATTCTATTTGATAGGTTTGGAAGGGATGAAAGCAGACATTAAAATGAGTTATTACAGTGATCAGACAATTTACTCTCAAGAGGACTTTTATGAGACATATATATTCAATAATTAAATATAAAATCAGGGAAGAATGCCACAAAATCAGGAAGTAATAAGGCCTGAAGCCCAGCCCAGTCCCTAGATTACCCTTCTAATTACTGTACCTTTCATTTTACCTTTAATTTTACATGCTGCTATTCTTACACTTAACAAAGCAGTAGGAAAAGTCAAATGCAGATTCTTTGCTTTTGTGAGGTCTCAAACCTACTTTGACTTAGTATAAAAAGGGGACAAAGAAGAGAAAATGTTTGTTAGAAACCAGAAAGAAGAAGAAATATTCAGAGACATTTTGGATTGACAGGACCACGCAAACGGAGGCAACACAAACAAACAGGGGCAATGCAAACAAACAAGGGCAACACAAACTTTCAGACTCAAACTGCAGCAGACCATGTGTTTTGCTGCCTGTTCTGTCTAGCAGGATGTGATGTGCTGGAATTATTATTCCTTATGTCAAATTATTGGCAATTGAAATAAACATCAGAGGCAAGAAGAAAAAGAACCTGCAGTCATACACTGATCAAAACCTTTTTCCTACCCTAGAAAGGGGTATGTGGGTAAAAAAGCTGAATGTAACAAGTCAACCATGTCCACATCCATATGTACTATACAGTAAGAACAGTCAAAAATACTGACATGAGACAGTGATCCTATAGTTTCCTTTTCTTTTTCATTTTTTTTTTTTTTTATATATATATATATATAGTTAAAACAGCACATAAGAAAACACCACTATAGCTTTCACCGTGGTCAAGGAGCTCCCACAAATATAAAAACATCTTTTCAAATGGTTAGATTTCTTCAAAACATAATACAGATGAAGGAAAAGAATATCATGTAACAAAAAAAAAAAAAAAGATCAAAAAAAAACCCCACAAAAAACCAAAACCAACCAACCAACCAAAAAAAAAAAAAACACCACCCCAACTAAACAAACAAAAATTTAAACCTTTAGGAATTTACACAATGCTCAAACATCCAACTTTGCAGTCCTGAACATCTCAATCCCTACTACAGCAGAACAAAGTATCACCAAAATAAATGAGCAGAATTCCTTGAGGACAGTGATGCTACTTGGATACAAAGTGAAAATTCACTTTACTAAAACATTTAGATTTAGATTTACATTCAGTATTTTGGAGGAAGGAAGCATGACAGTTCCTTCATGCTTTATCCTTGCTGGCTGCCTACCCAGGAAGCATTATTGGTTTTACTTCAAGAGGAAAAGAAAGGTGCTGGTAAGAGCCAGAAGGGCAAGGCAATGCTGTTGATTATGAAATGCCCTGTTCTTTGGATGAACTGTGTAAAATATTGTGTTAAAAGGCTCCATGTTAGAAATATTAAGAACAAAAAGGTCTTCTTAAAAATACAGAGCACTTCTGCCTCTTAAGTTAAAAGCTTGGGGGAAAGTGTTTTGCTAGAATAAACTACAAGTTTGCTGTAATAAACTTCTATGACAATGCCCTACTGTAAACACAGGGCCAACCACAGACTCCAGACAAAGGTGATTGCTTTAGGTTTCAAGTGGTAACACATCTCTGGTTTTGTATAAAAGGAGCAGAGACAACTCTGGAACCTTCACTGCAGAGTCTTTGCCAGTGTCCAGCTTTTGGGCGAAGGAAATCCTGCCACACACTGAAGAGTCACAATCTTAAGGATCAGGATGTCAAACCAATCACGATTCAGTGTCTGAGCCAGAACTGCTCTCTCTGCTGATTTCGATCTGTAGGGATGGCAAATGATCCAGGCGACTCTTTTTTTGCCGCGACTGTTCTTTTTCCTTGATGAGAGCACCCCAAACCCGCTGCAGCTCCGAATCCTCCTCCTCTGGAGATGCCACAGAGTTTTCAGGTTTCTCTGAAGTCTTTTCTTGTGTCTTCGGAGCAGCCCCTAATCTGGTCCATAAACTACCTAAGCAGA
Organism: Eubucco bourcierii; assembly: GCA_013396675.1. Taxonomy (NCBI): domain Eukaryota; kingdom Metazoa; phylum Chordata; class Aves; order Piciformes; family Ramphastidae; genus Eubucco; species Eubucco bourcierii. The sequence continues at coordinate 618,946 of VWZE01017713.1, read as the reverse complement.
TGAAAAAAATAGAATCATAGAATGGGAAGGTTGGAAGGGACCTCAAGGATCATCTAGTTCCAAGCCCCTGCCATAGGCAGGGACACCTCCCACTAGTACAGGTTACTCCAGGCCTCCTCCAACCTGGTCTTGAACACCTCCAGGGAGGGAGCAGCCAAAACCTCCCTGGGCAACCTGTTCCAGTGCCTCACCACCCTCACTGTAAAGAACTTCCTCCTAACATCCAGTCTAAATCTCCCCTCTGCCAGTTTAAACCCATTGCCCTTTGTCTAGGATTTGAACTAATCCTCCAGTTCTAAGCATCCCTATATAAAAATACTATTCATAAAAATACTAAGATCAACCTGCCTGTGTTAAGATTTTGAAGCACTGAACAAACATTTCATTTCTTATTTCACTCAAGATTTTCTGCTGAAATTTCTCTTACACTCTAAGAAAACCAAAAGACATGCAGTATTACATTATCCCCCCACAAAACTAACCTGACTTCTTCTCTCTGTTATCAGAGTAGAGGCCTTTGACATCTTGCTTGGGGATTCCTAAGCGGCTGTGCACATCTGATATCGGTTCTCGACGAGGAGCGGAGGTACTACTTGGAGGTTTACTTTCTGGAGAATGAGGTCTTTTTCCCAGTCTTTGCCGCACATCTAGAGATATTTCCAGTGATTAAAATGACAGAAATCGTCTTACATTAGCTCAAGCTCTGCCAGATAATTTTCTGCTTGTTCACAATTTGTACAACTAGACAGATTCTCTCATCTTTTCTGCAGACTTTTCATTTTAGTCTTTCATAGTCCTCTACTATGAGAATATTCCTTTGCTGTCAAGATAGGTTGAGAGAATTGGATTTGTTCAGCCTAGAGAAGGTTCTGCAGGGACCTTAGAGCTGTCTTCCAATACCTGGAAGGGATCCTACAGGAAGGCTGGAGAGGGACTTTTCTTAACAGTATCTAGCAACAGGACAAGCAGGAATGGTTTTAAAGTTGAGGGAAGAGTAGGTTTAGACTGGAGAAGTTCTTCAATATGAGGGTGATGGGACTCTGGAATAGGCTGCCCAGAGAGGTTGGGGATGTCTCATGCCTGGGAGGCCAGGTTGGATGAGACTTGGAGCAGCTAAGTCTAGCTGAGGTGGTAGGAAGTTTTAAGTAGATGATCTCTAAGGTCCCTTCCAACCTAAGCCATTCTATCATATTCACATTTCAGCCCTGGCAATGTCTACAATACAATTTATACAGATTTTTTTTTCTTTTTTTTTTGCAATAAACTTGGCATTTAATGTTTTCGGGTTGTGCTCTGTCCAGAAGATTGAAAAAGGAAGTTATTCCATGGTTCTTTTCTTTATCTGTCAGATAATCCTCTGGATATGATGTGTGCAGGAAATAGCTGAAATAAATACCTGAGTCAAAAAAGGCTCAAAAATAAACCCTGTCAATTAAGCTCAAAAATAAACCCTGACAATTGAAAAGCAGGTCCTTATTCCTGTAATACATGTCCTTTCATGTGAGTAGTTAGTGTTTCATGCTTCATTTTGTACAGCAGCTCCCTCACATGCTGAGTTTTTCCAAATCATACAGGATCTACCCCTCAAGGAGTGACCGAATTAAAAGCAACAAAGGAGGAGGAAACAGAAACAGGCAAATAAATTGGATAAAAATAAATGTCATTCTTTCAATCAAGTGCACTTAATTTCCCCCAAAGCAATCCTCAGCTCAGTCCCTTAGTGAGGAAAAATTAACCAAACGGATGCAGGAACTGCTACTGGATGGAATTCCCTCGGGTTAGTTAGCTGCAGCGGAGCACAGCTATGAACTAGATGCATCCACTTTGATGGGCCAGCTGCAGTTCTGCACAAGAAAGAGTCTGTGTTACCTGATTTTACAGTGCTGTTTGCCTGCCGTGGCCCAGTATTATTCTGACGTTTTTCTTCTAACAGCAGTCTCATATCTGCAACTTTCTCTGATGATCCTTTACTGCCGATCCGGTTTTTGATGTTACTGGTTGCTACTATGCTATCTGCTCGCATGGAATTCCTGAAAGAAACAGCAATGAAGTCCCTTAAATGACATAAAGTCAAGTGGAGTTCTTAAGCCTCCTTGTATACAAAATTACATGACAAAACTGTACAAGCAAGAGTTCTTTACTGAGGAACAGAGGGAAGAACACGTGTGCCAGTCAGAACCCTAAGGTCAGCAATAACCACGTGAATCCATGTCAAGGCAAGCATCAAGTTTTTCTCCTGAAGGCTTTGCCTCTAGCTCAAAATTGTTAAAAGCCTTGACATTATATTGAAGTATAATATACTACTGGAGGGTCACATGTTGAGTCATTTAAATAACCTACAGTATACATGATTTGGGTTAATATACCCACAGTGAACATAAATTCCTTTTTGTCATCAACACTTAAGTGTTATTCTTTTTTCTGAGGAAGGAGGTGTGCTGGTTTGAGGCTAATTAGAATATTTTAATAGAGAAAATTACACTATAGGCTGTGAAAGGAAAACATGGTGATGTCTACTTCACTCATACATTTGCTAAGGTTTGTTTTGGGAAGAGAAACCGAAACATAGATAAGTCAGTCTCCGTCTGTCTCTTGCTGGGAGAGCAGCGTCTGGGGCAGTCTAGCAGCTNTATTTCTGTAACTATTCCTGTCTATAGTGTATATCTCTGCTTGTACATTGTGCTGAGCTTTAAATAGAGCTTCAGTCCTTAACTTCCAGATGGTTGAGTTCTAGTCTGGGTCATTTAAAAAAGTGTGGGGGGTGGATAACTCGCAAACCATCACAGGGGGAAAGGGCAAAGAGAAAGAGAAATTATTTCTCCCTGGGCTAGCTATGAAATACAAGAAGTTAACTGTTTTTCCTTTGTACTTTTCTATTCTACTGATTCCACTACTATCAACAAGTAGGCTTACAGACATCTGCACAGGAAGCTAGATCTTAAAAATGTCAATTGTAATTAAAAGCCTGTATCAATGTTTCCTGTATTTCATATTTCTTTTAAAGACATCTAACACACAATTATGATAAGAATTAAAAAAGGAGCTTCAACAGTTTGTCTTTAAGCTTTGACAGCTCTGGCATTAATTAAAATTCAGAATGCCTTTTCACTGACACTTTTAAAGATTAAGATCTTACCTAATATTTTTCAGTTGTGATTCCACCTCATCTGCATACATTGTCATTTTCATGCTCTTTTTGGGAGAGGGTGTTGATATCATTTTCAGTTCGAGGTCATAGTCCATTTCATCAGAGTCAGAAGCGCTGGCGCTCGATCTCCTTGCTGCACTGCGGTCTCGGGACTGTCTGAAAGCTTGCAGTTCATCATGGTACTCTACCACAACTCTGTCATCTTCATCCATGTCCTGATCTTCTTCCTCCTCTTCTTCCTCCTCAATAGGCTCCTCAGGAACATTTATTAAGCCTGTAGCAAAACAAACTGATTCTGATAAACTGATACTTAAGGTACCTTTAAAACCAAAGCAAAAATGAAATTAAAAATCACTAATTCATGATCCACCAGAAATGAGTTTATGTAGTTCTGAGGCACTGGAACAGGTTGCCCAGGGAGGTTGTGGATGCTCCCTCCCTGGAGGTGTTCAAGGCCAGGTTGGACGAGGCCTTGAGTGACCTGTACTGGCGGGAGGTGTCCTTGCCTATGGCAGGGGGTTGGAACTGGATGATCCTTGAGGTCCCTTCCAACCTTACCATTCTATGATTCTAGAGTACAGAATAGTTTAAGTGAAAGAAAATTGCCACAGCAGACAAAAAGTCCACGGTGTTTACTATCTCAGAAGCCTGATCAATTTAGAGCTGGACTGAATGTGTAAAGTACAACTCCTTCTTGTAGTAGGTGCAGTCCACACTGCCTGAACTGACCACAACAACTCCTATCATCTTGTGGGGCTTAATGTGACAGCTGCTGGCTCCACAATAATCCTTTAGAGTCCTGCAAGCAGGAGTGCCAAAGAGAACACACACATCATTAGTATGAATGTAGTACATAAATTGATTTAAATATAAAAAATAAAAAAATCAACAACTTCAAGTTAGTCAGCAGCAGTGTGAAGCACATTTTCAGAAAGCAGTACCTCAGCAACATGCTACATTTCCCACCAGAGCTGATATATCCATGGCTGAATTGAACATGCCACTTGTGTGAAACTTTGACACTGTCTCACAGCAAAGATTTTTACACCAATTCCTTTCCTAATGCTAACCCTCTACCTTAGGGAGTACATTAAGACATTCAAGTCTAATCAAATAGAATTTTCTAATCTTCATTGTTCTACCTCCAGAACTTGCTTTTTCATAGAACAGAAGAATCAAGACAGGAAGTACAACAAATTTCCAAGGAATTTAAAGAAGTTCTCTCCTCTCTTTGCCCTTGATGCTATGGTCTCTGTGTCCTACATTTCTAAAAGAAAACCAAAATCAAATAAAAAGCAGCAGCTATTTTGGTAAACCAGTGAGCAGTGTGAAGTTCCTGCCTCATCTGTGGCCTGTAAACTCTTAAAACTGATTTAGTTATAGGTAGGGTTTGTTTGGTTTTTTTTAAGTACACTTCACTTTTGCACACCAGACTACATGAGGCCTTGTTTAAGGTCCTTTCTGACCCACTATTTCCCAGCTGTGTCCTTACAGAGTCACCACCCTGGCATCAGTTACCTGAATGACGATGCTTGTAGGGAGGAGTCAAGCCAACATCATCCCCAATGAGTATCTTTTTCTTGATCACATCCCGATGGATTCGACGAGAATGGTATCTCCGTTTCCTGAAACGTCACAAAAAGAATGACACTCCTGTCACAGAAAAAGCATCATGGATCTGCCATATTCAGTCCTGGATTAAACACATGAAATCACAGTATCACCAGGGTTGGAAGAGACCTCAAAGCTCATCAAGTCCAACCCGATACCACAGACCTCAAGACCAGACCACGGCACCAAGTGCCACGTCCAAACCTGCCTTGAAC
>VWZE01017713.1:597114-613964 GCA_013396675.1 Eubucco bourcierii | reverse complement strand
CACCCTTCAGGTAGCTGGAGACAGCAAGAAGGTCTCCCCTGAGCCTCCTCTTCTCCAGGCTAACCAATCCCAGCTCCCTCAGCCTCTCTCCATAGGGTTGTGCTCAAGTCCTCTCCCCAGCCTCGTCACCCTTCTCTGGACACACTCAAGCACCTCAATGTCCTTCTTCAATGGAGGATCCCAGAACAGGACAGAGGACTCAAGGTGTGGCCTNCTGCATGGGGTTGTTGTGGCCAAAGTGCAGCACCTGGCACTTGGATTTGTTGAGCTCCAGCCCCTTGGACTCTGCCCATCTGTGCAGGCGGTCAAGGTCCCGCTGCAGAGCCCTTCTGCCCTCCAGCTCATCAACATCAGCCCCCAGGCTGGGTTAGGTTGGAAAGAATCTTAGAGATCATCTAGTTCCAACACCTACCCCCACCCCCACACCGTGGGCAGGGACACCTTCGACTAGCCCAGGCTGCTCATCCAACCTGGCTTTGAACACCTTCAGAAAGGAGGCATCCACAACCTCCCTGGGCAACCTGTGCCAGTGTCTCACCAGCCTCACACGCCGTTCACTTTAACAGCAGATGTATGTTTAATGTCAGCAATCTGTTCTGAATCCTTCAACATTTCAATGCTCAAAAAAGCCAAAAAGTTCAAAAAACATCTGACCATTATTTTCCTGAGAAAATGCTCCCCTTGCAAGTTCAGGGTCACATTGCAAAACATTATTTATGCACAAGAAGCATTTACATAGAATGCTAAGAAAGAAAATCCACAGGTTAAAACAGTTTTAGACTACCCTGTCAAATTAACCTGCAATGTTCCAATTCCTCTTTCCAACACTCACCAAGAATTGCTAAGAATTCCCTTCATGCCTCCATAGTTTGGATTCCCATATTTCATGTAATACTGACTTCGCCTTGCAGCTCCCAGTTCCTTCTTGTCATCTGTTAAAACAAATTAATGGAATATTTCCCTCTTGGAGTATCTTACCTCTATCTATCATAAAAATAAATAGACATGAAGTCAAAGATACAGAAAGTAAGACTATCTTACAGACCAGCATGACTTATGTCTCCTTCACGAAGGATACAATTTCACTGACACCTCTGAAATTTCTCCTACCCCCCAGAGTTTTATTTGTGTCAAGAAACTTAATTCTAGGGAGAATGAATTTCTACATTATCAGCCTAACAGAGCATCACATCCTGCTGTGACTGCTGGAGGCCATACTTACCTCATTCATGACCTTTCTTTTCCTTATGGATGTGTCACTTTCCATATGGCCCAGAAATTAAGATGTCTTTTTCAGATTGCTCATAAATACTATTTCATGTCTCAACTTCACTCAGCAATGATTTCTGCTAATAACTAATCAGCATCTCAAATGATTTTTATAGAATCACAGAATGGTAAGGTTGGAAAGGACCTCAAAGATCATCTAGTTCCAAGTCCCTGCCACAGGCAGGGACACCTCCCACTAGTACAGGTATATTTTATATTTATAAAAAGTAAAATACCTGGAGATTATATTCTAAAACCTATTCTGTAGTATTGGGAAGATCCATTTTTTATTTACAATAATTTCCATCCAACTTGGAACTGCATTAAATTCAAACATTAAATGTGGCTATGTGGCAAAATCTTAATAGCTAACAATTAGCCAAAAAAAAACCCCAAACCCTAACGACCTTGCAAACAAAAATTAGGTCCTTCCAAGTCATTGGGTACTTCCAAACAAATAAAAACTACAAGTGACTAATTCGTTGTGCTTCTTAAGCTGTTTATTTACCTTTAGTAGCAAATCTCATGAATAGTTTGTTTCCTTTAGCCAATTTATTGGCAGGGCGAAGATCGTTACGCAGGAGGGAATCCTCTTCCACCTGGGAAAGGGCATCCAACTTTGGGAGGAGGGGGCAAAAAAAGGTATTTTGGACAGAGAAGCAATCAACTGATTATTAAGAAAGTTACTTTTTCAAATTATGTTCAAATGAAATCTGGGTTTTTTGTTTTGTTTTTGTTTTCTTTTTGACAAATTAATGGGAATTTTTAAAGTTATTTACCCTAATGCTTTAAAATGTCTCTTTCTCCTCCTCCATAAAGTTAACTCTGATTATTAAACCCACTAATTTTCAAATGCCACTATACTAAAGATTGAAATACAGAAACCCAGCATAACCTGGGCACTGAAAAACAACTACTTGATTTTTTTTTTTGTTTGTTTCATACCTAAATGGTTTTACTAAGAGGTTCTCATGCCCTCATGCAATGCCTGAAAGGTTTTTTTTCTTTTTTAGAAACTAAAATTCAGACTTGTGTGATGGACTAGTGTTCACTGAGCTGTCCCTAAAGAAAATACTAATCACACCTATTATGTATTCAGCCAGTGAAGATTAAATTACTGCCAAAACAGCAGTGTGTGCTGATTCTCACACATCTATGGACAACCTAAATCCCATTTGTCTCTTTAAGCACTGCCTTCCCTGCTGAAAGGCCACTGCCTTCCATTATTGTTCTGTCATTGCCTCCTCTCAGCAGAAAAGAGCAGCCAGCCTGGCTCTTGCATGCTGCATACCCCAGCACTCTTCAAATTCTACTTTCACAAAACACTCTTACACAGCTATTCTCACCTACAGCTGCCTGCCAGCTCCCCATCTAATTTACTTTGATAATTAAATTGTGAATTGCAAATATAAATGGTTAAAACTATAATGTTATGAAGACTTCACACCAGTCAGAGCAAAACTTCCATAATGGTGTTTTCACTTTCCTTCTGTACTGACCTCAACATCACTTGGATTGTCATCCTCAACCTCGCCTTCTTCTGTCTCATCATCAGAACTTTCCTCCTGTTTTTCTAAGGAGGAAAATAATTGGGAAAATTAAAAATAACCTCCATTTTAGTGTGTCAGTTATGACCTGAAATAATTATTCTCTGAAATCAAGCTGAAGGTGTAAAGCCTTTCTTCTGTACAGCCTGGAGGATTCTCCAACCAGTAAATGTCTACAGAAACCCGAAGCATGCATGGGCACAGAGCAATGTTAACAGACAACCTCTGTGCAGCACACAGGGACTATGAAAGCACATGAAATTGCACTGCATTTCAGGGTATGGCAGAGCTCAGCAAGGCCAAGACTGTAAAAGGCATGTAAAAGCCTATTTCCTTCAGCCTCCCTTAAAATGCTACTACTAACAATGTAAAACAGGTTATTAGTCAACAGCTTAGAATTTTCTGATTGAGAGCAGGATTAATAAAAAGACCTTAGTGATTCATTTTCAAAGTGAACTAACAGAAAAGTACATGCTTCCAGAACTACTCAAATCACGAGATACACAGACTTCTGCAGGTTGTTTTTAGCTCAGAGTAAGCAAATTGACAGTGAATTTTGTTTTTCAAAAACAGTCCTCAGAGGAAAATAAAAAAGGTAGTTAATGCAGAACACTTATTAACTTATAGCACTGCCATTTGCAAAGATCTCAAAGTACTCAGAGACATTAAGAGTAAATAAAAACACAACTCTTCTGTATTTCAGTTCCTTATCCTAATCACATCCAACAACAGACTTAAAAACTTAAGAGAGCAGTAGCTGTTCAAAAGAGCCTGAAAACACACCCCAAGTTCAAACAAGAAAGTAAAGCACAATTAACCAAACTGAAACCAAAGAGAGAATTTAAGTGAGCCAAATTCAAACCTGAATAATTAAGTTCCATCAGAGACAGCACTCATTTCATCACCACCACCCCCACACCCCCCAATAACTGCTCTCAGTACAGACCAGTTTCTGCTTCCCTAAAGAGCCCTCAGATTCCTATCTAAAAAAAGGAATGCAACTAAGCCAGATCACTCCAATGTATCTGCACAAATCTCACACTTTGAGATGTAATTGAACAGTTTGTACTTTCTCCAATATCCCACTTTTCCTGACGAGCAGGAGCAATTTAGCTGGCAGTTTTTACTTTGAGACGTGGTGTAACGATGACGTAACACGTAATTTGTACCCATCATGATTAAATGCATTTATGTATGCTCCATTTAAACAAGACAAGTCACTCATCTCCAAGAACTTCATAACAAGTCTTACTTGAAGCTTTATCAACAATTTGCCCCAAAATTAAAGTCACATGGATGGTTGAGGAGCCACTGCATTGTGGAGAAAAGCGACAGGAAGAAAAGGGGATGAGTTAGAGGAATCCACAAGTTTGACAAAGCTCTAAACCCCAAACTTTCTTAGCAAGGCTCTTGATAGCACTGCAAGTGTCTAACAGAGATACTGGTTGTTGGCCTTTTGCTCATGTAGACTGTTTAATATGTAATGGAAAAGTTAACAAATACACCATCTCTCTTTGCTCTGTACCGTGTAGCACAGAACATTGAACCACAGCAATTTATCACACCAGCCCTAAGGTAACAAAGCCCAATTTTAAATTTACTCCCATAAAAGTTAAATAGATTTCCAACAAAGGCATTCAGGTGTCAGATTTATCACAACATTAAGATGTACTTTTGCTGCTCTGCTCTGCTCCAACTGAAATTTCAGTCTACTTCTTTCTGGAAAGTGTAATGGTGAAATTCAGTGATGCTCTACAGTGGTGAGGCCACATCAGAGTGAACCATGTACTTAGAGGACAGTGGTCTATCAAGGATCAGTTGTGGCATTTCAAAACCAGGACATTTTCTTACACCTGTATTTTCCACATCCATCCTTTTATTGTCTTTGTACACACATCACACAGCCTTGCTTCTGTGCAACATGTACAAATACTATTATCTGAATGTGACCTTGGATCTAGCATATTCAGTATCAACTGAATTACTGCTTTTGGTCTAACTCCAACCCACCTTTTAAGAAGCAGCTTCTTCAAAAGGTTTCCAAGATGAAAGCCTTTTTTAAAGTGGCAGAATACATTTACCTGAAACTATATGATAGAAGCTCCTTCAGTAATTTAGATTATGCAGAACCCAAGCACAAGTTTAAAGCTTCATTGATTAAACTAGATGATGTCTAGATAGGCACAGCTCAATCTACCTTTCTTGTTTTTTTCAGTTGTCTTCTCTTCATTGTTTTCTCTGCTTTTTGTTTTCTCCTGATCAGGCAAGGAACTCATATTTATTAGAGCCCGTGTTGCTGTTACTTCATCAAGCCAGACCACATTACCTATGACATATATAAACACACACAAAAACAAAATGCAGTTTGTATAATCAAGCAGTCACATACACTGCCTTACTGGAGGGAAATCACTTAACTTAAGTTCAGAAACACTCTTGGATGGTGACATGACCAAGAAAAAAAACAATCAGGAAATGTACTTCTTACAGGGAAGGTCACATTCTTTAACACACTTGGTAAGCTGGAGGACACACAACTCTCAGTACATGCCAAAAACTACACCAAACAACTGATCAGAACTAAAAGCACTGAAATGCACAATTATGTGTATGAAAAACTGCTTGCAGAGTGCTCCACATCCAGCTATTGAAGCAGGGTCAGTGCATTCCCTAACTGTGTTACCACACAAATGTGATTAAGGGGGTGCACAAGGGAGAAGAAACAAGCCTTGATTATTTTACCCTTTGGCAATTTAACAGAACCTTGGACTCTGCTGTGGAATTCTGTTAATCTTTTTCCAAAAAAAGCAGGAAAACAGAGAACAGTAGGGAGAAACCACTCAAGCACTTTGCACTGATTATGGTGTACACAGGCTAACGGAACAATTCAGTATGTGCCTTGCATAGACTTTAAGTATCAGCAGATGGTATTAAAATGTAACTTACTAGGCCAGGGAAAGCATTTTACAAGTGTTGAAATTGGAAGAGCTGAAACTGCTCAGAAATAGGTTTTGAACAAAAGCTTTCTGCACGGATGCATTTGGTGCAAATACAGCAACGAACATCAGTCACTGCCCTCCTGTGATGCAGAGTGTTCAGGCATCAAGAAAACTACACAGTGTTGTAAAGCAGAATTGATTCTCTCAAAATTACTCAGATAAGATTTACAAGGTGAAGAACACTCAGACAGTAACTTTAACTGCTGGCTAATAACTTTTCATTTCTGTATGCCTGCCTGTTCTTCACAGCTCCAATCTCGCAAAGGCTTTATCTGTTTACGTTCATCAGTTTGAAGCACAGAGCACCGCCTGAATTCACCTCTGCACTAAGACACCTTGAGATGTTAATTCATTCAAATGTTTGGCATGGTGCAACAAAAATACGTACTTTAAAGCATGTTTTTTTTATTTCCCTTGGTATTTTCACCAGTGTGGTTGGCATGCTAACTAAGATACAGCATGAAAATTTACAAGTATGTGTTTTAGCTGTAAGCAGGTAAATCATTATTATGACTCCAAAGTCTGCATTTCTGCAGGTCACTCTTGTTCCACAGTAGATTTACTCATGGGACATTTAAGAGAACAAAAAAATAAAAAAAAAAAAAAAAAAAAAAAAAGGGAAATGGGACAGAAAAAGGACAATCAGACAGTCTTAGAAATGCAGGAGAGTTGAGCTGTGTACATCACCGCAGGTTCACTCAGCAGCTCCCTACTCCAACTGTCCCCCCAGGACTCGCTGCATTTCACATTTTCTGTCAGCTTGTGGTTGTTACACACAATGACTTCAAGGTTACCAGTATTTTGCACCATACCATGCCTTTTGTCCTACTTTGGAATGCAATTCCTTCAGGGTTGCTTCAAGTGAACCATGCTACTTAAATTCTCAAGTCTTAGCCCTGCTTGGCAATAAATCAGTTTTCAGTAATTCCTACCCAAATGGAAAACCTGTGCTGGCTCCCACCACTTCTGCTACAGTTTTGGTTAGCGAGTTTCTAGCCACATGACAATCTCAGCCTTCCAATTCATGATCCAGCACTCAACTGCAGCAAACAGCTCTTGTACAGTCTTTAGTAACACTGAAGAAGCCATGACTGTCAACAACCTCCTATCTTTCTGGCAATCTCACTGTCTGCTTACTCCCTGAAACAGGCCTGACAATCAGAATTTGCATTCCTTTTCCAATCTGTGTACATCACATTCAGCTGCTACCTTCTTCCACCCACTAATTCCTCCCTGAGAATGTATTCAACAAATATGGCAGCATGTCTGCTCCTTCACAGCACAAACTTCTACCAGCCTGCACACAGCAACATAATCTTCCCTCAGAAGCACCCACAAGCAAGTATGCTATTTATGTCAACATGTAAGCAGCACAAAATTCTAGACCTCTTTTTTTTTTCCCACTTGGAGACCACCAAGTTATTCTATCCTCTTTCTAATAAAAAATATTCAACCAGACAGTGGCTTTGATTTTCACCATATGCTATTAACTCTTTCCTTCTAAATCTCTTTTGGGTAAGGATAATGACAGGGAAACTGAGACAGACAGAGTGACTTTGAAAGCCACAAAGACATCTGAAGTGCGGCTATGACAGATAATAAAAATAAGAATTACAGACAAAATATTCCATGTACTTACATGATGTATCATCCAACCACTCAATATGAGCAGGAGGATACTCTTTGAAATAGGCAAAGATGTCCTGTGTACTCATCTCATCCACCCCACAAATGTAAATTGTGTCCAGTCTCACTTTAGGAATTGCTGTAAAGAGGAAGAGATACAAATCTGCTACTTAATTCTACAGAGCAAGCTTTTATATTAGTAACACATGGGTTTATAAAGCAAACATTTAAAATAAGGTAAAGGGAAGCTTGTGAATGCAATGTATGATGTACACCATTCTAAACTGCCAGAAGTTGGTTATTCCACACTATAAAAAATGTAATAAATTGAGAATTAAAATCAGGTGGTATCACAAGCACTGTTTGGTGCAGGCACTGCATAGCACTCAAAATGCCTTAAAGACATTTTCTTTCTTTTCACATGTTGTCAAAGTACTGCCTTGCTACTACTTCACTACTCAAAAGCCAGAATACTGGTGAGGTTTGTCAGCGGGTCAAATGCACAAAGCACCTGCACTTGTATCAGCTGTTACAGGCAGTGGCTTAGTGAGTCCAAGCTGCCAGTTGGGAAAACAGGCCTTAAGAACTGGATGCCAAAAGCCCTGATCTGCCATGCACACATTTCCCTGATGATCTGCTTACATTCCAGCAGGCCCAGCCCGCCACCTAAGAGCACATGTGTCATCAGTCCAGCTTCACTGTGCTTACAGTACAGCATCTGATCTCACTGTGCATGGGATACAAGAGTTCTCCACTTGCACACAACCAGTACTCAAGGTCTGGTTTTCTCAAAGAACTGAAAGATTCTTAAAGCAGTACTGATGGAGACAATGAACCTTAAACATGCAGCACAAGGTGTTGATGCCAAATCATAAATGAGGTACACAAAGTGTTGATAAAATGAGAAGTGAACTGGTAACTGTCAAGAAGTTTTAAAAAATAATGACATTAATATAAAAAGGTGGGGAAAAAAAAAACCACCACCCTAAGTGATTTAATTTGGCAGTAATCTGGGAAAAGCTCTGGGGATACAGGAAATATTAAAGGGTAAATCAAGTAAAGGAGCTGTGGAGAAGTAAACAAAGGGATCTTTTCTCCTGGCTGTTGGATAAACTGGTACCTTTCTTCATCATGTCCCGATCCAGGGCAACATTCCTTTGGGCAAGATTCACTTCAGCCCGAAAATGAAAGCGTTTTGCTCTTTGTTCCTTCTTCTCAATTGCTTCCTGCAAAAGGTAAAACAATGCAGGCACAACAGGAATCCCAGCAGCATTCCCAGCAAGCTGCACTGAAGCACCAGGTATTTGAAATCAAATCCACCAGACAGCAACAATCCACATGAATAATTCTATTAGTTCTGAAGAGATCTGTAGCTTTCAGAATATAGAATTAAGTCACTATAATATTTCTGTGTCACAAAATGGTTTTCATCTAGGTACAGCAACATAATGGAAATCAAGGTGCCTGGAAAACAAGGGATCTCAGATAATGCTCATGCTCCATGATGGAAGAGTAACATTATCCTTCCTAACAAAGGTGCAGAGGCTGTGTTCAAACAAAAGCTCTCCTGAAACAAGCATTTCCACCACATGGAAAATTCACCTCTTAAGCTCACAGAGATTTTCCCCCTGTTTTTTTAAATATGTACAAAAACACAGACTTGTCTGAGCATGAATTGAACTAGCTGGACTGCTAGGCCTTATTTACACCAGCAATTCAAGTTGCTTTTAAGTAGCTCATGAGCAACAGCTTATGTGGATCTTATGCAACTTTTGAAACTGACTGAGAAGCTCCTTATTTTACAGAATTTATTAGGAAGCTTTACAGATTTTTGGATCTTACCAACCAAAGTCAATTTTGGAACAGAAATAGGAATTAAGCAAAAACTGCCACCAATTATACTCAACTAAGTATGGACTTTTTGCTAGTTTTAAGACTGTCAGAACAACTTCTGGTCACATTTCTTGAAAGTTTTTCAGAGTAGTGTCATTAAGAAATACATAATAAAAGGTGAAAGCTTTGCCCCGGTTAGGGGAACTTCAAATTCTGTACTGACTTACAGAACACACAAGCTAGATATTGAGGCCAAAAAGCTGATTTTTGGTCTTCATCTGGATCTTTTTGTACTCTTTGATAAGTACAATATTCTGAGCTCCACTAAGGCAAAATAGGAACAAGTGATTTGTCAGCATCCTGTTGTGGTAGGGATTCACAGCTGTTAGAACACGGAAAATTGTGTCAGTCCTACAAAGTGTATGACTAAATGTTTTTCCTCCACTACCAGTGGTCAACTGCAGAATATACAACCACAACCAATTTGATGTTAGAGGTACAGAGGTGAGCTGTAGGATCAAGTTTCTGGAAGTTCCACAGAATTATGTAACTTTAAGATATTTAAATGTAACAGATGCTCACAGTATTCAAACTATGCCTTAAATAATTAAACAACAAGATGCCCTTGGAAGATACAAGGCAATGAATGTAGTTTTTTCTGCCTAGCATTTGCTCTTCCTTCTGTCACTCAAGAGGAAAACCTGCAGCTGACCTGTCTCAAGGGGCTTTGTTTTCCAATACTGCCTGCAGCTAAGGCAACTTCAACAGAAACACTTTCAAGGTTTGGGCACACCAATTTTTGTAACTTAGTAATGCTAATTTTCACAGTTTTTACAAGAGATATCAGGTCCTCCTGCTAGCCACAACCAATAAAAGGGGAATACCCTAGCTGTTGAAAAATGCCAGCTCTCTGAACACGAGGCTGAGCTTTTTTGTGCCTGTTGGGGAGGAAATAAACAAAATGGTTCCTCCTTTCTAGTAGCAGTAACTAGAATATGTTGAGGAATTATCACACGATAATTACCTTGGAGGTTACATCTATTCCAGTAATGAAACTTCCAGCTTTGTTTTCATACCTCCTACTAGTGTCCTGAAACAAAGTAAAATGGTGATGAAATCTCAATGAACACTGAAAACACATTTGACATGCTGAAAAAAAAAATAAACATGGATATATCTACAAGAAATACACCCTCTTGTCTTCCATCTTTACTCCAACCTACACCCCTAGATAGACAGGTATGCAAGCAATAACTGTTCATAGAATGGGAAGGTTGGAAGGACCTCAAAGATCATCTAGTACCAGCCCCCTGCAGGGACACCTCCCACTAGTACAGGTCACTCAAGGCCTCCTCCAACCTGGCCTTGAACACCTCCAGGGAGGGAGCAGCCACAACCTCCCTGGGCAACCTGTGCCAGTGTCTCACCATCCTCACTGGAAAGAGCTTCCTCCTAGCAACCAGTCTACATTTCCTCTCTTCCAGTTTAAACCCATTGCCCCTTGTCCTATCATTGCAAGACCTTGTAAATAATTCCTCCTCAGCCTTCCTGTAGACTCTCTTCAGATACTGGAAGGCTGTGAATGTAGAGGCACATGAACTGAACCAAGATTCCTTTAAGGACTTTTTCATCTGGCAAAATTTAGTTTCTGTCTGCTACTGCAAATATTTTTACTTATTCACAGCAATACAAGAAGCCATCAAACACTCTTCCTAACTAAAATGCTCACATATTTGGGGTTTGTGTATAAGTCTCTTGTAAAACATGAACAGATTTAACTGCAACACCTGGGTCCTCTAAGCACCAATTTACAACTTTTAGTCTGAAAAGTCAGAAGAAGCCACATCCATAGTTAAACAACTTCTGCCTCTATGCCTATCAATATTTCAAGTAACAATACACCAAATACCAGCAAGATAAAACATTACTGTTCTGGTGCAACCCTACTGATAAGAAGCAAAAATGGAGAATTATGCAGAGGAGAAAAAAAAAAATTACAACTTTCTTTTCCATCAGCCAGAACTGCTGAATTCACAGACCTTGGACCAATGACCCAGTTCTGTCCCCTCCATAAAAAATGACCCCTCTTCATTCTGTCACCCTTAAAATCACCACCTGGTAAAAGTTTGGGGCTGGAAGTGCACATCTTACTTTCCCTAGGGATAAACACGTCCTTTACATTCCTGCTGCAATAATTGTTTTGGCTAAAGGGGTTTGCTCTAGAAAATAGGCCAGTCTCAGTTTAGAAACATCAAAGTACACACAAACTAACTGCTTTTCTTAGTAACAGCGTCAAAGTCTCGCCAGGGCTGCCAAATGTTCAAGAGTTATTAAAAAAAAAAAAAATTAAAAAAAAAAGGAAAGCAAAACAAACATTATTTTTAAAGTTAAAAAACGCCCACTGCCTAAAGTTGACTCACGGAGCAGAGGGAAGTACAGCAGGGTGCTGTCTCTTAGGCCACATATTTGGTAGAAGCACATTGGCAAATCAGCTAATTAAAGATTAGTTCCTAATGTAATTCCCACACAAGTTTTGAAAGCAAAAGGCAGCTTAGGAGTTTAGAGGAACTCTGACCCATTTTTATGTATTAAAGCTAATCCCACTAGAATTTGTACAGGAACGATTACCAAAAACGAAAAAAAAAAAACCAAAACAACAACAACAACAACAAACAAAAAAAAAAAACCCAAAACCCAATAAAATTGAAAGGAAACCCTCAAAACCCCATCAGAGCCCACATACCCAGGGCTTCCAATTCCGTTTGTCCACGGCCACCCCTCGGCTCCCCGCTCTCGGTATTCCCCACGCTCTTCTACCCACAGGCTCCCTGTACACTCCGCCACTACACTCCCGAGTCCTCTTTCCCACTACCCCACCGCCTCCTTTCACTTCCAAGTACGTCCTCTCCGCTTCCTCTTGCAATTTGCCCCCCAACTCCGTTCAGACGCCTCCGGGTACCTTCCTGGCCCCACTCTCCACCGCCTTCACCCTATCGCTTTCCCTCATGTGCTTCCCGCCTCGTGTCACCCCTTGCCCACCCAGGGTACTTCCAACTGCCCCTGCAGATCCCCACAAATGCTCCGCTCCGTCACTCTCAGCTCCCTCTACGTTCCCTGCCCCCCTCTGAAGCTGGCCCCTCTTTCGTCCCTCCCTACCCGTGACCCCACAGCACGCCTCTCACCGGAATGAGCTCCCGGAGCGAGCGCCTCACAGGGATAGTCTCCAGCTCGCCCTCTTCTACTTCCATAGGCTCAGGCTCCGGGCCGCGAGGCTCCGCCGTCGTCGCCTCCGCTTTCACCGAGATCCGCAGGCCCCGCACGGCCGCCATGGCTCCGCCAGGCCCGCCCTCCGCCCGGCCAGTGAGACAACCCCGCTGCAGCGCAGAGCGCCGCCGCCCAGAACCACCACCGAGACGCCGCGGCGGATAGAGCGCCACCCGAAGCGGCAGCCGGCTGGGGGCCAACACGCTCAGGCGCACGTCACGGACATAGAGACGCGGGGGAGAGCGCGACGCCGCCGGTCCTGCTGCGCTACGGACAGCGAGAGGCTGCGCCGCCATTTTCCCCAGACATCCCCGGGCCCGCCGCGGGAACGCAGGACCCGCGTCACCGGGGAGAAGCCCACGGTGTGCGCAGACACGCAGCAACAGATGGAGGCAGGCGGCTATGAGATCCAGACCTCGTTACGGCAAGATCTGCGTCCTGCAAAGATTTTTATTAAAGTGATCTGAACTCTTCATTTCCCACACACACATTGGAATATCCCTCTAAAATTTTACATCTCTGATAAAATAAAGCTAATTTTCAGCTTAAGGTTCTCTGCAGTGAGCCTGTGTCCTGTTGTCCTCAGGTTCAGTTGTTCTCAAGACCTGTTTCCTCACCCAAGGTGTTGAGGTGCTTCCAGAGAGAAGCCTCATCTGCCTTTGTCCTAAACAAACCACACTGGGTTGACCTGTTCCCAGGAGACAAATTCTTCACCCTCCTAATCACACTGATTAGCTTTGATCCCCTCACACACAATGAACCAGAACCAAGTTCTGGAAGAGGGCTTGCTCCGGCCTTAGCATTGTTTCCCCATCCCTGCCATGGCACCAAAACCACACCTGGTCATCATCACCACAAATTATCCCCCTTGCTGTCTCCCACCCAGCCGATTTCACTAAGTATTCCTAATATTTCCCCAGCTGCAAGACCTTTCCATCCCGTTTTAGCTGCTGCACTCCTCAGTTCTGCATGTTTTCTAAAAGCAAACCCCTCCAGCTCATCCTCTGCAATATATCCCTTGCCATACAAATTGCCACTGCTCCCCAGAAAAAAATCATTAGCAAATTTTGACTTTATCATGAAGAAATTTTGCAGTTGGCAACATAAAGTCTCCTGCCCTTAAACACAATCCAGCAGGACTAACCTATTTCCTTGCTACCCGTCGCACGCTCCAAGCCCATTTATTTTTAACAGTCTCTGCACAGAGCTCTGTACTCAATAGCTAATGGCACTTGCATTCACCAGAAGTGCTATATTTGGTGGTGACATCACATAGCATCTGGCAGGAACCTCCAGCACAGGTGATACTTCCAAGCCAGGAGTGAATGGTTATGCTAGAGCCCACGCACACATACGAACACCAGTGGTAAACAGGACATAGACACGTCCTGCGAGGAGCAGATTCGGAAATACTGCAAGAGGAAACACGTTTCTGTGGTAGAAACACTACCTGAGGTCACAGGGAAAAGAAACCAAAAGATGCACCTTTTCCTTCTTTAATTTCATAAGTGGGACATTATTGACATATGCAACCTGGACCAGATTTACAAAGCTTGACCCTTCAGAGGAACGCTCAGGGCAGGACTGTGTGACACAGGCTGTGCTGCACTGCTGACACTGGAGAGCCAGAAAAGCCTTCAGCTAACCCAGATGTTTCCTTTTTTTGTTTCAACATCCTTGAATGTCACCTAGGACAGAACATGTCCACAACACAGCACTCCCTGCTTGGCACAGTTTCAAGACTCACTCATTGAACTCAGTAAGAAAGTTTCTAACTATTCACTGAGGCTTTGGATCAGTTGCCAACGTTTTAGAGTGCCTTAGGAAAAAGTCATCTCTGTGCCAGCTGGTGGGGACAGTAAAACCAGGACAGGAAAACCAAGCCTGGGTGCCAGTGGGGCTTTTGCTGCCAAGTATGTGAGCGGAATATACTCCGACGTTTTACAACTTCCTTCAGAATCTTGTTACAAACAGTGAATTCTGCAGAGTCCCAAGCTGATTTAGTTTTATTTTTCTGAGACTGTGGCCAAGAGCTGTTTTTCTTTCATATTCATCTCAGGCTGCACCTGCTTTGACTTTGAAAGCCCAGTGCAGGAATGCAGGTTTGGGCAGAAGGGCTCTTGTATGTAGCCTTCCTGCAGAAAGGATGGAGCAAGGAAGGGTAGTGAACTTATGAGGGGTGCAGGGGTTAAATACAGGAGCAAAAAGGAATTTGGAAAAGGTTACCGGTCATTATCTGGAGAAGCTCTTAAGTAATGAAAGGCTGTTAGAAATAATGCAGGCCGGATAGTGCCTGAATAAAATAATCATTCCATCATAAAAGCAGCAAAAGAAGTGCCTGACAGCAGGGAAGTGTTACTCATTTCCTCATCCCTGTCCACCAGAGGGAACTCTTGCAACAAGATTCCCAACTACTTAACAGCAGAGAAGAAACCAACTAGTAAAAACCTCCACCAACTTCTGTCTTTCTGTGGTTCAGCTGAAAACAGGGGGAGATGAGGTACAAGGGTGGGGAATGGGAAAGGAGAGAAAAAAAAAAGTGAGCCTGTGGAGCCTGAGTCAAAAGAAAAGTGTTTTACAGTGGTCTGGCAGGACTCAGAAAAATGGTGAATTTTGCCATTTTAAGAAAGTCCTAGTTTCAGGAATTTGTAGAACACCAGGTTGGAAGGAACCTCAAGGATCATCTAGCCCAACCCTTCAGGCTAAGAATATATAGTTTAAATCAGATAGCCCAGTGCCCTGTCAAGCTGGGCCTTGAAACTGTCAAATGTAGAGGCAGCCACCACCTCCCTTGGGAGTTTATGTCTAATAGTTCAAACAGTGGAAAAAAAAAAAAAAATCTGGCATCCAATCTGAATATCCCCAGTAGCAACTTGTTTGCTTGAAGTCTGTAAACAACTGAACAGAATGCACATCTTTTCTTGGTGCTGTGATTTAACTCTCCTGGACTCTCAGCAAGGATCTACAGCTTTTCAAATCTGTGAAAAACCTACGCAGGGAAATATGCTATTTCTGCAACTAGCTAGCAAACTCCACACATCACCTGGGAAAGTGGGGCTGTAGCTTCCAAATAGGTTATGACTAGCTCCTACCTACAATCCATCTGGAGAGCAAACAGGATCAGCAGAGGAAGGATGTTCATTTGTTCAAGTGTTGGACAAGTTTGTATCAAGCATCTGGTGTTTTCTTATATATGTGGTGAACCACCTGTAAGACAGAATATTTTCTCACTGACATATTGTGAAGGTTAATGCATCCCTAGTTACCTGAAACGATGCCAAAGTCCCACCTGTGACCCTACAAGAAAGGAGAGATGCTGCCAGCCAGGCAAGAACACAGCATCCTCAGTCAAGGACAGCTGTGCTCTAACATTATGTTTATATAAACGCTGCCACATGGAGACCACACAGATGAAAAAAAAAAACCACATTCCCTTCTGGAAACAGCTCACAGAATTGAGCAGATCTGGAGCAGAATTCAATGCACACTTACCCAGGCTTTATAGACATGACTCTGGAATTTAAGAGACCTCGGAGAACAGTCTGTAAGTGGTAAATATTGCTCGGTTCTTACAGACGTGGCTTTGTGCATGTGCACAGCCATTCCTCTGTGGAACTAGTGGAACTTCAGCTCTTCCCTGTTCACAGGCCCCTGCAAGTGAACTGCCCTCTGTAAAAATAAACTTTTTCTTTTGCAGGTCTATTTTTAACCCAGCAGAGCTCACTGGCCCTGTTCAGCATGCAGCCTCATGAAAAAAAAAGCTTCTGCTGGCACAGCTTTGAGATGCTTCAGCACTGGTGCAGGCTGCCCAGAAAGGAGTCTCCTTGAGACTTTCAAACCCCACCTGGGCACGTTCCCGTACCCAGGCAAAGCTGTGTTAGATGGGGAATTGGACCTGATGATCTTCAAAGACCCCTTCCAGCTGCTGGTAAAAGGTCTGGAGTTAAAAACACAGTGAGCTGCACCCTAAGGAGCAGACGAACCTGCCTCCACACAAGCTACCCCACAAAGTTGCAGAAGCTAGCAAGCCGCGGAGAACTGGGACACTGAAAAAGTTACCCTAATAATTCAGAGGACGTAGCAAGCTCAGGCCGCTATCAAGGGCAGGGGCCAGGCTACGCCGCTGTGTCGGACCCTCCTTGCGCCCTCCCGTGACGGAAGAGGGGACGCGAGGGCACCCGCAAGGCGCGAGGAGCTGCTGGCCCTGCAGATGATCGACGCTGCTCCCAAACACCCAGCGGAGGCCATTCCGGTGGCAGAGAGTCCTCGCCGGTCCCCACAGGACAAACACAGCCCCGAGGCTCACCCCCGC
>VWZE01017713.1:576778-597082 GCA_013396675.1 Eubucco bourcierii | reverse complement strand
CACTCTATCCCCGCGTGCGGTCACATCCGGTAGGTGAGGTCAGGGCAGGGGCCGCCATTTTGGGTGGCAGGATTGGGCGCGGAGAGGAGTACTGCGGGCGGCGGCGGCGGCCCGCGGTGGGGGGGCAGTGAGTGCGGCCTGCGGGCGGGCGGCCCCCATGGCCGGGCAGTTCGACTCCGAGGATCGGGCGAGCTGGTACTGGGGGCGGCTGAGCCGGAACGAAGCGGTGTCGATGCTGCAGGGGCAGCGCCACGGGACCTTCCTGGTGCGCGACTCGAGCACCATCCCCGGCGACTTCGTGCTCTCCGTGTCCGAGAGCTCCCGCGTCTCACACTACATCGTCAACAGCCTGGGGCCGGCGGGAGGCCGGCGGTCCGGCGGCGAGGGCCCTGGGGCCCCGGGTGAGTGACCCCCAGGGCTGGTGGTGCCCCCTCAGCCCCTGCCGCCCCGGGGAAGGCAGCTGGGGCAGCCGAACCCCGGTATGAGTCTCCCTGCAGGCGGCTCCACTCTTCCCGACCGATGTTTCAAGTCGTGAAGCCCTGTAGCGGAATTAAGTCGTGTTTTGCAGTAGGCACTACTGACCGAGCTGAGCTGTCTATCTCCGCCTGACTCGCAACGACCTAATGTAATAGTTGAAGATGTACTGGAGATGAGTGCTTATCGCAGCCTCTCTGAAGGGCCCTGCCGCTGTAGCCCTCATACATTCTTTTGTTTTCACAAACTAATTAACTGTGGTTAATAGATTTTGAATGTCATTACAGCTAGGGGACAGTTCTGTGGAAGTGTCATCTAAAAGTGTGAGTTCAACCGAGACAGTTTTTCAGTAGCCGGCAGGGTGTCAGGCCGTATTTCAGGTCGACTGCTCATGTGGATAGTTTTAAGTCCTGAGAACTCTTCAGGAACGCTGTAGCAGGTGTGCCTTTAAATCAGATGTGAAGTTGGATTTTGTTTTTCCCCTCTGCGTTGAGAGGGAAGGTTTGATCTTCCTCATCAACCTACCATCTAATATGAAAACTATTAATGCATATCGAGCAGAAGCTACTGGTTGTGTCAGAGGGGAAAACTGCACCATGTGAAGCAGCATTTCTGCACGTACAAGGATAACTAAATGAACAAGAGCCCTCAGCAGTGAAGTACCCTTAGATATTTATGAACATCTCATTCAAAGGCAACTGTATCGCTGCTGGGGGCATTGCTGAAGTTGGTAGCAGAACTGCTCGAGTTTGGATATCAATGCTTGCAAAATGATGTGGGTGTATTGCTAGCATCTCAGAAAGGAAACTACCGTTTTGAAGTGTGTGTAGCAAATCTGTGTAATAAGAGATTTTGGTGATCTTATATGGCAGAAAAGTAAATGATACATGAATTGCTACAGAGACAGTCACCTTCTGATGTAGATCTATGGTTGGAATAAGAGACCTACCTATATGGAAAGGATTTTTCAGTCTCTGCAGAAACTGCAGTTGTCTGAAGAGAATCTCTAAGAAAAACCACAACTAATACGGTTACACCTTTACATGGTAATTTCCCTTGCTCGGGGGAACGTTTCACATTGGCAAATATGGGAAAACCCAAAGTCATTGTGTTTATCCCTGGAACCTGCTACAGCTGCAGAGTACTCTCAAGTCACAAAAAGCTCCTCAAGGTAGAAGTTAAAGGTGACTGAATGTAACTGGAAGTAAAGTGGAAGTCGTTACTGCCATGAGTAATAAAACAGTTTGCCACAAGATGTGGTGGATTCCCCGTGGCTTGATCTCTGTGAAGACAGAGTTTTATTGCCACACGTTTGTGGAGGCTTGGTGCATGAGTTCTTGAAATGCAATACCGGTGATATATAGAGCAGAATGAGTTACTGGGATGATTTGTTGTGGAATCCAGTGTGATAAGATTTTAGAAGACAGTAGTGATGAAAACGACTGAATATGTGTGCCTGGCACTTCTGGGCAGATTTTCTAGAGAGCAGCTCACCTCTGCAAAAACTGTTTTCCTGTTACTGTGATGTCACTTCAGTCCATAGACATCATCACTGTTTGTGCTACATTCATAAGGTCACTAATGCTTCGTGGCATTCTGTGGGCTGGGTGATGTGATGGCTGTTAAGTTTTGGTGTTCTTTTTCAAAATCACTAGATGCCCCTTAGGTAATTCTTACATGTTTTTAATGGGTTTGTGTTTTAGAAAAGTAGTTGCTGTTGTAGCTGTGTAGGCTGTCGGTGCAGTAGGTGTAATATATGTTAAAAAGCATAATTATGTTTTGGTTGGTCTTATCGTGTGTTTTCTTTTTTTTTTTTTTCCCCCTTTGAATGTTGTGAGGGTAGGTGGTGCCTCCCTCCTGCACCACAGATACTCCTGTGCTGAGGTTTTAGTAACTTTAAGTAAATTATGCCTCCTTGCTGACACTGCTCTCTCTTCACACTCAACTAAAGAAGGGGTGTGTGTGGGTGTGTATATTAAATTACGCAGGAAGGATAATTAAATTGTTCTTGCAGTAAAAAGTAGGTGGGGGGGACATTCTGCAAAGGGAGGAAGATGGAAACGTTGGTAGAAGATTCAAGATGGTTTTCATGTTTGTGTAGGGAAACTAATGTAGTAAAATGAAGTAAATGTTTGCAAGTTGTCATATGTGTTTATAGTGTTCAAGCTAAAACATCAGGCAGAATGACTTCACTATGTTAACTATATGGCACAGTTTTTTTTAAACCGTTGATTGTTTGGTAAATGCCCATTTCTCTCTGGGAAGTTTCAGTGTGCCAGGTTGGGTTCTTAGGTTATTTTTTGTTAGTCTCACCCAAGTGTGTGTCCGTTCCACGACTGCTTTAACACTCCTGCTTGCAGGGGATACTAGGAACCCAGCTTCATACAGAATGAATGAGGTGAGAAACTTTGGCTTCCCTAATGTAGAAAGTTCCAGTGTCACAAGCCCATGATACTTTCTTCCATTATAAAGTCAAATAAACTTGGTAACCCTTGAAATTCACTTTTTGAGTGATGTGTTGCAGTTTCTAACTTCTTGCAGGTGATTTTTCTACCCAAGGGGGAGGAAAAAAAATTACCAGAAGTGCTTAAAATAGCTACCTCTGCCTGAAATGTTTTGAGGCCATTAAAACAAAACAGGATAAATCACTGAATTGTGGGAAAGAATAACACTCTGTTGCCAGTGGAGATAAAGATTAATGAAATTGGAATTAGGGTAGGATTTGTGGAAAAACATCACCAGTCACAGGCTAATCCCAAACAAGACCCAAGTGTTCCATGCAAGTGTTAGCATGCTAATGGACAGTAAAGCAAATCTATGTCAAATTGCAGATGTATGATGTATTTGAATGAATCTGCAGTAAAAAAATCACCATGTGGACTGCAACACAATGTTTAAAATACCTAAAGCAAGATATGTTTTCTATTCAGAGTGCAAAGTAATAAAGGCGGAAATCTTATAATGGTGTAAAACGTGTCTGGGGTAGGGAAGGGTAGTGAGAGAGGTGGTGTTTTCACCAAGTGTGCATTTAAAGAGCATGTTGCTTAACTTAAGGCTTTCAAATCACTTCCACTGTGTGTTTTTTGTTGGTTTTTTTTTTGTTTGTTTGTTTGTTTTTGGTTGGGTTTTTTTTTTTTTTTAATTCAGACTGTACTTCCTGGGATCATACAATCTTTACATCATGATATCCATACTCAACTCAGTATGAAACAACTTTAGATGCTTGTCAGAAGGATGATTTAGCTCTTGACACTTGGCTGGGATTTTGGTTTGGTTTTTCTTTTAAGGTCTTAAAATGCAAACTGTTGGAAGCTTGAAAGGTGTGTGCATTAGATGTCTGCTTTTCTCCCATTCTCTGATTATCTGCAGAAATGACAATATGCAACTTCTGTAACAGCATTTTCCTGGTGTGCTTAGAGCTCTTCCCAGAAGCCAGTGAGTGGAGTTTTACTGGTAGAGTTTTACTGGTTTTAGAGGGCGTTCTTGGGTGCTTGTTTGTTCTGCTCAGGCAAGAGTTGGGAGGTGCTTAAGAACAAGGATAAAAGGTATCCCTATGCCGATGGGTGGGACAAGCACACAGGCTGGAATGAGCTGCCTTCATAGCAAAGTTCCCATATGCTCCAGGAGGAAGCTGCTCTACATCCCTGTGATATCTTTGAATTGAGAGCCAGCTCGATAAGAATAGCATTTCTTGCCCCAAACCTGCTGTATAAGTTGGGGGTAGGAAAGGTTGCACCCTTACAGACTAGTCTAGAAAATAATGTTTCTTGTCACCATCTTCATTGGGAAATCTTCTGCCTTAAGAGCTTGTCGTAGTTCAGGAGTAAAGAGCAAACTGCCTAGTGGCACTAACACAATTAGAGTGAAGAGAGAAATGTGAAACCCCTGCAATGCTCAAGAAAGTGAGAAGCTACTCGCCCACACTTTCAAGAAGCAGAATATTTGGTGGTTTATGCCTCTACTTCCCCAGTATCTGTACAATATTTAAAACCTATATAAGCAATCCTTCCAGACTGACATGAAACCAACACTGTGAAAGGGTTTTGTCAGAAAGGAATGAGCATGTGGAACACAGAACTGACAGGGTATGGATTTTCTTCAGTTTTGGGACATTCTAGATTTTAACTCTCTCCTGACCTTCCTGAGAACAGAGGTTTCACTAGTTGTCCTGACATGCTGGAATGGATGGAATCAAATAAAGTCCTAGCACAGATAGAGCTAGGATGGAGTAAGTGAGAAAGATGATACTCAGGCCTTTGTGCTTCCCATTCGCAGGAGTCATCTTACAGAGGTGCAAGCTGATTGAGCTAGCTTTCCTTCGGCTCTGCAGAGATGGGGAGAAAGGCAGATAATTCCTAGTGCTCTGGTTGTCCACCTTTAATAGGAAGTGACTAAAGTTCCTCTAGTAACTAGATTTATCCTTACACATCTTCTCTCTCTCTGAGAGCCCTGGGAAGATGCAGACCATGTGCTACTCAGAGTTCTGCCTTCAAGAAAACTGTCCCAGAATCATGAAGGAAAAAAACCCACTTGCCTTGTTGCTGCAATTTTTTCTTGTGGTAGATCTTTCCTGAATTTTTCCATTGGCCTGCAAGTGTTTGTCCCATCAAGGATTGCGTTGATCTTTCCAATCCTAGAATGTGTTTGGAGTGTCTGTGCTCTCTCACTCTTCACTTGTGCAAAATGTCTTTTAGAATACAATTTTCCAAGATACAAGACAAATTTCAGTCACTCCTTCTGCATACATAAGGTTTCAGTGGACTTTCCTCTTAGAGTCCAATTTTGGTTTTATACAGATATATTTGGCAGCTACTTCAGCCTGTTGTGCATTATTTCAAGAGAGTGAACCTGTTAAAAAGGACAAAGGAAAAAAATTAACAAAACACAAGAAACTCTGTTCATCCTAGTGATGATTCTGGTCCTGACAAGGCTGATGAATATTGCTAATGAACTGCTCATTTCCTATGAGTTTTAAGATCCTTCTGTGCACACTTTGCTAGACACAGAGATCTCAGCCTCCTGGCTGAGTCAATTTGTAGAAGGTTTTATAGAGGTGACTGTTTCAGGCTCTACATTTCTGTCATGGAAAACAAATTCCATGTCAGTGAACTTACCTGAGATTCAGGCTTCTCCACATGGCTTCAAGGATCTTTGTTGCCCTGGCTCTGTTAGTGTTCCCATGACTTTTTCTTCTTACCTAAGTGCCTACATAAGCCTCAATCTTGAAAGGTTCACATCTAAAGTAGTAAAAGATGTAAAACTCATGGTTCTGTCACCAGGTTTGTTTGAAACTTGGTGTCTATACCACTTGTTGGAGAGCATGGTTTCCCACTTCCAACATCAGTCAAGGGCAGTGTTCTCATGTTGTATTATATGGTAGTGTAGTGCACTGAAGCTCTTTAGAAGTGGTGTAGGGCTGCTGTCTGTGTGGCCAGAAGTCATCTCCTGTGAGACCACACAGCTAAGAATTGCCACTGAGATGAAATTCCAGAGCTCTTGCTGAGTCTAGAGTTGTTATGTCCCATCAACAAAAGTTGAGGAGATCTCGCATCTTTTCAGCATTATCCTTTGGGAGGAGAATAAGGTAGAATCTTCTGTTTCCATGCTGTGTTCCTCTTTCTTAATATCTATTTTAGCTTCTTTAGATTTTGATCACGCCAGTTTCTGTTTTGTGGGGTTTTTTGGGGTTGTTGGTGTTTTTTGATGTGTTGTTTGTTTGTTCTGTGGGTTTGTGGGGGTTTTGGTGGTGTGTGGGTTTGTGGGGGTTTTGGTGGTTGGTTGGGGGCTTGTTTTTGGTTTTGGGTTGTTTTTTTTTTTTAGTTTGGGAGGGTTTTTTGTAATTTTTTTGGGGAGTATATTTTTTTTTTAGTTTTGCTTTTGAATTTTTCCCTCACTGCATTTGTGCTTACTTCTTTTGAAAGTCTTTTGGGGCCGTTAATGCATGCAAATGTGCATTTCCCTATGACTTAGTTCTTCCTTAGATTTCTTGTAACCAGCTTCACTAATATTTGCGTTCCTTCAGGATACTTCAAAACTTACTATTTGTCTACATTAATCTTATTGGATCTGCCCTTTACTCTATTGGAACCCCTTTTTGCTCTCTTGAAAGAACTTCTTGCAATGTTAGCTTTCCATGCTGACAGTGCTACTTTGAAAGGAGTTTTGGATCAGTGACAGCTTGAAGAACTCTGTTAGCTTTGTACTCCAGAGCTAAGTCTTAGAACTGTTAGATATTCCCTGCAGAGAAAGAGACTTGCAAAGTAAGCATGTCTTTCTTGCTAAAAGAGTTACTCATTAAAGCATACATCTTTTCCCCTCCGCTACCCTCCCCCAGCCTTCCACAGTTCTTCCCATTACTGATTACACAGTCAGTGGTACATGGTGGAAACAGAACATCATGCATGTATTTTCCCCCAGCTAAGCTTGAAGAACATAAGTTGGAAAAAGTGCAGCAAGCAGACTGAAAACTGCAATGGATATCTTCACTTTGGTACTTGTGGTGACTTGAACGTGAGCATCATCTGTGTTTTCATGTATTTCAGGTTCAGATTTATAACTTAGGCTTCAGCTGGCAAATATGGCAGAGAAACAACAGGACTTGAGAAAATGGAATTATCCACATTATGAAAACATATGTTACTGCCTTGCACTGCATAACAGACACAAGTTTCTCTAACTGTACCTCATGTCAGAGTGAAAAATAACTTCATTTGCTCGTTCACATGATTTGTTTGCTGCATTTTTCTGTTGTGTCCCTACCTTTAACCCAAGATACATTACAACAGGTAAAATTATTGCAGTGTGGTCCTCTTAAAATAAATTCAAACTGCTAAAGAGTTAAAAATCACTTCATTGAAATTGTACCAAAATTTAGAGTTTAAAACAGGAAAAAAGGGAATTCTCTCTTGCTGAACATTTTGTAGCCTCCTGAGAAACCTGAATATGCTGGACATTTTTATCTTGTTTGGTCCATAGAACGTTGAAGGAAGCAAGGCACTTTTATCCTAATTCAGGGAATTTGGCAGTGCCAAACAATTTCTTTTTTCCTTCTTTGCCAAAATCTTTTAAAATAATACTCTCTCCTCACAATCATGGTAGTGCTGTCTTTCATTAGAAACAGAAGAGCTGAATATTTTGTGTGTCGATCTAAAGATGACCAAATTCGACGTCAAATTACTTAATCTATGTGTTTGCCTTCTCAGATGTTTCATTTGCAGTTTTAACTGTGGCTTGCTCTCTTTGACATGTTGCTTTCTCCTTTCAGGGTTGAATCCCACCAGATTTCGAATAGGTGACCAAGAGTTTGATTCTTTGCCAGCATTACTGGAATTCTACAAAATACACTATTTGGACACTACAACCTTGATAGAACCAGTTTCCCGCTCCAGGCAGAATAGTGGCGTTATCCTCAGGACGGATGAAGCTGAGTATGTGCGAGCTCTCTTTGACTTTAATGGAAATGATGAAGAAGATCTTCCCTTTAAGAAAGGAGACATACTGAAAATCCGGGATAAACCTGAAGAGCAATGGTGGAATGCAGAAGACAGCGAAGGAAAGAGGGGAATGATACCTGTTCCTTACGTCGAGAAGTATAGACCTTCCTCTGCTACAGTATCTACTCTGATTGGAGGTAACCAGGATAGTTCCCACCCACAACCACTGGGTGGGCCGGAGCCAGGGCCCTATGCCCAGCCCAGCATCAACACTCCGCTCCCTAACCTTCAGAATGGCCCTATTTATGCCCGGGTTATCCAGAAGCGAGTCCCTAATGCCTACGACAAGACAGCCTTGGCTTTGGAGGTACATAATGGGCAAAACATAGCAAGAAGAGATCTGTTCAAGGGATTTCCCTTTCACATTGTAGTTTTGTAGGAATAAGAAAGGGGAAATCATTGTAATACTGTTTTTACATCATGATTAATAAGCTTTTAAAAAAAATTAATAAGTGACTAGAGTCACTCGTAGACTAGAGTTTGATTATAGCATGTTTAGGCTACTGAACCAATATCATGTCTTTTGTCAAACATCACTAACATTTANGAGGGGGAGGAGAGTGAGCAATTCATAAACTGTGTGTTTGAACCTGTCTTTACTTTTGTTTGCCTCACCCCAGTCTTTCAAAGGTGTGTTGGTTGTTTGTTGTTTTTTATTCCCAGTCTGTTTAAAAGCAATCAGTGGAAACATTGATAGTCGTTTCAAAATTACACAGACTGAAAGGATGAAGACGGTGATCACACACAGGGTTTTATTGTAACATCTGAATCTCAAGCAGAACACTTTGGGTTTTAGTTTGTGAAGCGGGAACATAGATGACAATTCATTCAGGAGGTGTCGTGTAAAACAGTGATTGATGGGGTATGATTTGTAATGAAGCAGTAAGTTTCCTCATGGTTGATTCACTTCCTGATATCATCAAGTACATACCCTTTTGGATTGTTTTCCCTCTTAAAAAGGAGGCTAGAGCACTCTTATCTCCACATCAGAGAGTTATCCCCCAAGTTTCATTTGAGGAAATTGAGATTAAGGTATTCTCAGTGGCAGACCTTTGCCTTGGGATGATATGTAAATTGTATCCTTTAATCTAGGCTTTCTTTGAGCTAGAGGCTCTGGAATTTCCTGATACCTAATTGACTTCCTGTTTATATAACATTTTAAGTACTTGGGAAAAAACAGTTTCTGTGCTGAGTCAGAGCATCTCCTCTTCACTCTCAAATACTTCACTTAATTGTTCAGAGCACACAAAGTATTTCAGTGATGAGACTGCTATAGTATGTGTCTCTAGTACAAGACTGGTAAATGCAGCACAAAATTCTATAGATCTGGTAACTGATGTATAACCTGGGAGATGTGGAAGATTTTCCCAATTGTAGGTAAGAATTTTAGGGAAATAATGTGAATATGATCTGAGTTACTCTATGTTCTGTTCCATTGCTGAATCAGAGGAGAGCCAGGATATATAATAAACACTTTTAGGTTGAGAAACATATATAGAAATTTATTCCAAGTCAACAGATTTTGGGGGAACATACCAAAATTTGAAATTTCAGCCTTTCGTACAGCCGTAAGTGCTGTCTGTCTTTCCCTTTTTTCCTGACTTTCTCCACCCAACCACTTCCTGGAGCTTGGAAATATTCCTGAATGTCATTATGGACTGCTGGAATTACCAGATGTTAGATTTTCTTTGAACCACTGGATTTTATGCTGTGCTGTATTTGGCAAAAACCTTTTTGGTTTGCTTTCTGGATTTTGTTTTTCAGCTTTTATTTATTAGTATGCTACTAGTGATCTCTTCGACTTAACTTTGCATTTGATTTCACTTCAAGCATGACTCCACAGCACTGCCCAACTCACAGTTTGGTAGCATGGAGTGAAATGCATGGGCAAGGGGCAATGGGTTTAAACTGGCAGAGGGGAGATTTAGACTGGATGTTAGGAGGAAGTTCTTTACAGTGAGGGTGGTGAGACACTGGAACAGGTTGCCCAGGGAGGTCGTGGATGCTCCCTCCCTGGAGGTGTTCAAGGCCAGATTGGATGAGGCCTTGAGTAACCTGTACTAGTGGGAGGTGTCCCTGCCTATGGCAGGGGGTTGGAACTGGATGATCTTTGAGGTCCCTTCCAACCTTACCATTCTATGATTCTATGAAATAGAGTGGGAAAGTACTGGCAATCCAGGCCATCATAAGTAACTCTGAGTGAAAGCAAAATCCTTTACACAGTGCAACACAGCTTCTGAGTTTGTGCTATAGTTCCATCCTCTTTGCTAAAACTCATGTGCTCTGTCAAGTATGCCCTGCTTGAGAAAGTGTAGCTTCATGGAGAGTATCTCCTGAGCTAGCATGCACCACTAATGTCTTCTGCTGACTTGTGGTACTAGGCTAGAAAGCTGAAGTGTGTGGGAGGGGGGAGCTGAGAAGAGTGTAGGCTACTCTCTTATGCGAGCGCGTAAGGTGTAGATTGTCTTTCTACCTTTGTTACAACAATGGCTTTTATAGACCTTGTAAACTTACTTAATACTGGTTGACACATCTAACCTCTTGGTTAGAATGATCCATTCCTGTCTTGGTAGAGCTCTAAGTTTGAGAAATGCAATAACTGAGGTGGCTCTTTAAAATTTCCCTGTATTACATGCAGAATAGATTTAAAATGTGAGCCATATATCACTGCTTCCAGTAGTCTTTCCTGGCTTCTGTGCAGCTGGTATCATTTTGAACCACAATGTTGCTGAGTTGCTTTCAATGTCTGTACAGGAGAAAATAATATACACTTTCTCCAAGTTTTTTTTCATCCTGTCTATGAAAGTACTGTTTCTTGTTGTCTCCTTTTTTTTTTTTTTTCCATTCCCTTTCGCTTCGTGGTGTTCCTTGTCTGTTTATTTAGAGATCTCTTCTTAGATAACTTAATAGAAAGCATTATGTAAATCTTACCAGTCCATTTTTGCCCAGACCTCTTAATAACTACAAGTATAGACAGTGGGAATCTTTCCAAATGAAAACTCTTATCCTTAAATCTGGCAATATTCATGACTGGGGGCGGTTCCCACTGTTTCATTCAGGAAAATAGATTCTTAATGTCAAACATTTTTTGGCCCAAACTGCAAACAGCATATCTGTACTGTTCTGTTATTTTAAAACTGACATGGGTTTGAAGAGCTCAGGGGAGGATCAGAGTAGTTGATGTTCTAATAAAGGCTGTGCTGTATTATGGAAAAAAAGATTGAGCAGGAGGTAACTTCTATGTTGCTTGTCACTAGACTTACTCAAGGAGTTGTCAGTCTGTGTTAGTTAAGAGAAAAGGGAAGCTGTGTGTGGTGAATGACTCTAAGATCGATCGATTTATTTTTTTTCTTTGTAACAGTAGCAGAACTCTGCCATCTTGACCTCACCAAAGAGGAGTACTTGGAATAAAACCACAACATACAGAAGTCTTCACATGAACCTTCAGTTTTACTTTGAAGCATATGGGATATATTTAGTTCTAAACCTTCCGATGAAGACTGTGACAAATCTGGCTTTATAGCAGGGTACAGTGTTGTTTGTGAGGTGTTGTGCTTGGTGGGATGATGCACAATAAACTCATGATACCATAAGTAAATGTTAAAAATGAAGAGAATTCAGAGAGAACATCCACTACTAGTCTCAGTGTTCTGAAAGCCCAGCATCTGTAATAATATTTTTTTTAAAAGGTTCTCCTTCAGACTAATATGAATTTTCAAAATAATCTAGAACGATCTCTTAAGATATTAAGGAACTAATTAAGCTGTTTTATCAAGCTGACATTTGTGAAATGACCCATGCTTGCTTAGTTCTGCTATGGGAAGGTACATATAGATGAAATGTGAATGAGAGAGTGTATCAGAGAGGGTAGTTGCTTATTTGCCACAATGGTAAATAAGGAATATTTAAGCTTAGAGGTCTTCCCTTTTTAAACAATTATTGAAATGAAAATTTTAAGTGTAGCTTCTTGTGGTAAAAAATGGGTGTCCCTTTGCTGAGACACCCTTGAAAACCAAACAGCTACAGGATGCTTCTGAGAAGGTGGGAATGTTCCAAGCATCCCATATTCTAGCTCACTTATTGCACTGTTGAACCCACCTTTTGCAGGTGAGTTTCTCAGAAGTTACTCAAGATAAACTCTATTTGAACAAAGTGTGTGATGTTCAATAGAAGCAGAGGCCATCAGTCCAAGAGTTAGAAAGCTCAAGAGCAGCTTGTGCTTTTTCTCTCTGAGCAGCTTGGAGGTTGCATGCTTCTCTGGTGAAAGCTGATAGGCAGATCATATGGAATCATAGAATGGTCTGGGTTGGAAGTGACCTCCAGAGGTCATCTAGTCCAGCTGCCTCTGCAGTAAGCAGGAGCATCCTTAACTAGATCAAGCTGCTATCCAAGTCTGAAGCAATTTAAAGTTATCTAGGATAGTGTTCTTGTAATGGTTATGATTAGGAAATAAGATTTTCTACTTCTAGTATTGTCACATTTAATCTTACCCTTGTTAAATTAGAGCTGATGTATTGTTTTGGTCAACAGAGTATTTTTACTGGGACAAGCCCCCAGTGATTATTAGCAGTAGCAAAATTAGACATGCTGCATGATTAAATTCCTAAAGAGCTGAAACTAGCATTCAGTAGTCGAGGACAGCTTCTTTTTGCCTGTAGCAAATGCATAAGAGGATTTTCTTGAAAATATGATTCATTAAAATGTCTATACTCAGGATTACAAAAGGCAAAAATAAAGCTAGGGCAAGAGTCCCAAGTGTGCTTCTCATTACAAGATAAGTAATCATCAGACGTGTGGGAAGCTTAATTAAATGCCCATGTAGTGGTTTGAATTTATGAACTCTTTAAAAGATGTTCTGGCAAAAGATTCCAAGCATTTAAAACCTGTAAAGTTAATGGATTGGTAACATCTTAAATTGTTTACTTTGTTCTTCATTCACTGGCTGGAGAGTGAAAATAATGATTTTCTGGTTTAGATGGCTGTGGAACACAGTGACGAGCACCACTGCACACTACTTACTACTCACTGTATGTTCAGGGAATTTCTGGATGAAATGCAGAAAAGCTTGTGGCCATGCCTTGGATTTATTTACAGGATTAGGGAAAGAAAATTCTGCACAGAGGGCTATAAATGGGTAGACAGCTTTTCAGGCTTGCATTTATTAACTCCAGTGACTTGGCGATGTAAATTGAGGTTTCTTAGGTTATGTAAGTGCTACTTAAAATACCCTTCAAAATTCAATGGTGTCAGAGAATGATTAGGCCTAGACTTGTGGCCTTGACTTGACCCACCTGTCTGTACACCTTGGGAAGTGCCTGCTGTTTGGTTTTCCACCTTTGTCAAAGGGAGATGATACTTTTAGAGCTGGTTATGTGGAGATTAGGTTGGAGATTAGAAAATGAGCTATATTCCTCTGCTCTTATTTAGTGTAGTATGTTAGGTGTGAATCCTTTTAAACTGGAGTGGGTTGTTTCATTGATCCATAGTAATTATTCTAGTCAATATGTGTATGAGAGAGAGCATCAATTGTCTTTACTTATGGAATTTATTTATGTGAGAAATCCATGGTGGGTAGGACTTGAAATACCATCTAGCCTTGCCTCTGGTACTGGCTAGTTGTGGATGCTCAGAGTAGGAATGCAATGGCACTACTTACTCCCTCACATGCTCCCAACGCTTTATAATCCGTGGCTATATAGCACACATATGGAGACCACACTTGATCCAGAACTGTCTCAATACTACCTGAAAAGCATTTAGTGGAATTCAGTGCTGCTCTGTAGATCTTCAGGCCTCCCCTCCCTCAGTGAGAGTGTGGATGGAGTAGAAGCAGAGTGCAAGCCTCTGTCAGTTCAGTGGGATGCAGGTCCTGTGATAGCAGTCAATGGCAAGTCCCAGGAGTGCTCTGGAATACAGGAGTTGGATTACAGGCTCTTTAGTTCAGGCAGTTCACAGCTAACCTAGGTAGGCTTCTTTCTCGCTGTGCTTTCTTCAGGAGTGAATAAGGGCTGGCAAGCTGGTTTATCAGAAATGATCAAGACTAAAGCTGCTTTTTATAGAAGTGTATCTGGTACACTTGGGTGCTGTGACACCAAAGGGGAGGGGCAGCAGCTCGTCCTCTGTGTTTTTATGACTTCTAACATTTCCTTATTTCTAACCCTGCAGGTCGGTGAGCTGGTAAAGGTCACAAAGATTAACGTGAGTGGTCAGTGGGAAGGAGAATGCAATGGCAGACGTGGTCACTTTCCATTCACACATGTCCGCATCCTGGATCAACAGAATCCTGACGAGGACTTCAGCTGAGTGTGGCTCAACAGTTGTGCTTACAGATGGGAACAATCTCAACTTGTTTTTATTGCAGATGCCATCAAGACTATGTTCCGACAGATCTCGAAAGCGGTATTGCTGTATAAGCATCCTGATAACCTGCAAACCCCTGGGACTGAACACCACCATTCCTTAATCAAGGGTCATGTAATTCAGGGTACGACAGTAGATAACTTGTGTGTCAAGTGGCAGAACTAGTACATGATTATAGGTTGTAATGCCTGCTTATGTCCATGTGCACAGCAGACTGGACCTTGCCAGCAGCAGCAGTTGGAGAAAGCAGCGCTGTAGATGTTACAATAACATTTATAGGTCGCTCTGGTCCTATTGCTTGTGTTGCTTCTTCCTCAGGCAATGAACATCAATCTTAGACAATTCAATATATAGATAGAGATCTCACAAATTTATTCTGGAGCTTTCTCCATGTTTGTTTATTTTTTTCCCATCCTGAATTTTCTGTCCTACAAAGGCTAGGTAGTACTTTGCATGGTCAGTTAACTGTGCACAGTACAGAGCCCACTGGGGACAGCCTTACAATTTACAGATGCTTACCATTTGAATGGTAAATGACAGATGAAATCAACCTCAGAATTCTAGAAGTTTGTGGACACTAGATTGATACTTTTTTTTTTTTCAGTACTGTTGATGCTTCAAACGTAGCAGCTGATTTTAAATTAAAATTTCTATTAACACACCAATTTTTTTTTTTTTTTAATCCACAAATATAAGGCTTATGGAAGTGTAAACATCCATATCAGTGCTGAAAGATATGTGCGTAGCACTTTAATGTGTAGCTTTAAAGCAGTGTTTGATTCACTAAATATACTAAAATATTGACACTGCTTTCCAATAAAACTAAATTATGTAGGGCCAGTTTAATTTTTTAGAATTCTTCAATACACCTATTGTACAATACTGTTACAGTACAAATCAGTGTCAACCGTGGTGAACTGACAAACCAAATACTACTTTTATTTTAAGGTTACTCTGGGGACTCTTCTGGTCTAATTCCCATCTGTAAAATATTTGATAGTGAAATCATGAGGATTTTATTTTTAATAAACTAATGGAAAATATTTGTGTGCTTCTGGATTGATTCTCAAAAGTCATAGTAGAGTAAATATGGCTTCCTAGCTCACCATGAAAATTGGTGCATTGAATAGGTGGTATTATGCACTGCTTGGGTTTTGTTTTTAGTCTGTTCTTCTGTTTTATCTGGTTTTCTCTAACATAAATCAGAATGGATTCAGTAAGTTTTGTAAACTGAAATTAAACACTGAAGTAACTATCCTTTGCCTGTATCCTGGATTG
Source organism: Eubucco bourcierii (assembly GCA_013396675.1). NCBI lineage: Eukaryota > Metazoa > Chordata > Aves > Piciformes > Ramphastidae > Eubucco > Eubucco bourcierii. The sequence continues at coordinate 581,477 of VWZE01017713.1, read as the reverse complement.
TTTTCCAAGCATAGCGCTCTAGTGACCAAACTTAAGCAAACAGATTTTGTAACTGACTACAGCGTGATCCATACAGAGCAGTTTTTTCTAGATAGCATCACAATGAAAATGTTCTTTTGGTTGATACTAACAATATAAGTAGAATGGCTCATGGGCCATAAATGCTGCAAGGCCTAGTTCCCGCTGCAAGGGCTAGTTCCCACTGCAAAGGCTATTGCTGCAAGGCACCAACCCGTACAACAGAAGACTGGTAACACTTTACCTCAGAACTGTGTAACATGCTGGAAATGATAATATTTCTGTTATATTTAAGTACTAGTTGGTTTTACTTCAAAGCTAATCATCAGCGAGTGTGACTAATTTTCAGGTAATGCACACTCATTAACTCCGTAGACTAACGCCAAAGTACATCACTCGTAGTTCTCCATCACCAATCTTATAAAGCACTACTGAAGATTATTAGAAAACTGACAGGTGTGACAGTGGTGTAAGAAGAATGGTAACAAAGGAACTGCAGAGCTATTCTAGCTTGGGTTGCTACTCTGGCTAGGGTGCTAGGCCAGTGATTGGGGTCTCTTCTAGCTTGGCACAAAATCGAGGGAAACATTGAGCAACTAACTCTGTTCTGTAACACACTGATCCCTTTAAGGCAAATTTATATTTTTCCTCTGACCTTGATATTTACTATGACTGATTTTATTGTTTTGTGTTTTTTTTTTTCAACAGCTACACTCTAACAGACTTAATACTGAGTTTATCAGTTGCCCATATATGCTTATATTTTACTTCAGGTATTGTGAAAGAAACATAATAAACTGTGTGTCTTTAGAGTAACACAGTTTGTTCTAAAGTGTATTTTTTTTTTCCAATGGCAGTTAATGAAAGCCCAGATGTTTGTACCTTTCCAATCAGCAATTACTGTAAGATACCAAAAGAATTTTGTTTCTTAAAAGTTCTATTATGCAAATGTTGTCTTTTTAATATAACAGGTATAAATTGAATTAACTAGCAAGTACCCTGCAGATTTTGTAGATGTGTTTTTGTTAAGACTGTGTGAATTGCAAATATTTGTACTCTTTGAAAGAGAAGGAAAAAAAAAAACAACTATTGGAGTCTTAATAGCTGCTGTTGCACTAGAATCCTAAGTTCTTGTCAAGCAGTTTTTCTTAGTCAGCTGATACATTAATGCAACTGTTTTTCCACTATTCAGTTCTAAGCCAAAATGTGATCTTGTTGCATAGGTGATAGAAAGGAATATGTTTGCATTTGGGTGAAACAGACATTTCAAGTTCTTAACAGAAGATAGGTAGAACCGTGGACATGTAGATTAAATCCTTTTGTGGCCTTTGTTTATCCTCTTCTATTTGTTCCCTCCCTTCTCTCCAATGCGTGCAAAAAAAAAAAAAAAAAAATCATTGATAAGAACGTTGGTCACAATCTTTTGTCTCTACTTGGGTGTGTTTTTGGTCTCTTGTGCATAGGCAGGTGTTAGAACTAGAATAATCATTTCTAGAAATACACCGTGAAAGCAGAATGCTCAATTACACTGTGTTCTTCTGGTGCATTTACACATTATATCACACTAAAAAAAAAAAATACCAACTGGCTGCTATGGTTTTTTAATATATAATTTCATTTTGGTAAACCCCAGCCTTTTTACTAATATTTGACCTGGTTAAATCTTGTTAATCTGTTTGTATTTGTTAATAATGCAAATATTTCTAATCAGCGTAAAACACTTCTTTTTTTCTTTTTTCTTTTTTTTTTTGTTAATGGTTTTGGGGAAGGATTCTAACCAAACCAGTTTAAAGAAAAATATGATCATGTGCCATTGTATTATAACACTATCCACTTTCTTGACAGTTAAAAAAAAAGAATTTTTTTTTTTTCTTTTTTTTTTTTTTTTTTTTTTTTTTTTTCTTTTTTTTCTTTTTTTTTTTTTTTGTAGCATGTAATGTATATGTTCATAGTACGTGAAGTAAATAAAAGTATAGCCAAAACTTTGACTGGGTGTCATTTTCAGTTGTCATTGCAATACTTGTATTTAATAATCTAAACCCAAAGCTATGGGTATGGCCATTTTTAATGAGCCATGCTCCTCTGAAAGCAGTAAATCTAACATCTGCAGAAATAAGACAAACCAAAGTAAAAGAAAGAACATCAATGAGTAGCCAGATGACTTTATGTAATCAGATGAGTTGCTTGAGTCAAGGGGATGGGGGAACAGGTATATTCTCACTGCTAAAAGAGGGACTTCTGAGAATTGTTAGGATGAGATTTTGTTGCTATTAGTCTCACTTCTACCAACACAAGTGTATCAGGAAGTAGTTCAGGGAGACTTTGGATGGTGTGTGTCTGTTGGGAAGGGTAAACAAGTTGTTTATTCGTTCTTAGAATTGTCAGTAAAAGCATACATTACACAAATGAAAACTAGAAAAATTGTTGGACTCTCTGATCTCAAAGGTCTTTTCCAACCAAAACAGTTCTATGATTTGAAGACTCTGATAGTCTGCTAATGGTTCAGAATGACTCTGCATGTGCTAGTGGGAGAGCATTGCCAGTGAAAGACTGAGATGTGCAGTGTGCTGTCAAGGGATGAAGCACAGAGAGGACCAGAATGCCTGTGTGCCACACGAGTGGACATCTGTAAGATGAGTCTGCACTAGACCTACTTTTTGCCAGTGTAATCCTTAAAATCTGCAAGGAGACTGTGACCCATAGGTCCCCAAGGTCAAGAATCTCAATGGCAATACTATGTCTAAAGGCAGATAGCTTAGTTTAAGGTTGTACACCAAAGAACAGTTTTAGCTTTGCGCCAGTGGTTCCTTAGCTCACAGGTATGTGCCGTAGTTAATTACAGGTCAAATCCTTGGGGCATTCGAAGTCTCTTAAAGCATTTGGCCTTGTGGAGGTGCTCTAGTTCCACAGGCTCTTCCTGTGTGGAAAAGGCCATGCCTTACATTCTCAACTGAAACACTACTTCCTTGACTGGCCGTTGTTTCCAAAAGCATACAAGGATCAGTCTTGATAACGTTAGTACTGCTCCAGTCATTTTTCCTTGCTGTTGAGGGCAAGGGCAACATTTGTTTTCTTAATCACTCCATTACAGTGATGGCTCCTTGGGTGATATGTATTCAGTTGGCTGGTTGCTACAGGTCTTGGTCAATAGTGTTTCACGGAATCTTCAAGTGGGATGTTACTTGTTAAATTCATGACTGCATTAAAATGTACTGAGATGCCAGCCAAGTTTCCCTGCTATGTTTCCACACAATAAAGATGGTGGAGTGTGGAAATTAATTCGGGGATAAAAGTACTGCCCCTCAGCTTTGCTCCAGTGTTCATATAACTTTGGCTGTAGCAGAGCTGAAATCCAAGAGTGCCTTTTAATGAGATTACCCAAGATAATTTAAGAGCTCACTGCAGCCAAAGGGAAGAGGCTCTGTAAGCCTTTCCATGCTGCCCTGACAGCCATGTCCTCCTGCTACTTAACCTCTGACTGGTATTTGCAGAATTCTCTGTGAGCTGATGTAACACAGGGCTTATGCAGAAGGCTATTGCCCCTCCTTCCAAAAATGGTTTTTGGCTGCAGTGGTGATTGAATCCACTCATGTAAAGGTTGAAGGTGCAAGGGACAAGCAAAGATTGCATCAGCAAATTATGCCTCAAGTGTTTCCCTGCATTAGGCTCTTCATTCCTCGTGCTTTGCCAAATCCCTGACCAATTTCCAAATATTTGTGTGCCATCTGTACAGATTGAAAAATATTTGAAGTATTTGGACAATATGCTATAATTCAGCAAGAGTATCAAGCATGCAAATAAGTATGCCTAAAGTGGTCTGGTTTATTTATATTGTTGAGCTTCTCTACAAGTTGAGTGCCTGCTGAACATGAGGATCACAAAAAAGTTCCTAAATTGATGAAAATCTAATTTGTTGTGCACAGTTCCCATATGAAACTCAGCCTCAGCTGCTGAAACAAGCTAAAGGTTTATGAAGTGCAAAGAATATTTGGAAGTGTCACAACCAGTTTTTAATATATTTACACAAATATATATTGTCTGTATACCCTGCTGGAATCTTTTGGGTGCCCTGGTAATGGTAGCATATATTTACAAATAATTCAGAGGTAAAGGTATAAAATGATTCTCAATTTCAACAAAATCAGCATTATATTCTATTTTGGCTAATTATTTTTTTTTTTTTTAATTTGACATCTTCACATTATTCCAGACATGGTATTTGTTTTATCATTTATGGAATTCTGAATAGATAATCCTAATGTCTGAAAAAGACTTGAGGCACAAATGATTTTTTTTTTTTTTTTTGGTAGGCAAACAGGGATATAACCATCACTCTATTGTATTTTTAGATTGATTTGTTAAGAAAACTACAAGGTTATGATCATTTTACATTCCCTAAAGCTCTTGTTCACCGACTGAAATAATGTGTTGAATCAGGAAACAATAAATTGTCATGAATAAAGTGCTTTAAATGGTGCTTTATGTGTGTACCCTCAGCCACACAGGAGGAGGACAATAAGATAAACAGAAGGATACCTGACACTGTGACCAAGATGTGCCAGGCCCTGCACGATCTCTGCTGTTTATCAGAAGCTGCCAAGGGCTTTGTGCACTTCTACACCTCAGGAAGACTGAGAGCCTTTAGCCTGCTCGTCCAAGGAGACACTGGGGGGCAAAAAAA
>VWZE01017713.1:554765-575017 GCA_013396675.1 Eubucco bourcierii | reverse complement strand
CCTCGCGGAGCTCGGCGGTGTGGGGCTGAGGTCGGCTCGCCGCAGACAACGCCCAGTGCCGTGCTCGCCGAAAGGTGGGTGCCCGGCTCACGGCCCCTCGGGGGGCGATGCTGGGGCAGAAGCTTGCTGGCTGCGTTGGACCCCGGAGGAGGGGGCTAGTGCTTTTCTTTCTCTTCCTTTGCCTTCCGCTGGACATGCAGCTGCCCCTGGCAAACCCAGAGAGAGCGAGCTCTCTCTATGGAGAGATCGAGTACACGATGCTTCATTGCCTAAAGCAAATGCATATGCTTTCATTATGTGGTAGAAATTGTTACAGATCGTTTTACCTTCGCAGCATCGTCTTTTCATCCTTTTCCCCCTGTAAGCTGTGCCTGATCATTATGTACATGAGCAAAAAGGGAGAGAAGAGAGGCAGCCCTCTTGCCCCAAAAATGTCTGTCTTGTTTCTTTACACCTGTTTCCCTTGCCTTTAATTTTTTTAAATTTTTTTTTTTTTTGACGATGATGCTCTTCAGGGACTGATACTTTTGTCTTAAGACCGTATGTTTATTAATTTAAAGTGAAATAAATATTATTGTATCTAAAAAGTGTGAATGCAGATACATTTCCTTTAAAAACAGGAAACCACTCTACATATTTTATGCTCATAATTTTCATATACAGTGTGATCAGTTTCTTACCAGATGAAATATTTCTACTAAGTTGTGCCTAGAAAGCTTCTGATGGCACTGCTGCAACACATCTGAAAAATGCATGTTTTGGGAAGGAAAATAAAAAGTAAAACAAAAAAAAAGGAAGGCCTGAGTGAGACTGATTTCTGTGACAGTTCCAGTAGGGAAATAAAGTAGAAGTGAGAATTCCATTAATTGAGAGGAGTCAGTCTTCATAACAGCTGTAAAAGCTTGGCAGAACAATGTTTCCCCTTCCCCCTCAAAAAGCAGATGTTGGGGTACAGCTTAATGAACTGTGGCAGAGGGAATCATGCAATTGCATGTTCCACAGTGAGTTTGCAACTTATAGCAGTGGTTGGGTGTTTTGTCAGTATCTTATTGTCTACCCTAAAGTGCCTTCCCATCTCATACCCTTTCTTAAATCTGACCCCAGTTCCAGTTCCAGCAGCATTCTTGGAGGTGGTTTGGTAAGTAGGGAGGAAAAGGTTTTCCACTTGGTATGGATGAGTCAGTGTAACTGAAAGTGCTGGCTTTGGTTTGAGTGGAAACCCAAATTGAATGCCTGACCTGTATCCTAGAGGATTCATCATCTGTGGGAGCTTTTGAGGCATGTTGCTGTCTGGTGTTTCCCTAAGTCAGTGGTAAATCAGCTCTTCAGAAAATAATCAAATTCTACCCCATTGTAGAGATCTGCACTGTTTAAAAAGAAAAAAAATCATCAGACTTCTTGTCAACTAATAAAAATTGATTAGTTAGGAATTGCTGTAATGCAGCACTTCCCTCCCTGGACATTTTTCTACCAGTACCATGATGGTCTGCAAAATGAACAGGGTTAGATGGAAACGTGAAGTACGTCTGAGTGATGGTGAGATTGCCTTCGTTTAAGAGGGAGCACTAAACCTAAAAGTGCCCTGTTTAAATCAGTACTGTGTTTCTTAGACTTCCAAAGTTTGTTGGAATCTAAATGGATAAACAAACTGAAGGTGCAGTCTAATTCTGCTAGCTGTTGTAAATGCATCCTCACGTCTCATCCATGGCCTCGAAGACTATGTGTTATAGATGTTTTAGCATCTAATTCTGTATTCTAGTTAAGCAGAAACAATTAAAATTTATTGGCATAATTTGTTCTTGTTTATATGAAACACTGCAGCTCTGCCAAGATTGTAGCTGAGTCTGCTAAATAATTCTGTGAACAAAATTGTTTGGGAAGCAGTATGGGTGACAGTGTAAGCTAGTCTTAATTTTAGTCTTCAGTTTGATCTTTGAGATCTGTGAGCTTAAGGTTACAGTTACTAGTTGGCACATGTAAAATGGTGTGATGGTAAGTACTGACTACAAATATCTGGGAGTACAAATCTCTTGTGTAATTTGAATAGAGTGTGGAATGACAATATTTGTGTTTAGTGTTGGGGTAGCAGTAAGATTCATCTATTTGTCTCTCTCCTCGAGACATTGAATGGTGTGTGGTCCATGTATGGTTTATGGCACTTGGAGCAACACTTAAGGACATCTGACTGTAGTTTCTCTGGTGTCATTTACCTGACCCATTTAAGGAATTTATGAAGTCTTGAAAGCTGTATTTATGAACTATTGTAAACCCAGTCCTCTGGCCATACTGTCCTTGGTATGTTGGCCCAGATTAAAGGGACAACTTTCTAGGTACTTCTGCAGTATAAGTAGTGCTTAAGCCCTGATCTCTAGAGATATTAAGAGATTTGAGTGCCTGACTATCTTCACAGATTTGCTTAGGCATGTCATGACAAATGCCAGAAAGCTTAGCTATAATACAGGAAGCTCTGAGAAATCTCACCTAGTGCTGTTCCTACAGAAAGAACTGCTATTAGTGGATTAAAACAGAACTGCAAATTCTCTTTTGGGAGAACAATTGGAGTAGGTAACATTGTGTTGGTTTGTGATTCTTTACATCAAGAGAATGGCTTCCTATAGACGTCTGCTGAGTGTCAAAACCAATTCCTCGTTGTGGAATCTCGGTAGCATCTTTCTTTTGGTCAGGTGAGAAAGCTACTGTGGCACAAGGTGGACTGTAAGCAGATGCTTAAAGTCTATAAAACAGTGGTTTTGTACTACAGGTTATGAAAGTATATGACTTAAAATTTACATAAGTGTGTAACAGATGAGATGAAATGGGTGTGGTTTTCTGTTTTTTTCTCTCCCCAAAAGCATGTAAATAAGATACAGGTAAGGAGAAAAAAAAAACCAACAAAGACAAACCCATCAAACCTATTTGACTCCCAATACAGCAAGGTGCCTCCTGTGTTTTATGAATGTTTATCAGGAAAATGTGTTCTCATTCTGAAGGCAGTCAGATGTGCAGCAGTGAGCTCAAGATCTGAACCCTTTATAGAAAAAAAAAAAAAAAGACTTTTAGTGACAGATCTTTCAGCTTAGTGAAGAAACAATAAACTAAGTAATAAATTAGAATTTAAGTTGCATGTTGATTTTCAGGTTGCAGAGGACATTTAGCTTTCCAGAAGATGTCAAGCACACTTAAATGTTTTTGATTGGTTGGTGGATTTGTTTTAATGTTTCTCTGTGATGAGTACCTAAACCTGACATATCTCTAAGAAATTTAGAAATCCAAGAAAGTAGAGTACAGGATTGGGTTTTTAATTATTAAGTTACAGTTGTTTGCATATTGACTATAAAAAGTGACTCACAGTCTTGAGGAGTTGCATAGGGGAGGGCCTCTTTCTGTGATGGCCTTCTTGAATTTCCCTAGGTACCAGATAGGTGGTTTGGTTCTCTGCAAGGAGTCCAGAAGCTAAGCTGATGTCCATTAAGTTCCTTGAGTACTCATAATAGAAGATCCTTGGTAACAGATCTCCTTCAAGCAGAGAAATATATGATGAGACTTAGTTCTTTCATTTGCCTATAGTCACTTTTGAACTAAAATTTTTGTTAAAACACAGGAGAAACCTTCCTCTGTCCAGAAGAGCATATGCTCAGAGCTTAAAGAAATGACAGTGAGGATTTACAAGTCGTGTTCTCGTTATGAGAAAGAATGGTGATGCAGGAAATGCAACTATTAGTTGAGTGATTTGGGTTTAACTCGTTGATTTCTCTCAAGTGCATAAAGTGTGCTTTGTAGAACTGTATATTAGTCATGCAATCAGATATTGGAAGTGTCTTGGCTGCACCAGCTGTTGCAAACCTTACACAAAGAACAGCAGCATAACCTCCTGGTTTCTTCAGAAGATCATAGTCTAAACCATTCTACAGAGTGGATATTCCTTGGCATTTTCCTCCCTCTGCCTGTTATTTGGCTTAACTTCTGGGAATAGAGTCGTGTGGTGTGCTCTAGATGGGGAGCTTAAGGTAGGATTTATCAGTTTTTAGTACCACAATAGTTGCATCTTGCTGTGAATTGCCTGTAATAATCTACTTGAGGTGCTCCAAGGATGTAAGGCTCTTTGAAGAAAAACCACAAGAATTTATGTAGTGTGTAAGGGTAAATAATTGCATTCATGCTTTCTGACACTGAAGGTGCAGTACTGCAAAGTGGGCTGAACTAATTTGACAGTGGAGGAGTGACCTATTTTTCATGTTTACTTGGATTCTAGTCTGACCTTTACAGCCAGTTCAGTTCTCTAAATTATAAGCAAGTCTCTTTTTTTGTGTTCTGAGTAATTATTTTCTGAGCTGGTGACCTGAATCAGCCAGTTGAGAGGTCAAAGGAGTGTTGAACTGGCATGACAAAATTGATAGGGATAGAGGAGAAAGCCACCTACCTACTTCCCTGCAAGCTGCTGAACTGGTTTATCCATCTCTTAAGTCTTCCTTGCCAAATGCTGGATTTCTTAAGAGAACAGGAAAAAAAATCTGATGTGGGCAGTGTCCTAGTGTGTTCAGAAGAATTCCTAGTGGATGACAAGATGAGCCCTACCTTCTCTTGACTCTGACACCAGGTGGAGTTCTGCAGTTTGGGGTGGGGGGAAAATGCAGTCTCTAGGCATTGATTCACAGTTACACTCATCGCTTAATGAAGAAAATAAGCTTGCCCCTATTTCTTCAGCTCTTTTGTCTGTGTGTGTATTCTTAGCAGTTTGCTGCTGCTTACTTAGTATTTGCTTCCATTTTTCTGGATCACCTAGAACTGTTAACATGCTTCCCAGCACAGATCACTGTGTGATTCCACTGGTGGTCTTTCTATTCTGAGCGCTTGAGTTGTGTATTCATACCCTGTTTCCTGTCTTTCAGCCAAGTGTTTATCCCTGTGAGGACTTTGCTTCCCATGGCAGTTGAGTTCCTTAAAGAACCTTGGGTGAGGGACCTTGTCAAATGCCTTTGGGAGATCAGGTAGACTATATCAATCATGTCTTCCTTGTCCATATGCTTGACTCATTCAAAGCATCACAGTAGATTTGTGAGGCGTTACTTGCGTTTACAGAACGCAGTGTAGTGTTGATGCATATACCCTCTCATTCAGGCTTTTAAAATGTAATTCCTGTTAACCCTCTGAGTGTCAGGTTAATGGATCTGTAGTTCCTCTTGAGTATCTTCTGGAACCCTTCCTAAAAATTGACATCGTTAGCCACTTTGTGTTTGTTGCTGCTACTAAAGTCTTAACTGAGAGGTTATACACAACAGTTCAGGGTCACAGATTTTGAGTTCTGTAACTTGCTATGGATCATCTTCTGTTCATTCCAAGAATGAACAAGTACAAGGCTAGCACTTGTACCAAGTCTTCTCTGAATATTGGTTATGGTGCATGATCTTCTGTGATGAATATATATGGGAAGACTTGTTTTTTTCTGCTTTATTCTCCACATCCTCACATCACACTGGATGCTCACTTTCAGCTTTTACCATCCTGAAATGTTGAAACAGATACTGAGCTACTGCTTTAGAAGCTTTTGAAGATCTTTGTCTGCTTATTCCCCTTAGTAAGGGGTACAGAAATTAAAACTCATTTTCAGTTTTCTGAAGTGCTGTGCTTATGCTACTGCTAACTTCATAGCATTGAAGAATGCCACCTTTGGCTTTTCCTAAGGTTTATTTAGATTGGAGCCTTCAGTATGATGACCATCAAGTCATCTTCACCCCACCTTTACTCAGCAAGCTCTTTCTCTGTCCATATTTAACAAGCTTTCTCATTTAAGTAGTTTCTCCTTAATACTTAAGCATGCCACTAATAGATTTTCTAGTTCTTGTTCTTCCTGCGGTAGTATTGAATCGGAGTGTGTGGTGACAAGAGATTGTTACTTCAGATGGAGTATGTGGATTATGAAAATCACATGAAGAGAGCCCTGGTGTATACTGTATGTTTCATAAAACAAAAAAGTCCCAGTGCAGCATCATGATTAGTGAGAGTCCAACACTGTATGATACCTGAATTAGAGGTTGCCCCAGGTTTCCCTTCTTAGATGCATCAACCTTTGTTTAGACCAAGTGGTTTCTCTTCCAAGCACCAACATTTGGCAGAACTCTTAGATATTGGCTACTCCTTTTGTATGCTCCAGTGTTGAAGTTTTGTATATATTGAGAAGACTTCCAGTCTTTCCACTGAATCTGTAGTTTATTACCTGTTTCCATGTTTCCTTATGTAGAGATGTTGCAGTTCCCCTGAACTGATTCTAGTTTAAAAAGCAAAAAATAGTTTATCTTTATCTAGTAGAAAGGCACTTGTTACTTTTGTGGCATAGTAACTTTAGGTAGCTGTGCCCTGTCGACAAATTCTGTGGTTTTACCTCTAGGGGATGGTTATCAAACAGAAGCAATGCTTGTGAACTTCCCTGTTATTTTTTAGCTTACAGTAAAGCATCATTCTTGTCAATGTTAAAACAAACACATGTATCCTAAGCCATATACCAGGCTGTCTTAAAAATTTGTTGTAGGCAGCACTCAGTCTAATGGCCACTACAATCTGAATCCATCATGCTTTATCAGCTATGCATATGTGTCCCTACTGTTACTCCACAGTGGTGGGAGGTGAGTCATCAGTGTTTGCAGTGAGGAGCCAGGCATCTTTAATCATAGTAGTAGAATGTAGGAACTTAAGCAACATAGACATTATTATGGTTTTTAATATTCTGGGCAATTTTTTTTGAGTCTCAAGTACTGCTTTTTTCCCTAAGAATATACAAACCTGATGAGACCAAGTACTTGTTTATTGTGATGCTTCTTGTAACAAGCAACAGCACATGCCTGGGAAAGGATCTAAATCTAGGACAGGTGTGTCATTCTCCAGAATATTCCCCTATCATCCCACTTTTGGGATTTCCTCTGATGGTAGCTTGATCTGACAGTAGCATCATAATATGTGATAATAAGATGACAGCCACAATCAACTGAAAGACTTGAATTTAACCACTGAAACTATAGTATTTGTCTTTTTGAATCTGCCCAACACTATCTCCATAATGCAATATAAGCATCTGCAGATTGTGCATGCAATGAGTTGTCATTGCTGCAGTAATCCTTCTTAAAGAAGTGTAATCTCAGACTTGCATTTTGTCTTGAATGGTCTCTGAGCTGTTTACCTCCTCGTGGAACCTTCCAGGTAGGTAAAGCTGAACTTAGAATATAAAATACTTTGTTCTCTTGGCAGGCATAGATGGGTTAATTTTGGTAGAAAATTAGTCTTCTAGTGGAGAAGATACACATAGGTTGTTCTCTTGTTTATTGCCTGAGTTCTTAAGATTATTCATCAGTCATAATCCAACCTTGAAAGTTTAAGGCTTTGCTGTGAAAGACCAAGGTATATGCATAATATTACTGCATCTTGTGGAAATAACAGCCCCTTTTCTGTATTATAAATAAAAAATCATCTCTTTAGTAAACTGGAAGCCTTTTTCTCTAATAGCTTTGTAGATAGGCTGATAAATATTCTATCTTTTTGGTAAGATAATTGTTTGTGGGCAGAATTCCAATCTGTGGTTGTGTGTTTAACTAGAGTTGGTGAAGCTTTAGTGTTTTGTGTTTCAGCACAAATAAAGACAACCTTGAGTGCCTCCCTCTATCCCCAAGCATCTTTTGATGACTGCAACTTGGCAAAACCTCTTGTTTTAAAACTATGAATTAGCAAGACATCGTGGGGTGACAAGGCCTGTTTTCTGGTAGTAATTCTGAACATTGTTACCATTCTTTCCTTGGTTATGGTGGTTCTACAAGGTGATAGTGACCTTTGCAGAAGGCTGGAGTGGTTTTGGGAAACCCTTGAAGTCCTCAGCAAAAGCAGTTAATGTTGCCATAGTAGGGTGGTGTTTTGTAAAAATTTTGCCAAAACCTTGGTGGATTTTTTTTATTACTCTGGGACGTGTAGAAGCAAAATCTGTGAGTAAGAATAGAGGCACTTGAAAAATTTGCCCTATGCATGTGGAGACCTATTAGAGACTGTTAACATTGTTCGTGTCGGGGAGATTGAGCCTACAGTTTCCATAGCTTAAATAGCTTCTGGTGTTAAGGCTGTGAGGTTTGGCACCAGAGGAAAAAATTGACAGTTAAGCTTCATTAGTTTCCCATTGCTTGTTCTGCTGTTTCACAGCAGCACAAGCAAAAATGATGGGGAAGGGATGATGGGTGGGCAAGGTAAATAGGCCACAGAACAGTAAAATCTAATATTATGGGATGCAGAGCCTAATCATGTCATTGTGCTTTTGGCAGAAACCAGAAATGTCATTCTGGTTTCCCACTACCTGACAAATTGGTCTGCAGAACAACTGTTTCGTGGCTGATGGGATAGTTGGGTCTTAGTCCCATTCATTAATGATCTTACTTTCTTTCTGTGGTCTTCTACCAGTTCTAGAAGCTGGAAGGCAAATGGTGAATGAACTGAAGCACTGTGTGGCAGGACAAAACCTGTGACTCCTGGATATCTCCTGCTAGGCTCTCAATTAGTGTGTATTTAACACTTTGGCTTTTGTTCTAATATGTCACAACCAATCATAATGTGGTTAGGTAATGAAAGGATTATAACGTTCCTTAAGTAGTGCAAGCAATTGCTTCCACTTGAGTGTAGGAAAACTGTGTTTAGTAATAGGTTTAGAAGTCATTTTCAAAAGATTTAAGCTACAAATGTAAATGTATATGTTGTGTGTTACTTTTCAGCTGCTTGGCATGGGTAGATGTGGTTGCTATGTGTATCCTGAGTATGACTCTTTCTGTTTTCTAATTACCACCTAATTTTTCTTTTGGTGGTTTCTTTTTGGAACTTGCACACTACTACATCTATTCACATCTGGATTTTTTTCTTTTTTAATTACCATGTTACACTCTATTCCAGTTGACAAATCATTGGAGCATTCTGTTGTTATGCTTCAGTTCATTCTTACTGTGCCAAAAGCCAGCTTACATTTGCTCATGGTTTTCTCACTATTCACTGCATTTACTGAAGCACTTTGAAGAACAGACATTCCTGTAGGATTCTACTGATAACTATTACCCATTGTGAAGAATGTGCTTGCTACTAATGCTAAATCCTTTTTGTCTGCCTATTAAATTCTTAAGAATTTTTGTGAGACTCTTGTCAGATAGAAAAGAACATCAGGTGCTTCTTTATGTACCTGCTGGTTGATTTGTTTACAAGACAGTAGTACAAAAGTGAAGAGTAACTGTGTGAAAGGAGCAGGAAGCCTATTTTCATAAGCTATCATTAACATGCAGCTTCTATTGAATGGTTTGAAGGATGCTTTAGCTATGAGAATAATTGTTTGACGTATTCCTCCTAGAAATGGTTGAATCAATGAAGAAAGTGGCTGGAATGGATGTGGAGTTGACAGTGGAAGAAAGAAACCTGCTTTCTGTTGCGTATAAAAACGTGATTGGAGCCAGAAGAGCTTCCTGGAGAATAATCAGCAGCATTGAACAGAAAGAAGAAAACAAAGGTGGCGAAGATAAATTAAAAATGATTCGGGAATATCGGCAAATGGTAAGATGTAGTTGGTGTTACAGCATAATGCCATTTAGTTAAGGTCCAGTTTTGTTACCTTTGCCATAAACTGCTCTGGTATTCTGGACTGCCTGCAGTATGGTGACCTGTAATAAGGTAACAGTCTTGAAAGGCTGAAGTCTGATCCTTGCCTGGAGAACAAATACACTTGGTGGGGAGGAGAGGTAGAGTGATTTTGTGTAAACGCTGTAAAGGGCAGTAGACTCCAAGGAGAGAGAGAGGGCTTTTCCTTCACTGCATTTATATACTTGCTAAGGATTGAAACTCTGCTAGCACTTTTCTTCCCTACTTAGTCAAATGTGAGGCTGCATACAGGAGACCCTACTTGTTTCCCTCCAACCTGACTTATCCCAAACTTTTTTTTTTCCCAGAAAATTAACCATACCAAAGGAAGTGTTTGACTGTTAGGCTTCTACTTTTGATAAAGGCTGCTTTGGATCATGTAGAGTTTGACACTTGGTGCTATTGCAGTGCTATGTCCTATGGAGTTCAGAAGACACTCATAGTTGAAATGCCAGTGGGGAGGGATCTCCAGTGTTCTTGACATAAAGACAGTTAGTGTGAAGCCAAATGACCACTTTGCCTCCTTTATCTTTTTAGCATTGTGAGAGTTGCAGTTCATGTATGTTGTGGGGTGTTTTGTTGTTTTTTCTTCCCTTCTTACCCATAAGGAAGACTTGGCAGGGGTTGCTATAAACCGCTTAGCAGTTGGGTGACAATGAAAAGCAGTTGCCCAGTTAGTCTTGTACAGTTGAACTGGCAGACCTCAAACAGCTGTGCCTGTGTTGAAATGACTGTTGAGAGAATATGGATTTCCTGACAGCATCTAGTTCTCACTGTAGTGTTTTAATTATTTTTTCATTGTCCCTAAACTGATCAATTGCACTGCTTGCAGCTAAAGAAGTCAATTTGAGATGAAGCACTCCGCATTCCTGGGGACAGGGGTGCTAAGATGTCATGATCCCCTTGAACTACAGTGTGTAATAACCTCTAGGGCCTCACTGTTTTCTCTCACTTGAGAGGGAAAATTTGATCCACGTAACTTAATGCTGAGTCTAGTCAGTCTGTGCAACTTTACCTAAAATGGAGAACTTGGAGAGCAAGCTTTGACTTTCTTCAGTGAGGGCTAATGAAACCTTCAGCTATTAGAACAGGGAGTTGTTGTTCCTCCCCTCCTCCCCCTTCCTTAAATGATGTTTTAGCACGGAGCAGGCATGCTCCCGTACTATTTTAATCCCACACATTTCTGCAGAGATTTAAATCTCCTTTCTCTGAGGACAAGTGCCTCCACATGGTTCAGATCTTCACTGCCAGAGAAACAGTGGAGTCTATTATGTCACCTGGCACTGATTCATATACCACCAATGGAAATGATGTTGGCTTGGAAATCTTTTCTTGGGAATGGCTCTGGACTACATTCTGTTGACTCACAGAGTTTCTGTTGCTCCATGGAATTGTTAAAGTTGTGAGTTTCTAATTCTATGCTGGCATGCTGATGGAGCGAGTCTCTGCCAGTTACATACAATCCCAAATACCATTTCTTGATGGGTGTCTAAAATGTTTGTAGGAGAACATATATAAGACAATAGCTATCTGATGACTGATTAAATTTGTCTTTAGAATGTGTACTTTAAAGGGGTGTTTGCACTACTTTTTAGGTGGTTACTATCTTCCACCAAAGAATTCTTTAGTAGTGAAAAGACTCTTTGTTTCAAAAGGACTGTAAAAAAAGGTGGTGGCATGCATCTCTCCTTGTAAAGAGAGAAGTACTATGCAGAACAGACTGGTGTGCAAGAAATAAATGTATGTAGTCATTGAAGTATTCATCTAAAGAGGCATGTGCTGTGCAGTGCAGTGCCATGCCAACAGTGACTTCAGCCCTTAAATCCTTAAAGGGAGTACTTGCTACAGTTGCCTTAGGTGGAAGAGTGCTGTGGGAACTGTAATGGAAGTTTTCTGTACTGAAAGGAGGGCTCCAGTGTGTAGTTGGTTGTAATCTCAGTTTTCCACAAGGCCATTATATATTGTCTGTAGTTGAAGCCCAATCCTGTTTGTAGCTGCTGGGAGACTTACTATGAGTTAGCATCTGCTATAAAGAGTGTTAATGGGTTTGGTGGGGTGGCATGGGAGCAGTAAGGGACTGAAGAGCATGGTGTAAAGATTTGTATGATGTTTTTTACTGTCACAGCTGAACAGTAGTGCAGTTGTCCCGGTGTCACATGCTGTGCACCGCTTCAGAACAGGGAAAGTCCAGTGCAGGCTCAGAAGCATTCTGGTTGTTATGCTCATTTTGTCAACAAATCCCCACCACTGGAGCATTTATCAGAGTAAGATCAGTGTTGGGAGAACCTTCACAGGCTTGAAAGGCTCCGAAGAAGAAAAAAAATCTACCAACATCTCATACAAAAACCTAAACGTACTTGTCTAGGACCAAGTTTAAAGCCTTGGGGAGTTGGAGAGAACCAGCATCTCTAGAAAAACATGTCTTGCCCACCACTGGAACCAGATGTGACCTCTTTCAGCTTTAGGGTGTTGCTTGTGTTGAAATGGAAGGTGTGCTTTGTGTGAAAGTAATTACTTGGTCCTTTTGGTCTACATCAGTAGTTAGCAGAAGGTTTTTAAGTGTTTAGAGTTTGTGTGAGCTACCAGCCGGTGTGACTTGGGGCAGGTCTTGAGGGGTGATGGTGTCAGAGGAGGGCTGCTCTGGATTTGTCTGAGGTGAATGCTAGGCAATACTGAGAGATAATGGAAGGTACCAGGTTGTGCCTTTGCCCAAACCACTTAAGATAAATGTATCAAAACACATAGCCGTGGGGGGAAATACCACTTACTTGCTTCCTTTATAGACAGGCTGCTTTTCTGGGTCCTGTGGCCATTTGGATACAAAAAAAGTAGAGCATCTGTCTGCATCTCTGTAGATGAGAACACACTGAGGGTTGTGCTCTTCATATTTGAGGATGGAGTGAGGTGTGGTTTCATGTAATGCAGTTCACTTCACTGCAGAAAACCAAATCCCTTCCCTAATGGCATAGGACAACTGTTCATCTTCCTCTTACTAGTCTGGATTTGTGGCACATGAGAATGTGCTTCTAGTGTTCTGACTTACAACCTGGATTGTGTTCTGCAAGACGCTCTTCCTCTCTTCTTGGAAAGCTTAAGCCATGAATTAGCATAAATGTGGGTGGTCTGTCAATTTGTTTTGACAGGGATGGGAGGGAGGTTCCAGTATTTAGCAACTGTTCCATTTCCATGTCACATCTCAGTTGTGAGGTGCAGCTATTTCAGGGGCTACATACTAAAACAGGTCAAAGAACTACTACAGGCTCTGCTTCCTCTGGTTGCTTCTAATGAGTTTACTGATACAGATCACCAGGTGATTTACAAGCTTTTGTATCTGTAGAGCTAAGGACAGCCTAGAATCTGCTTAAACCGGTGCTGCCATTAAAATAAGTAGAGGCAGGGAGGACTGAGTGAGCTTCTTCCCTTGCTGGTCAGAGCCTGCAGTACCATATGATGATGTAGTTGGAGCTAGAATGGTGATAGACCCTAAACCTGCCTTTTGCAAATGCTCCAAACAGGCTTAGTCTGGGCTCTTGTGCTGGTTTGCTGCTTTGCAGAGCTCATTGAGCTGGTCTGTCTAGAGCAGATCCTTTTCATAAAAGAGCTTTTAGGGTTTTGTTGTGGGTTTTTTGGGTTTTTTGTTCTTAATCAACTTGATGTGTATTAAATCTTTTTAAACTAAGCTTGGTCAGGACATTTACATTGCCCTGCACAGCAGCTGATCTCTGATAACTTGTGTGACTGATCCTTTAAGCAAAGCTGAAAAAAGACCTGTCTGAGATGAAATAGAAGTTTGTACATGTATGGTTATTTAACAAAAAAGGATTAGAAACTGATTTAATTCTTTGCAGTTTTGCTGAAGATCTCTCTGCAAAAGAAGTCATTGAGAAAGAGGATCAAGAGGAAAGAAGTTTGCAGGAACTGACTGCTGGCCAAAGGTTTTATAGCTTTTGTAGCCCAAGAATATATGAAGTAGATTTCTTGAGTGACCATATTTCAGCAACCTCCTTAAACATTTGTCACATAACTTTCTAAGTACAGCATCTAACACTTCCTCTGAATGTTAGGGCATTCTGACATTGTACATGAAATTTGCTTGTAAATTAATTTGTCTAAAGGAACTTCTGCAAATCTGTTAAGTCATCTTGTACAGATTGGGTATGTATCTGTGCCAGTTTCACGTTTATTTTGAATCTATAATTTTAGCAGCTTTTGAGGATAGCTGTTGTGTTTACAAACTCTTAATAGTCTGGGAGCTGTATGGTGATTAAAAATACTACATGGTAAGAAAAGTGCTTAAAGAAAAAAAGCAAAGATGATGTGTGTGGGTGGGAAGATAAGAAGGGATAGCAGACCAAGTGGGGCTGCCCCTGTGATCCCAGACATGCAGTTTCTAGTAGTTTCTTGTAACTGGTGTTGATGCTTTGCTCAAAAACCTCTCCTTTATGGTACATCAAAGTAGCTTGAGCCAGAGTAGCTTTCAGCTGGAGCTGTGAAAGTTACTGTGAGATCATGAAAGAGCAGCAGTGGGTTACTATCTGTATATAACCAACCACTCTTACTATGAATGATGTGGAATGCTNTTTTTTTTTTTTTTTTTTTTTTTTTGGTGTGCTTAGGTGGCTTTTTGCTTGCAGGTGTGAAAATTCTTATGGTAAAACCTAACCTGATAGACCTGGGTTTATGTGGAAAATTAGAAGAAAGGAGGATGATGTGACCATGTTTTGAACTTTGGCCACTCAGATGCAGTTTCTGTTTCTAAATAAGGCTTTTTACAGTGGTTTTCTTTGACCATGGATCTCAGTGTTAATGTTGTTGATTTCTGGTTGTGTGTTTTGGTGGTGTGTTGTTTTTTTCCCTTGTAAGTTGCTGCATTGTGCCCCTTTGCCTGCTTCCGAAGTCTGTAACTTTTGGAATTAGTTCTCCTCTTGCATCTGACCTTTGTGTTTGTGTGGCACATCTTTATTCTCTTCTGATACTCCATGATTTTTGTCTTAGGGCTCTTCTGTTAGAACCTTGTCTCCCTAACAGTCACTAGAAATGTGCTCCGAAGCTGCCATTTAACTCCGGGGGTGTAGTGGAGCTTAGCTGATTTATTTGCCTTCAGATTGTTTCCTGCACTGTTGCCACTTTTAGGGCAGTCTTCCAGGATCAAAAATGTAAGGAATTAGTTGTGCAAGCCTTGCAGTGAGAATTTATATCCTGAGACAAACTTGAATGCAACTGTCTAGCAAGATGTCTTTCAGGGAACTCATAATTCCATTTCACGATCCATCAACCTGTGCCTGTGTTGTGTGCCAGATACTGACACAGACCTGTTTGGCTTAATGCACCTGTGGAGAAAATGAATTGTTTGGATTTTTATGATGTTGCCTGTTTTGATTATTTGGATATTTTTGAAATGGCTTTTAGACTTATGTGCTAACCTTGTGGCCTCTCTTCATTCTGGATTTATTTTTTAATAGGTTGAGACTGAACTGAAGTTAATTTGTTGTGACATTCTGGATGTACTGGACAAACACCTCATTCCAGCAGCTAACACTGGCGAGTCCAAGGTTTTCTATTACAAAATGTAAGTATCTCTTTGAGGCTAGGACCTCTTGCTGTAACTCAACCAGAGACAAATGAACCAGCACTCAACCACAGTTACCTTCTTTAGGAAGAGGGCAGTTCAGTCATGTCTAACTAGTATCTACTTCTGACTACTTTTTGAGGTGATAATGTCCTGATGGTGTGGTTTTTGGTAGATATTGACTAGAGTAAGATCATCAGAACTTCATGTAAGATGCACAGCTCTTATAGCTAAGAAACAACCACTTTCTTCAGTTGACTTAATGTAGAGGTCAGATCCCTGCTTCAGTGTTTTCTTGCATGAGTTATACACTTCCAAAGAGAAGATTAAATGGATAACCATGATGGAGTGTCAGCTTCTAGACTGCATTATCACATGAAACTTGGCCTTGGAGTATGTTGCTGCAGAGATTAGTTCTATGCATGATTTTTACTTTCTGAAGCATTGTTGGAATCTTGTGATCAGAGTGTGCTTTGCCCTACACCTAAATTAGTGGTATTCTTCAGATTGAAGGCTTGTCTAGTTGAGGTGAGATGCAGTTGCACAGACACAGTTGGGTGTTGAAGACAGTACTGTGATTTCATGTCCCATAGGACTATTGTGTAGGCAGTAATTCAGCAGCAGTGTGCTTTATGAATGTGTAAACATCAGGTTTGCAACCAAGCTTTTGATGTAGGGGCAGGTAGGGGAATAAACTCATGACTGCTTTCTCTTTCTGCTTTCAGGAAGGGGGACTACCATAGGTATCTGGCTGAGTTTGCCACAGGAAATGACAGGAAGGAGGCTGCAGAGAATAGCTTGGTGGCTTACAAAGCTGCTAGTGATATTGCAATGACAGAACTCCCACCAACACATCCTATCCGCTTAGGACTTGCGCTCAACTTCTCTGTATTCTACTATGAAATTCTTAATTCTCCTGATCGTGCCTGCAGGTAGGTAGTGACTGGGAAGGTGGGAATGTTACATGAGTACCAAAGCAGCCAGAAGTGGTTGGCACTTGGGTAACTGCTTTTCCTCAATGGGAATACTGCCTGTCTTTATCCTACTAGGATTTGTTGACTTGCTCTGCTTTGAGGTCAGATCACTTGAAAGGTTTTCAACTTCAGCATTGTCTTCTGAGCCTGGACCTATTTGTCTGGGGAGAATGAGAATAGTGATAACCTTGGATTGATGAACTCATGGCAGTTTAACACCTTGCTGTGTTAACTCTGTGCAGGCATGCTTTTATCCAGCAAAAAGTGAGGTGATACAATTTGCCTCTCTTGCTCTTAGCTGTTACATCAGGTAATCCTGCTATTAATTTTTGTAGACTGAGAGCATGTAAAGAATGATGGTAGCTTATCTGCTTGTAGGGTTTCAGCTTCTGAGCATAAAACTCATGGTTGAAGCAAATACCATTTGTCCTGTATTTCTGTCATGGCAGGATGTGTAATATGCTTTTAAACTTTTAGCAGACTGTGATCACTTCTACCACAGGAGGTAGAAATATTTTAATAAAACTGACAGAAGATGATGATGCTTAAGCACACACAGTAACTACTTATAAGAGTGGGAGATACTTGGATGAACATCTAAACGCTTAAAAATTCTGAAAATTACTTACAGAAGCTCATGATGTGCTGTAGCCAAACTGCAGGTGTTCTGAGGCACAGCATTAACTTGTGTGATTCTGGGATCTGTTGAGCAGTGTTAACGTTAAACCTGATCCATTCTGTGCTCACAGGTTGGCAAAAGCAGCTTTCGATGATGCTATTGCAGAACTGGATACACTGAGTGAAGAAAGTTATAAGGACTCTACACTTATCATGCAGTTGTTACGTGATAATCTGACACTATGGACTTCAGACATGCAGGGTGATGGTGAGTAAACTTGGCTCTGATGTGCTGCTGGGCCCCAGCCTCTGCCCAGGAAGCAGAGCATGGAAATGTAAATTGGTTTGGTGCTGTACTTTGTCTTTCCCAATTGACACTGCTGAACTCGTGTTCTTTCTTGATGCTAGATAAGTTAATAGGGGTGACACTAGCTGGTTTAGGGAATCTTTTCAGCTCTCACTTGAAGGAAGGAGGCATGCAATTAATTACAGTTACTGGTTTTCCTCCCCACCTGGCTGCTTAGGCATCTGTGATTATCTTGAAACCAGCTGCTTTGTTTATTTCAGCTTTTCTTTCTTGCAGCTTGTCATGTTCATCTGTGGTTGTTATGCCAACTAGACATGAATTTCCAGTGCAGGAGGAAGCATTGCAAATGATGTAGTTCCCTCCCCTCCCCACCCCCCCCAATTTTTTTTTTCAGGTCATTCAGTATTTCTGTTGGCCTTTCAGTGGAAAACTTCTTGCCATCATACTAATCACTTCATCCTACAGCACCTCCCAGGTCTTCTGCTCTTGTTACAAAGAATTGAGTACAAAGAGGAAGCATAAGAGCAAAAGGGCTTTTATCAGATATTTGCTATTGGAGATGTTTGAAGTATTTTCTTCTAATATTCCAAAAAAATGCCAGGCTGTGACTCCTGAAGCAGGCTGTTACCAGAACAAATACTTTAAAACCATGGGTGCAGTTCTTCATGTCCACAAATCACAGGTGTTTAGGCATAGGTGCAAAGTGAAGTTTTCTCATTTTCTCATACCATACTGAGTGCATTTAAAACTGCTGCTTCCAGAGCTCCATTCTAAAATGGGAGAACCTTTGGAGGTTGATAAAGGTTACTGGTGGCACAGAGCTTGTCACAGTTACCAGTTCCTGAGGGGTGGGGAGACTTGCAAGAGGCTTTTGCTTTTGTATTAAGCTTTTGCCTGCTTTGATTTCAGTTGCGTAGGCTGTAGGGAGTGAGTTTCTAAAATGAGTGTTCCTCAGCTGCTACACTCTTCCATCTCATTTACTGTATCTTTTAACCATGCCACAGACAAGCTGTTTAGTTTATTTTCACGCTTGTAACGTTGTCTTCATGATTCCTCTTTTCCCCTTCTTTCCTGCTGTATAGATTCCTAAAGGAAAGTCCAACTGTTCATTTCCTAAAAACACTACTTTGTAAGTCTTCCTCATGGCTCAATGAACTTTGCAGCGCCAGTTTTCTTCTGATCACTAATCATGCTTGCCTCTGTCACTCTTGCTGCTGATAAATGGCTTGTACCTTTGACTCCATTCCAGAGCTAAGCAGTGTTCTGTCACTTCATGACCTGTTACCCCTGCCCAGGTCCAATACGCTTGACTAAGATACAGAGTAACTTGTTTGAGGATTGAGCTGCATACCTGGATGAATATTAAGAATATTTGAGCATGAGAATTACTTTCACAGTCGCCTGTTACAGGAGTATTTGCTTAAGTGCGTTGGCTAGAGCATGCCCAGATCCTTTTAATCACCTTCCTGGGTTAGGGCCTTTGCTTTCCTCTCTTCAGTGGTCTGTTCTGTAACTTTTCATACAAATTTCATTGTTGAATGTCAGATGTCTTGTGTTCCAAAAGTTGCCTTCTGTTGTACCTGCTGATAATTCTGAATCTGGACATGCTCTGAAACAAGCATCCCAGTTACATACTGGAAGTCATTAGTCTCATTGGATTTTATTGCTAATATTTTGCTTGAATGGGTAGTGTTTGCTTATTGCCCTTACAAGAGAACCACCTCACGTGGTTAAGTGTATTGTAAACAAAACACTTTTCAGTTTCTCTTCTCAATTAACATTAACCATGCATGTGTTCAGAGCAGTAGCTGAAGTGCCTTAAACTTTTCCCTGTTGCAGCAGGAATTGGGCAGAAAGGTGCAGAAGATGTTGCATGTATCTCACCCAGGGCAACCGAAGTAGGAGTGGACACCTCCTGCGGGAGTCTTTATGGGCAGGCTCCATTGCACTGCATGTCACAGCCTGGGTGAATAGGTCCAAACAGGATGGGTTTTATTCAGGAGAGAGTAATGTCCACAAAATGTTTTCCTTTAATAATCTCAAACCTAGAGTTTCTTACCATCTTGGATTCTGAAGAGGGACATCTTTTGATACTTGTTTTGGTACCTTTGATAATCAATTCTATCACTGTTAGTTTATAAAATTGACTGCAGAACTTGGCTGTCATTGAGACTTGAGTGGACCTGGGCAGAAAAATGTTTAATTTCTAAAAACTGTTTTAGTTTCATCTGTTCACTAGCTACAGAAATGTTCTCAGTGCTCTCTGGAGCAGAGATTTAAGGTTTTTGGGAAAGCATTTTCTGATTTAAGGTGGTTGATCAACAGCCATTTTGATGAGTTTGGTTTTGGCTGTTCAGCTCTTGATAATCAACAGGAGCAATCCCATGTGCAGTCTGTTCTCAGAACTGATGCTTGCTTTGTCCTTCTGACAGAGTACATCTCTAATAGGCTGTGCTCTGGTTCTGTGTGAGATGTGGTGAGGTGGTTCTAAGGCTTAATTTCCATGGAAACGCTTCACTCCAGGACTGGCTGCGTGGGGGGGTGTGATTTGTGTGAGCGAGCGTGTGTGCTTGCATGAGACTGTTAATCTCTGGGTGCTTGTTACGGTCTCATTTTGAAGAGTTAACCTCTTCCCTTGCTTTCCAACACTTCATAGGTGAAGAACAGAATAAAGAAGCGCTGCAGGATGTGGAAGATGAAAACCAGTGAGACACAAAGGCCAACAAGAGAACCCATCTCTGACCACCCTTCCCCCTCCCCACAAAAACCCTCAGTGTCACTCTGAGAACCACCAAATCTGACTTTTACATTGGGTCTCAGAATTTAGGTTCCTGCCCTGTTGGGTTTCTTTATTTTTATTTTTTTTTACACAGTTTAAAAGTTCTTAAAAAGGCAAGAGTGAATTTCTGTGGATTTTACTGGTGCCAGCTTATAGGTTCTTAAAGACACTAACAGGACTGGGTGAAGGCTCTTTCAGCATTACTGTCTTGTCTCCTGCCAGCTGTGGCAAGGTTGCCATTAGCAGCAGATGTTACACCCGAAAGCCGTTAGACTCCTAGAAGAGAGATTTGTTCTGGCCAGGTAGTGAGCATGTGGTGGCTTTTTATTATTTTTTTTTTCCCCCACCCTCTCCTTTGTTTTT